>JAWWES010000037.1:5246544-5409507 GCA_035583135.1 Lophotriccus pileatus
ACACCCTCACCAGCAGCTCCTCACCCCACACACAGAGCCACAGTCCTTTCCCTTCCTCTGCAGCCACTGCAGGGAAGAAGAACACCAGGTTTAAGGACTTCTGCCACGTTTTGGGCCTGCCTTGGGCAGAGTGTGCTGATGTGCACAGCTGAAGTGGCGCGCTCACGGGCGGCTGTTCCGACCGCAGCCCCAGCGCGCGGGAACGGGCTGTGCTAAAATTACAGCCCGCCAAAACCGAGAGCCAAACACCAGCTGGGAGCCAGGAATAGCCCTGGCCTCTCCACGCTCTGCTGCCTCGGCACAAACTTTTTCCAGCACGTGGCACCCCGAGCGTCGCCGCCCGGGCCGTGCCGCTGGCAGGGCGGGAGCGGGGAAAAGCCATTTTTCAGCCCCATTTCAGCAGTGGATGTGTTTCCACGTCCTTCTCCCAGGTAGCCAAGGAAGCCCAGCATTTCCAGCAAAGGCACAGCACTCCCCAGATTTGGGGTCCCGGCAGGGCTGCCCGGTGTGTGCTGAGATTTTGTGTCAAACTACACAGACAATCTCTGCTGCCAGACCTTACCTGGTGCCTCTGCAGTGCTCTGCTGGGGACACCACAGGATAGGTCCCCCAGGGAATGTGGGCACTGCGCTGGGATATCTGTTCCCACAGCTCCTGTCCAACATTTTGGCCACCAGTGCCTGTGCAGAGCCACACCCTGGCTCTCCATGGTCCCCCTTGGCAGGCAGCTGGTCCCACCCTCTGGGTGCCCCTCACACCCTGGCTGGTACTGCAGTGGGCTGGGGGTCTGCAGCCATGTGGGGCTCACTGTGACCAACTGGGCCCCTTCTTTCACCAACTGGGGCTGGGAACACCCTGGGCTGGACCAGGCAGGTTCAAGGGGCAGCTGCTCTCTGGCCTGTGGGTGCAAGGGGCTGGGACGAGGTCATGCAGTGGGGAATAGTGGGACATGGACAGACATGAGGGCACAGACAGCATGGAGGACACAGGGGAACCTGGGGGGACAAGGGCCACAGGGGGACATGATGGGACATGGGGGAGACAGAGGGCACAGTGGAGGGGATGGGAGGGCACAGGGAGTGTGGGAACACTGAGAACAGAGGCATGAGGACAGAGACACAATGGCATGGGAACAGTGGCATGAGGTCACAGGGGTCAGTGGCACAGGGCACATAGGGGTCGGGGTCATGGAGACACAAGGAGTAGTGGTACAAGGACACAAGGGACAGTAGCAAGGGAATGTGAGGCACAGGGGCGTAAGCTGACATGAGACATGGGTGACAGAGACATGGAGACAGTGACACAGGGACATGAGGACATGGGCGACACGGCATGGGGGACAGGAGTATGAGGACACGAGGGGACAATGCCATGAGGACAGTGGCACAAGGACATGGAGGAGCGGGACAGAGTGCACAGAGCACAGGGACACAGAACACGGGGATGGGCCAAAAGGACATGGGCACAGGGACACAGGACACGGGCACAGGGACGCAGGACACGGGCACAGGGACGCAGGACACGGGCACAGGGATGCAGGACATGGGCACAGGGACACAGGACACGGGCACAGGGATGCAGGACATGGGCACAGGGACGCAGGACACGGGCACAGGGACGCAGGACACGGGCACAGGGATGCAGGACACGGGCACAGGGACACACCTGTCGCAGTGGCGGGGACGCGGCCGGGAGCCGAGCGCCCCCTGGCGGCTGCCGCGGCTCATCGGGCTTCTCTCCATGCGCGTTCTCGCGGCGCCCCCGCGTGTCCTGCATGTCCCGCGTGTCCTGCGTGTCCTGTGTATTCCTTGTGTCCCGTGTGTCCCATGAGCGCCGCGTGTCCCGCGTGTCCCGTGGTGCGGAGCGTGTCCCGCGTGTGGGATCACAGAGCCCCAGCACCCCGGTGTGGGGATCTGGGGGTCTGCGATTGGGGCCCTTCACCCATGGACCCCTGTGCCCACGGGTGCCGCAGCCACCCCTGGGACTGAGGGCTGGAGACCTGCACTGGCAGTGGTTCCCTCCAGAAATGATGAAAAACTTCAGCCCACCCTGCTATGCTCCCAGATAACGGCCTGTGCTCTTCACCCATAATTCAAGAGGAGACGGGAACATGCCTGGAGCTCCAGCACATTAATTATGAACCACCCCACTCATCCAGCTCTGCCCCAGCAGTGCCAGCAACTGCAGCTATTCCTGCCAGCACAAAATGAGCTCCGTGGAAAGATCCCTGCTCCCTGCACAAGGGACCTGCAGGTGCTGTTCCCAGTGACAACCCCATCCCTCCAGCAGCCAGCACCAGCCCTGGGGATAGTGACAGGGCAGTGTCTGCAGCACAGGGACTGCACAGACCCAGCCAGGGCCAGGACCAGGATTTCGCCCTGGGGATTTATTGTACAGGAAAGAGAGGAGGGGGCGGGTCTCATGCCCATCATGCAGGGGATGGTATCCCTGAATGAGGCCTGGACATAGTCCTCCAGCTCCCTTACCACTGACCCCACAACCCCGTGCCAAGCACCTGCCCCAGCAACACCAAAGCAACACAGATCCACAGATGCAGCAACTGGCGAGGACCTTGGCTTTATTCCAGCCCCTACAGTGCCACCCTCCCAGCAGCTCCCACCACCTGGCTACAGGGTGGCTCCATGCTTGCAGAGATCCACCTCTGCAGAGACCCAGGTTTGCAAAATCTTTACCCAGCCAAGGTCTCGACATGCTTTTTGTTGTTTTTTTTTCTCATTTTCCGTGAACCAGATACATCACCTCCTCATTTCCACTGCAGCAGGACGATGCTCATCTGGAGATTGGTGGCAGGCTGGACGAGACCCTACGGGGCTGGTGAGAAGAGGCTGAGCAGGGCCAGGAGGAGCAGGGCTGAGAGGAGCTCGTGGTAGTTCCCATGCAGGGACCTGCCACTGGCTGTGGCCCCCCGGGAGGCAAAGACCTTCCTGCTGCGGAGGGGCTGTGGCGGGCGGAAGTTGTTGATCATTTTTAGGAGCCTGGATCCGTCGGGTGGGAAGTGGAGGGTACTGACAAACGCCTGCAGCTGCACAAGGGGAGAGGCAGGGTGGGCAGCTGCTTCACAAGGCACCCCAAACCCCTGCCCACTGCCAGCCCCCTTCATACTGCCCATGGCACAGGATCCATGGCATGTCCCTCACCTGTGGACATCCTCCCATCACCCCCCACTACTCTCCTAAAGCCAGATTTGTAGGTCCTTGCAAGGATCAGGTCTTGATTTTTAAAGGATCTAATTGTGTTTTGGTGCCAGCACCAAACACTTAAACAGTGGCTGGCCCATGACTCCCTCAAGGACAGACACCTATTAAGATTCCTTGGCAGCAGAGGAGAACTTCATCCATGCATGCATCCATTCATCCATCCATCCATCCGTCCACCCACCTCCTTGGAGCCTCTACTGGGCTTCAGTGGATTTACTCCCATTTCTCTTTCTGAATATCAAGGCTGGGCAGGAGAGCACCATGAATGGGATTTCTTCCCACTGGCAGGTGGCCACGTCTCCATTACTTAACCCTCATAAAACTAATTAATTGCCGAGTTGCCAGGAGCATTATTATAGAGGTGACTTTCTCCGTGCTCTTGCTCAAGGGTCAGGAAGTGCAAGGAGAGGGGCCACGCAGGGGGCTCAGCCTTCCAGGTGCTGGAGCATGGGGCTGTGCACGCCAGTACCTGCTCCCGGCCGATCTCCACGGGCTCCTCAAAGACAGTCCAGACGACGACCTCGCTGCAGTCGGGGGTGGTGAGCGAACCCTGGTAGCGGTAGTACCCGGAGAGCCGGCTGGCGCGCGGCAGCAGCGTGCTCAGGCGGAAGGTGGAGGCCAAATCCACCGAGTCCCCTGTGGGGCAAGACACGGCCACTCAGCCCAACCCCTGCCAGGGGTGTGGTGGGGACAGTGGGGCCACCTCCATCAGTTTCCCTTCAGCCAGATGGACACACAGACTGGCAGGTCCCTCCACCCAACCTGCTGGGCTGCAACTCCACCTCCCACACCAGGGTCTCTCCTTTCTGCCCTGCCCCATGAGGACGTGACTCACCAGCATGGGAGACGTTCCTCAGCCCCACCACGATGGTGTTGTAGTTGGTGTTAGGGGTTTCAGAGACCTGCAGGTGGGGAGAAGAAGCATCTAAGGCAGGCAGGGCAGAGCTGCATCATCCTGTCCTGCTGAGCACCCGAAGGCAGAGCCTCACCCCACATTGTTGTAGAGCAGTAGGAAAGGGTTCCCAGCCTGTGCCCTCTTGCACGAAGTCAGTGGGGTGCCCTGGCACCTTTCACCCCTGAGGTTCCCCAACACCTCCTGGCTGTGACTCAGCCTTCCCGCCCCTTCTTGCTCCCACAGGGCACCTGCACAGTTCTCCCCCCACTGCACCACCAACACCCTGTTTCTGGGGGGTCCCTCTTGCCGGCAGCACGAGCCCCCGCAGACCCACCTGGTAGAAGAAGCCGAGGACAGCCAGCCCGTTGGGATGCCCCTTGGCCTCTGCCAGCGTCCGGTACTTGACATTCATGTGGACGATGTGCAGCTGAGGAAAGCACAGAGGAGCCAGTCGTGGACAACTGCCCCTGCCTAACACCCTGGCAGCAGGGCCCTCTCCTATTGATCCTTCTGACCAGCCTGAGTCAACTACTCCCCAAAAAGCCCTCCTGGTCCCACTGGCACATCTGTGGGATGGCTGCTTGGAGGATCAAAGCACCCCAGTGAAGCAATCATCCTTTGAAGGGTGTGCAAAACGGGGCCAGCAGTCCCAGGGTGCTCACCAGCCACAAAACAGAAATTCTGCTTTCCTCTGGCAGATAATGAATATTTTAGAGGTGCAGAGCCTCTTTCACCCTGAAGGATCCCAGTGTGCTTGGCACAGCAGACTCCCACATGCTCCCGCTTGCATTCACTAACTCAGTGTGTGGTCCTGGCAGGGCACTGAGCCCCCTAAACACTGCTGAGTGCCTTGGATGAGGCAGCTTGGCCCATGCATGGTAAAGGAACACCTTGAGTCTCAAGTCAGCTGCTTTTTCACCACCCAGGTGCCTCTGTAGGAGCACAGTTGAACCCACCAGTGCAGTGTCACAGAGTCCAGTCACCTGCTGCATGGCAGCTTTGGGATGCCCCAGCACCACCCCTTCCCACCACATCAAGGGCTTGGCCCAC
Source organism: Lophotriccus pileatus (assembly GCA_035583135.1). NCBI lineage: Eukaryota > Metazoa > Chordata > Aves > Passeriformes > Tyrannidae > Lophotriccus > Lophotriccus pileatus. The sequence continues at coordinate 5,251,708 of JAWWES010000037.1, forward strand.
CCAGAGCATGATGGGGGCTTTGTCTCACCTACCTCCATGGGGAGCTGGCGCCCATCAAGGGTGTGCTCAGAGCCATTCCCGGCTGGACTGCCCCAGTGGAAGTGGAGCTGGAGCGCGCGGTACGTGCCGGGGAGGCCCCCCCCGCTGATGGTGATGTGCTCAGAGGCCGACTCGCTCGCCAGGCTCAGCATCACTGCAAGGGCAGCAGGACAGGGTGAGCAGGGGGCTTTGGTTGGGGGTCACCTGGCACATCTGGGCTCTTCCTCCAGCACTAATTCAAATGGGGCAGGAGCAGCAACACAGGGGCAGGAGCAGCCTGGAGTGGCAGCAGAGCCAAGCCCAGGACAGGATGGTGACCAGGGATCCAGCACAGGGGAAGGTGCCTGGCTTCAGCACGTACCTGTGTGCCCGTTGTTTGTCAGCCTCCACTTGCCGGGGGGAGCCTGGTCGTAGCCCTCAAAGAGGATGTCCCCGAGGCCGCTGTCCCGCTGCAGCCGGCGCCTGTCGATGTTCACAGGGGACTGCTTGTTGCCACCGCATGTGGCTTTCAGCTCCTTCCAGTGGCTGGGCCCTGCAGAGGAGGAGCAGGGGCACCACGGGCAGCCACAGAGCCACCGCCACCACCGGGGGGACACAAGGCCACGGGGTGGCTGTGTCCCCAACCAGCCCTGCTGTCCCTGCCAGCCCAGTCGTTCTCACTTGCATCCCGTGGGAGCTGCCCTCTTGCCCAGCAAAGCTTCCTCCCTATTGATGAGCAGGGGCTTGGTGCAGCCTCATCCATAATTCAGCAGGATTTCCTCGAGGGGCCGGGGATTATATTTAGCCGAGCAGCAGCGTCCTTCCCTCCACACTGCCGCTGGGGAAGGGCGGGCTTTTCTCCCAAACCCCTTCTGCCCATCCCTGGGTTTTAGCCCATCTTAGCCTACCCTGCTGGTTCTGCCCAGCTGTGACAGGTGACAGTGCATCCTGGCCACATAACTCATGCTGGGGTGAATCCTGCACAGGGTCCTGTGTGACCACACGATGTCCATCAGCAGCTCCTGGGGTGGGGGGTCACAGTGGCAGGAGCTGTGTGAGGACACGGCAGCACTGGCAGCCAGCTGGACCCATGGCAAACCCACAGTGCTGCCTGGGGGGCTGTGAGCTGATATCCACACAACTGCCACCATGGCCAGACCACACACTTCATATACGTAGCTTGTCCTCATCCTCCCAGCATGAACTCTTCTTGCAACACTTGTTGCATCCACAGGTGTGGGATGTAGCCAACCACCCTACTGGTCACTGCCAACCACCCTACTGGTCACTGCTCCAGTGTGGCTGCCGTGAAACCTCACTCCTTCACCCAGTGCAGCCCAGGTGGCTGCAGATGCCCTGGGTAGAGGTGTCAGCACTGGTCACTGCAGGTAACTGGGCTCAGTCCCAGTCAGGTAAGAGGAGCTCCCTCAGCATCACCAGCCCTGTCCAGTCAGGGCACCTCCAGTCCCAGGGGAGCTCAGTGCATTCCTCTGCAGACACTGCTGGCTCTGCTCTGGCACACATTATGGCTGGGCAGCCTTTGGCTACAGCCAGGGTTTGGGGAACTGTTCCCCCAGCAGTGCCCCATGGTTCAGCTCTGATGTTTACCTTCCTCTTCAGCAGACAAAACCACAGACACTTGTGGACTGAATCTGCCTCCTGCCCCCCTGAGCTCAGCCCTGTCCCTTTATGTTCTCCTCTCATTACTCCAGACAACTTTTTGCCTGGAAGCCCTGGCAGCCACAGCCTGTCCCACCAGCTTTTTGGCAGGGTGTTACTGAGTGGCCCCACAAACTACCTGGTGTGTTCATTAAGGGACCATTCCACTTGGGCACACGGCCGGCTGCAGGCACACAGCCGGCTCCACGCTGCTCGAGCCGCTTCCCACCGGCCCCTCTCCCCTGCCAAAACCTGCCCTCGCCACCCTGACAACATTAAACTGGGAAAGACCAATCCTCAGTCCAACAGGGATGAGCGGAGCCCAGCAATCCGTACTCATAAGCCACAGGGCATGGAAACCCAAGAGCTATAAAACAGTTGGGCCGTAACAGCTGATTAAATGCTTGATGATCTTTAATTAACCTCTTACAAGCTATTTGCATGTTTTGAGACAAAGTGCCCCGAGGCATACTTCTCTCCCCAGTCAGACAGGCAGGTCTGCTGCCTCCCCAAAGGGAACTGTCCCTTCTCCAGCTGGGCCCCTAAGCCTCCCAAGACCCTTGCTGCCTGCGCTGCACTGGGGTTTCTAATGGTGTATTTTAAATCCAGGATTTAATTTGTTTCAGGTGAAAGGGTGAAAGGTGGTGCTGCCACAGGAGCACCCAGACCTGGTTGGAATCAGGGTTGGGGCCAAGTCACTCCGAGGAGCTCAGGCATTTGTCAAGTCTCTGCACCAATGTACTCCAAAGTGAAGCTCCTCTAACCATTCCCACTTTGGAGGGATACGGGGGGATTTACCCTTTTCCATGCCGTGCTTCCCACTGCGACCTCACTGATGCTGCCCAGGGTGCCCTTGGCCAGGCACTGCGGGGTCCAAGCCCTGCACAGCCCCGACACCCCCCTTCCCACACTTGGCACCACTTACCGCACTGGGGGTCCTGTGAGTCGTAACACCACTGCCCTGCGGGAGAAAGGAGAGCTCAGCACAGGAGATGGAGACAGGGACCCCTTCCCAAACACACACACGGCTGTGCCCAGCCCCCCAACAGTGAGGACATCCCTCGCTGCAGCCTGGGGTCCCACCGACACTTGTGTTCTTCCCAGTTATTTTTGACTGGTGTTTTCACACCCTCCCTGCCTCCCCCAGGCGCTCCACAGGGAAACCTCCCTCAGAATCGCTGCTCCAAGGCAGCCAAGCCTCGCTGCTCGCTGTGCTCCTTCCCCAGCTCCTGTGGAGCCATCCCCTCCTCGCCACCCTAGCAAGGCAGCCCCTCACCCCACAGCAGATGCCTCGCAGCCCTCCCGCAGCCGTGGGTGAGCGGGAGCCGAGGGGGCTGTGACAGCCCTCCCTGGTGCTCCCCGTGGCTCCCGCGGGTGGGCTGGCAGCAGCAGGAGCTGCTGGGGGCTGCAGCAGGCAGGCAGGCAGTGGGCAGGCCTGTGCCCACGCTGTGGGGGTGACGGTTTGTCCCATCGCTCAGGGCCAGCTCAGCCAGAGCTGCCCAACTCGCACCAGCTGCCCATGCTCGGGGGGCTGTGGGACCACCCGTGCGCTGACAAGTGCTGGCACGGCAGGCACAGGGATACCAAGGGGATGCCGAGAAAGCTGGAGCCCTGTTCCTGCTCTGCTGCCTGCACATCTGCCCAGGACCATCAGCTCTGCCATGGGAGCTGGGGACTGCACCCCTTCCCTCCTCAGTTCCCCATCCTGCTTCTGGCAACCAGGAGCGACCTGGTGCTGCCCAGGGCAGCCTACACAAACAGCCCCTGCTGATGGCCGAGGGGCCATGCCAGCGGGCTGGCTGCAGGGGAGCCAAGCCATGCTCCTGTGCCAGCCACTGCCACTTGGACCAGCAGGACTTAAGCAGCCCTGCCTGCCTCCACCTGTGCTGCTCGTGGCCCCAGCCTGCGGCACTGCATCCAAATTCTCACCACAGTGATACAAGAGACACCAGCCCCAAAGGAAAACTGGGAGCAGGGCAGTGCAGGACTCAGATAGTCCCCAGGACAGAGATCTCGGGGTCCAGGGGAAAGCCAAACTCATGGAAAATCCTCAGACCTGCACGCACCAGCCCTCGAGCATCCTCTGGCAGGAGCCAAGGTAGCGCTGGCCACCCCCAGCCTGGCGCGGGTGCAGGTGAGCACCGAGCGTCTCGGCCCGGGACGGCAGCGCCCGTTCGCTCGCAGCTTTCCTCCTCACTGGTGTTCCCCGACAGTGCAGGTCTGTGGGGCGGGTGGGCTGAGCCCAAGACTCCAGCGGCCCAAGGGGACCCTGGCCCGGCCAGCACAGAGCCCCGGGCGGGCTGAGACCTCCCGAGCCCAGCGGTGCACGGGGACATCCAGCAGCGGGGAGGGGGCGGTGGGAGCGCAGGAGGGAGATCCTGGGCCAGACCAGGTTCCCCAGTCCCTGCCTCCAACCCCCCCCCGCCCACATCATCCCACAGCGTGTGGGAAGGGAATGGAATAAGCGGTGCCCCTGCGGGCCCCCCAGCCCCACGGCCCGTCCTCTCCCGCCGCGGGACCCCCGGCCCCGCCGCCCCGGGGCGCAGCTCACCTCCCGCGGCCGCTCGCACGACGAGGGGCAGAGTCAGGAAAGTTATGCCGAGTCCGGTGGGGCCCATGGCGGCGGGGGGCAGCGGGGGGACCCCCGCACTGCCCCGTCCCGTCCCTCCGCAGTGCGCCCGGCGGGGCCGGTGCTGGGCTGGGCGGGCGGCAGCGCTGGCAGCTCCCGCAGCCCGGGAGATGCTCGGCTCCAGCCTGGGCTCTGCTCTTACATATTCATCACCCGGGCTGAGTTTTTAACTCCTCGGCTGCTAGGAGGGAGCGGGGATAGCCCGGCCCCCGGCCAGCCCCCCGCGCCCGCCGGGTCCCTGCCCGCGGTGACAGGGACAGGGACAGGGACAGGGGGGAGCGGGGGCTGGCGGATCCCACTGGTGCAGCGCTGCCCACCCCGTTCCCTGCCGAGGGGATGCCCCCCGGTACCATCCCGTTCTGCATCCCCAAAGCTGGGGTTCAGCAGCATCCCCGCTGCGCCCCATCGCACCCCCGCAGTGTGTGGGACTACAGATGAGCTTCAGGGGACTGCCAACAGGCAGAAAGGGCTGGGGGCACCAGCTCTGCCCCATCCCCTGCCCACTTCTTGCAGACACATGCTGTGGGACATACCCTTGCCCCCAGCTTTGGCAGGTCCCCAGCCAGCAGCGGGTCTTGCATCTCCCATGCCTGAGGGTGGTGGCTCCCACCTGATGAGGGGCAGGTGGTGCCATGGGAACCCACAGACCAAACCCAGCTCAGCCCTGCAAAGAGGCCCCTCCCAGGGCAAAGCCCAGTGAGCACCCCCTCGGTGCCCAGGCGGCCTCCACAGCCACACTACAGGGCACACTCAGCCCCTGGGCTCGCCAAGGAGCTGCACTCTGGTGGGGCAGGATTCAGCCCTTTCCCCTCAGCGGGCACAAGGCTGCAGTGACTCAGGCTCTCACAGCCAAGGCTGGCCAGGGCAGGGGGGCAGCACTGGGGCACAACCCTTAAACACCCAGTGCAGGCCTCCTATGCTGGTGGAGGCAGCTCCTCATCATGGAGTGAGCACATGCTGTTCCCATTGCACCTGTCCAGGCAGGTCCCACCGGAGCCAGGATCTCACCAAGGGCAAGGTGCTCTCTCAGCAGGCAGGTAGGAAGGGGGTGAGAACACAGGAGCATGGTGTTGTCACATTCTCCTAAAATACCCCTGCCATCCTCAGGCAGCAGTGGAAAGGAGGCCACGGGACTCAGGCTGCAGCACCCCTCGCCGGCACTTGGCCCTGGCCGGGAGCTCTGTCGAGCCAGTGCCAGGATGAACAAACCCGGCAGCAGCGCGAGGGCAGCGGGGAGGAGCCTCCTGCTGCCGGCTTGGCCGGGGATGGGCTCCGGCTCGGCAGAACTGCCTGGCTGCCGTGTGCTACAGGGGACTCGTCCTCAGCTGCGGTTCTTTGGGGCACCCCTGTGACCCCAGGCCGTGCCAGCCCCAGGCAGGTGCCTGGGCAGCACCAAGGTGCATCTGGTCCCCAGTGTGGGGTGCAGAGGAGGGCAGCAGCACAGGCCTCCCCCGAGCTCTGGATCTGCGCCACGGCTGACACTTGGCCCCCGCTCCGGGGATGAGGTATTCTGCACCAGGTCTGCAGCCTGCTGCCCATTACTGCCAGGAAAGAGAGGAGCTGCTCTGGCACCTGTGAGACCGAAACCTCCAGTGGAGACGTGAGCCTGCCAAGTGGCCCCTCTTCCACCCACCCACAGTAGGACAGCCTGTATTGCCAGGCAGTGAAGGAGAAGCCCAAGACCCTTGGGGTCAGGAGTTGATGAGACCCCCCCATCCCATAGCTATGGCCCCCCGGGACACTTTTTAGGATTTCAGGCTTCTCTGGTGGTGATTTCTAGCAAGAAGGGCAGAAGCAGAGTCGGGCTCAGCACAGTCCCGAAGAGACGCAGGAGCAGAGCGAGGAAGCAGAGGGGTCTGCAAGGCATGTAGAAAGGCAGCGGCAGCACTGAGGTGCTGAGCCACACCCTGCTCCCGTCCATCCCCCCTGCCCTGCTCCTCAGAGTGCACTGCTGGCTGCAGGCACCTGTGCTAGGCAGGAGCAACCTCCAGTTTCTATAGGAACCAGATCAAACCTTGGAATTGCTGACCTTGTTGATGTGTTGGTGGTCTTGCTGGGCTCACGGTTGATCCTGCAGCTCTGTGCTGTCCTCACAGGGAGACACCACGTCCATCAGGCTGCCACCACGGAGCCAGGCGAGGTCCCTGCAGGCACATGTAGTCACAGCACCAAGGGCAAGAGCCATGGCAGGGGAAAAAATACCACTAAGATACAAAAATAGTTCCTTAAGCTGCAGCCATCGATCAGTCGTGGGCATGGTGCCACTGTGCTGGGAACCCCCACCACGTGCACCGTCAGCAAGCCCTGTGCCAGCACACAGTGGAGGTGCCAAGAACAGCTCCAGGAGGTAAATCCTACACATCTGCCCGGGAGCCTGGCCAGGGACCCAGGCTGACAGGGACAGTGACAAGACAAAGACTTGAGCCGCCAGAGCGTGGTTCACATCACCCACGGATGGATGCACGGAAGGTTGTGGGTATTCAGAGAGGCAAGTTGGTAAAGTTCATGGGCAATAAATACTCCAGCCTGATTTTCCATAAGGACCTTTGATCCCCATAACAAGCTGCTGCTAGCCCAGGCAGCAAGCCGGGAGCAGGGCAGGGAGCGCAGCAGCAGCAGGCACAAAGGAGGCACTGTGGCCGGCAGATGCGCGCTGGCCACACGCCGCTGCACAGCCCCTTCATTCATCCCACGCTCCCACTGCCACCGGGGTCAGAGACATCTCCCCCCCCACGGCCTGGCACCCCCGGGGGCACTGCCAGCACACGGCCCCTCGCGTGTCTGACACGCTCCCCAGGCCCTGGCGCTCTCCCAGGGCTGAGGGCCCCGGACACGCCGTGCTGAGCACGGCTGCTCGTCACCCTCCCAGAAAAACGCGGTTTAAGCTGCTAGGAGTTTCCAGCAGGAGGCTGCCCAGCAATCCCTACCACAGCAGCCGAGGGTCAACACTGACAGGGCAGCCCCCCACACATGTGTGACCCAGAGAGTGGTGAGGAGCCCCGAGAGCCGTGGCCATGCTCTAGGCAAGCCAGGCTGCTCCCTCTGGGAGCTGTCCTGTCCTCAGGACACGAGGGGCAAGAGGGAAGGGCAAGTTGTATCTGCACAGGGTCTTCCAGCAAAGGCAGAGCCCCACAGGGTCTCTGCCAGACTGAGCTGGTGACATCAGGCAGCTGCTGTGCAGAGATGTTTGTCTCCCCCAGACCAGCAGCGAAGGAAGGGCTACATCCCATCTCCTTCAGCTGACCCAGCATCCCGTGGGGATGGAGCTCTGGAGCTGTTCGGGTCCAGCAGCGACGGCGGCGGCTGCGGTGACAGCTGCCCTCTGCAGGCACGGGAAAGGGGGAGCGGAGCCTGCCCGGCCCCCGCAGCGACGATGACACTGCCCCTGGATGGCTTTCAGCAATGAACGCATCCTGCGGCCCCGAGAGGGGCCCGGGACGGCCCCGCAGGCTGCGGGGACTTGTTCCACAGCGCTCACAGCAATCACTGTGTGCCCAGCAGCTCGTGGAAAACAGGGAGCTGGGGGTCCGGACCACCCCCTGCATGCAGCACAAGCACCCGCCCCGGGACTCTGCACCTTCCCCCGGGTTTCGGGAGGGCAGCAGGAATATACTGCACTTCACCTTCTTGGTACAACCCCAAGACTTTCCCAAAATTACACTAATACAGGTAAATCCCACTGGAATTCGTGTAACAGGGACTTTGGCAGCCTCCTTGCTCCATGTTAAACGCATCTATTGATCTTCTGCAAGATCACAGCTCAGAAGAGTGGTTTAACAAAACCTTCCTTTGCAATGCTGGGGAACCACATCGATGCAGAAACCAGGAGACATTGGAACAGGACATTTCTCTCACAGAACACAATTTATTTGGCATTTGGATGAAATGTTTCTCACAGCATCTTGGGGGGGAAAAAAAAAAAAAAAAGATTAGTGCCAACCCCAAAGAAGTTAAAACAAAAAACCAGTGTCACAGGGACTCAATTATTATAGTATCAAATTTAAATTCTACATGGTATATCACAGAATATCAAAATCTTTTATACACTGCCACAGTTAAGTCCAGTCACAAACCAACTACACAGGAGAAGCCTGCAAGTGCAGCGCTGGCGAAAACGACTTTCCAGAGGAAGGTAAAAAGCAGTGCCTCGTTCTCTCGCAGCCTCCCAGGCACCCTCAGCCCAACACGCAGGGTGTGGCACCGCACAGCCACCTCTGCTGGCATCGACTCTGACCCACCCAGCACTCAAGGTGCACACACCGGAAAATTAAAGCTATGTGGTACCGTAGCAGGCAGGGAATGCTGACTGTTGTCAGGGGAAGCGCATCTTTTATCACTGAAAGAGTCTATTCCAAAGAAACACTTATTTCATTTGGGACCGGGGAACATCGGAAGCAAACCTATGGACTTCGATTCACCTCCTACACTCAACTGTTGTAATTTTAGGGTTCAGCTCCCAACTTGAAAGGGAAATTTAAAAGAAAATTATGTGCACGTTCCTCAGCTAGGGAGGAAAAAATACATTTCAACAACTGAGAAAAAGAGATGCCGCGTTAGGGATTGTACGAGGCAACATTAAAACATCAGTGCTTTGCCATTGAGAAGTCACATCTGAAACACAAAACATCTTCAAAAATAGCTTCAAATTTGTTTAACATGAGATGGGAAAAGAATGGTAATAATTACTGGCCACAAAATCCCACTTTCTTCCCAAGTGAAACTTGGGAGACATGTGAACAGGCCATCACTCCACGACACCTGTGGAGGTAAAGCACTGCCCAACTGCAAGATTCAGCCTTGGGAAAAAAAAGTCCACCTACTTCATTCTTCTTCTAGATCAGCGTCCTGCTGTGCATGGATAAAGGAACAGTCTGAGGCTCAAACTAAACAGGACTGAACATCACACAGGTAAGTTTTTTCGCACATTGGAATGACAGTGTTGATCTAGCACAGAACAGGACCCTCCGCCCCTCTAACATTTAAACCCTACAACTCACCTAGTACAGAATCAGGGGCTGCTGTGACACTGTGTACAGGGGCATGACTGACAAACCAGAGCATCTGAGACTGCTCTTGAGGAACAGCAGAGACCTCATATGGCACCACAGTACATCAAAAGGAGGGGGGAATCTGAGGAGCAGCTTTGTCCGAGGCCACAGTGGGAGGTGTGAGCCCTGCACCGAGCTGAGTGCTGGGACTTCACAACAACTGCGGTCAAGGACATCTCGAGATAAACACACTCCTGGCTCACACACTCTGCTGGGAACCACGTGGCAATGCCATCTCCCTGCTGCACCTGGAGGGATGTTTAGGATGGATCAGCAGTTAAAAAAAACCATCCAGAGTTATGAACAGTGTTGGGGGGAAAAAAAAAAATCAATGCACAAAGTAACTCCAAAGATCTCATCAATCTAATGGCAATCAAAACAGAAAGGTTTTCCTTGGGCAAGCATCAACCCTCTGTAACTGGTGCTCAGGACAAACTGCCTCCCAGTCACCTTGCCAAGGGCAAGGAAGGCTTGCTGAGGAGTCCACTGCTGTTACGGAAACATGAATCTTCCCCAGTTGGTCCAGAAGTTTGAGTAGTTGGGACGTTTTCTGCTACAAAGGCTCTTACTCCAAGAGAAAGTACTCAATGTGAAAAAGCTACATTAAAAAGGGAAAAAAATGACAATTTTATTGCCAAATTAGAAGCTCACCAAGAGGTACTTAGTGAGCTGCTCTATTCAAGGCAAAATTTCCCTTGTTTACAGTTAGGATGAAGAAGGATAGTGGAAAACAGATAAAATACTGCCAATATACAAGGGGGAAAGGCTCAGAAGCAATGGGGAAAATATCACAATGAGGCTTCTGCAAAGAAGCCTCCATTTGGAATAGCTACAACCATGAAGTTGCCAGTTGTAACAGAGCTTATTTGCAAATAAAATTCACCACAGAACCAAAAGTAAAATAAAAAAAAGTTGAACAGATTCCTGCAGTGTTAGGAGAAGTGTGAGGTAAGGTATCTGTTCACCTCAGCCAAAAAACACAGCTTCAGAGACCAAGCCAAAAGGCCTTTTGTTATTGCGCTAGGATACTACAAAGAAGAAATATTCCACCTGGCTTCAAAAGAAATCAAAAATTTTCTATTTTGCACTGCTAACAAAGTATTTTTCAGGAACAGATTGTAGTAGCATAGACTTTGCATCCTACTTAAGTGTACACTATCCCAACCTGCCCTACAACAGAGCGTAGCCAGCTTGAGAGAAGTATTAACCCTAAAGCCTAGTTTCTATCTCAGTGCTCAGCTTCACCTAGTGGGATGCAGCACAAAGGTTACTTTCTACAGTATGTATATAGAGAGAGATATATATATATCACCACCCAGAAACACACACGCACACACACGCATTCGTACCTATAAAACTGAAGGAAAATCAGTACATACAATGTATAAAACGTATGGATGTGCTCAAAAACGCACAAAACCCGCTTTATTTTCGTACTTCAGAAATGCTCGGTAATTTGTACGCATGGTTCTGACTACTGCTACCCATCCACTGCATTAGACCAGGGCTTGGAACGCGGAGGAGGAGACGGCAGGAGGTCCCACGGGGTGGAGAAGCGCTCCTCTCGCTTCGTCCCAGTGCTGCCGGAGCCAGTCAAACGGGAGCGCAGGACGCGGGCGTGGAGCGGCTTCCCGGCAGTGCTTCCTCCCACCCGCGTGCCAGCAGCGCACCCGGGGCTGGGATTCACGCTCTCCCACGGAGCCGGGGTTGTCACCAAGTGCCTGAATGTCAACGGCACCAGACACGATCTCAGTAATGAAACCCACAGTTCTCTGTGCAAAAGGAGTTGAATTGTCAAGACCAATCCCCAAGTACAGTATAAGCCTATAGGCGAGACAGGGAATAGAAAGTAGCAGCATATTCCATGGGGAAATAGTCAGCTGCACTGGGAAACCGCAACAGTGGGTTTGGATTTGTCATACAAGTATGACTTATCATCATTACTAGAAAAATAGATCACATACACACCCCCATGCAGTGTTTTGTTCCTGTCCCTCTAGGCTTGTACCCTTCATAAGGTAACAGGAGACCATTTACAGGGGGCATTCTTTACAAATTCCTTAAAATTGGTCTCATCTGCTGACTGTTACAGTAAGTCAAGGAGAAGCAGAGGCAAGGGGAGGATGGGAGAAAAGGGTAAATTATTTGTACACTGAAATCCAAACTTAAATTTAAAATCACCTGTAAAGATTATTTTGCACTCATTATCAAAACCAACAGTGTTTGACTTTGGGTTTCGTGAGGGAGTGAATGAATCTCTGCCATCCGTAAATTAACTTAGTTTAAAGAGTTCAATACAAGGGGGAAATTTAAGATGACATATCAGACTGAAGCAAACTGCTTTATTGATTTAAGTACACTAACCTCATTATAAACCCTCGTGGGACCTGGATAAATGGTTTGGGGGGCACGGGGGAAATCTCTAGAAGAGGGTTGGCAATTTATGGGACTCAGATAAGGAACAAGTGTCCAATTAGAATTAAACATCACGTATAGTACATGTTGATCACCATTTTTAAGTGGGATTTGTAGAACTGCAAAGAAGTGAAATGGAAGGGAGGGAACACACATGCTAAAAATATAGCATGCAATAAAAAAAGCAAGAACAATGATCTTTTATCCAGGCCAGTCTTGTGCAACTGTTCACTGTAAAGGAGCTAACCTAGAAAGAAAAATACCTCAATCTTCCTTATGGGATTATAACAAACAGGGGCTTCATACAGTGAACTAAGGCTGCATCAAAGTTAATTGCTCCCCATCCCTTCCCTAAAGTACTAACACACGTGAGGGGCATCTAACACACCAAAGGGACATCACACAGACCAAATTTTCTTCACAGGCCAGAAGTTTACCCAACAGTGAGATTTTGCAGGTACCAGCAACAAATAATTGTGATTGCAAATCCCAGTTTTCTTAGTACCCACTCGTCACATATTGCGCAGACCATTCACCCTCCAGTCCCTGCAGTGTTCTGAAACAGCAGTGCAGGTGAAAACCCACGTGTGTTTTACACAGTGCAACTCTTGGTGCCCTGTGTTTTAATTGCTCAGGACCCCCACTCTGCAAAACGGGCCCCCAGCCCCTTCCCCTGCAGTTCCATCCTCTCTGCTTGAACAGTGACTGCCCCCACCCTCCGTTTCCATTGTCTGTTCCCTGGATCCTGTGGTGTCCAGCCAAATCCAAGCAGCTTTTTTCTGATGTAGATTTTGATTCCTCTCAGGTTAAGAAAGAAAAACAAAAAACCAAAAGAACCCAAAAACCAAACTACCCATACTTTTCACCTCCTTAGAAGTCAAAGGAATTCTCTGCTCTCTTTTCCATAGCCAATGGAAAAAAAAAAAGAGCAGTTATACAATCCATATTTACAGGACCAATTGATTAGTGAATGAATAACGACAGCCAAAAAAAAAATCAAGAGGCACAATCCTAAACTAGAACATAAAAGCAGTGTCTGAAAAATAAAGTGGAGATTCCTTCTGAAGTTCAAACCACGGATTAGTGTTTGTCTGTGCAAACAGTTGCTAAAACTCTCTCTGACCAGTGACGGGCATTTCGCTCCTCTATACAATGGTGTTGAGGGAACAGTGGCTGTGACGGTTGCCCGTAAGAGTCTCTGCCGGTGTGTTCTCATTTAGCGGGGTGTCAGGAGGGACAAGAAAGGTGCTGCTGTCAGCAGAGTCTTCCAGCTCCACTGGAGAAGGACCAACTGAGGGAGGAAGCGACCCCTCTGTAAGCTGTGGGGATACATCACAGTTTCCTAGTGATGGAGGACTGCTTTGCACAGTCTGAGAGAGAACTCCATCTGCAAAGGACAGTAAACAAGCAGAATCAGAACGTGAAGTGCAACATTTCGCACTCCCAAATACATTTACGATCCGTATTTCTGGAAGCTCTGAGTTTTTCCTGGTTTTGCGCTAATGCACAACAACATGAGACTGCAAAAGAGGAAGACTGTGTGGCAAAAATAAAACTTCAACATATAAATAAGATGCTTGCACTAATCAGGCTCACTTATCTTGTGAAATATGGTGCTATAAAATCCCAAATTGGAATGATTTCTACAGTATGTAAATATCACAGCTGCAAAACTGAAGAGCACTGGGTGAATCATTAGAAAGTGGTATTTTTGGTCAATTTTTGGGGGATGTGGGTGGGGGAAGCAGGGAAGAGAGAAGACGCTGGATATATTTTGTTCAAAATCTCTTGTACTTGACATTTGTTCTAGTTCTTAACACTAATCTCTATAGACCCATCTTCCAAAGGCCACAAATTGTATCAGCATGGTGGAAAAAAGAAAGCTAACCAGGTTAGGCTTGAAAATGGGTAAGGTCTAGGAGGTAAACTGCTTGCAAATTGGATTCCTCTTCTAATTTAGGTGATTCAAAGAACCTTTGTGAAGAACCAAACTTAATGATACATTTTAACATAAGACTTTTCCATTGCAAAAATTTAGAGATTCTATTTAAAGTGTATTTTCCCATTACAACTGCTGAAACATACGATTATAGCTTAAAAAATAAAAATCTATCCTCTAACCAAAACGAACGAGTGGAAGGAAAGAGAAATGATTGCCTGCGTACCTGGAGTGGAACAGAGGATGCTGTCTGGATTGACAGAAGCCTCATAGGGAGGAGGTGGGTCATCTGGATGTTGAATATCTGGATACTTGTAAGCAGTGTAGGGTGGAGGTGGGTCGTGGAAATGAAATGCTCCACCTTCCCCATCGTCTGAAAGATGCAGTGGAGTAAGGCCAGTTCCAAAACCATCGGGACCATAATCGAAGCCAGGCATCCTGCGGCCCAAGTTAAAATGGTGCACTATTTCAAGAGAAGGAAAAGGAGTCAGTGACTTTATCTCCTGCTTTCCTCTGCAGTTCAAGTCAGATCTCAGCACCTTTTTCCACTTTTCACACCCAAGGAACTCATATCTCCCGAAGACCTAAAAAAGTCTACATAACCCATACAAGTCAACTTGCTGCAGTTAACAACCACACCCAGGCCCCACCTGCTCCCAGCCTGTTTGTCCTGCATCACATCTAATTCTGACTCTAACTACGGACACCATTCACACAGAAGGTTTTTCAGACTCGGACCACGTACAAATAAAAAAAAAATAAATATTTTTCCATTATCCACCAAAAAAGTTCAAGTTTGAAGACCCTACCAAGACACACACACAGAGGCACAGTCAAGCAAGACCAGGACATTTCTCACCTTTATATACACTAACCTGTCAGTAATGAGCACGAGGCACAAGGTTGGTACTCACAGTTTGCTCCAATCAAGGACTCTATGCGCTCTCTCCGCCTCTGGCGCAGCCGGTGGACCATGAAGAGCAGCAGAGAGAGGATGAGGAAGGAGGAGATGCAGCTCACGATCAGACGCATTCCCCCGGCCATGGAGTCAAACAAACTGTTGCCATCTGTTACACAAAACATATGAAAGCAGCCTGTTATTTTTGTTCAAGACTCATTTTCCTTGATGATCTTCTGTCAGTGGTGGAGAGATAAATGCCGAGTGGGGATTCATTAGCCTGGTTTAACACTTCTCTGTATTTCAAATATATAAGAAAATCATGAATCATCAGGTGATTTATCTTTTTACTGCAAGAAGATCTAAGAGTTTCTAAGAATATCTTCCTCAGCGAAAGGGACAGAATGTTGAAGGTTTCAGGTCTCTGAAAATGGGAAAAAGAAGAGGTTAATGGTTTTTGCACATCCATTTGTTTCCCTGGCATGGCTGATGAAATTATACTGAAGATGAGAGCAAGTCTGAAAGCTTTGGGAAAGGCCTGAGAACTGGCATATCGACACGCTACTTGACTTCTGGACACCTTAACATTTCCAACAACAAAATCTCTAAACACTGTCATTATCACTAAGATGTGCTCACCTAAGTACCACATGTCATTGGTACATTGTTTAGCACCACTAAGGGACAGAAACTAAAAATACCTTCAAAAAGTGAATCATTGTGATAATCATCTTTCAGAAAGTGAAGAGATGAGGGTGAAGGGGAATTAAATCTTTTCCTAGAGTCATACTGAAAGCAAGTGGAAAAACAAGAAACAGACCCAGGAGCTTAGAACCTGGAGAGCTCTATCCCACTGCTAAGCAGATTCACACTTGCAAGGCTGTTGTGAGCAAATTACCACTGTTCTCCCAGTACCAGGCACGAGAGGAATTAATTTTTCACAGTTCAACTAATCACACTTGGTTATGCTTAAGCAGCACATGCACACACAGTTAGTTTACACAAAGAAGAATGGCCTGAAGAGGACTGTGCTGTGTTCTTTGCACCAACTTTTCGTTAAGGGTTCTCTATGAGAAATGCACCCAGGTTTGGTGTGGGTAAGAAACAGATGAGGTGGCTGCACAACCTGGTCACCTCCTGCTGCAGGACACAATCACTGCAGGTATGATCCCTTTTCCCAGTCACTGCTGTGCCTCCACACTTCCCAGAGGAACCAGCCAGATCCAGGCCACCTCTCCTTGCCCACACCCACTCCAGCTGCAAGAGCTCACTCCGTACTTCTCATTTCACTAAGAGCAGGTAAGTTTTATCCAAGATTCCTTAAAAAAGAAGGCTAAAAGCCTCACAGCAGTTCTAAGTGCTGGTGTGCTAGTAACAGAAAAACCCACCTAATGCACCACAGATACAGTACAAGGCTACCAGGCTGCTATTTATTACATCATGCATTCTTGGCAACAAGAAATTAATACAATAGTGCACTACACATAGAACTCGAACACTGCACCCTCTCAAATCTGGTTGTGCAGTACAAAAGCCTGTGTGCTGTCAAACCTTTTAGCAACTATGGCTGTCAGAGCTTCAGCCGAGGCAGTCACACACCTACCAACCAAGACACCCTCCTGAACACCAGACTTGCCCTTGTTCCTCCTCCATCTTACGGTGGTGCCAGCTTTGTGATCCTCATGAATTATTTAAGGCTGTTAATAGCACTGAAGTGACTTCAGTAAAATATCCTCATAGGTGCAGAGGCCCAGAGAAGCTGGCTTTGGTCACAGGATGCACTGCAGTGGTGCATCCCCCAATCCCAGGCTGTGATCTGAGAAATGCTCATTAGGCCTCAGCCTTGACGAACTGCACTTAGACTAAGCCACTCTTGAGCTTATCAGAAACACTGCCTGTTCCCAGGAACTAACAGGTGTCTAATGAACACCTGGTTTTTAATGAACAGCCTCAGAAACTTGTTTTTCTTCCAGAACAATAACCCAAACGGAATAATAATATTTTTGTTACTGAACCTTCAAAGAAAGTTACCAACTCAGACTGTGGCCAGGATGCAAAATTACTCTGACTAAAGCCCACCCTCTAAAGACCTTATAAAGAGTGGTGCAAAGTGAGATCCTTTAGAGCTCTCGATTCCCAGATGATAAGGGGCTAATGTGTGTATGTCTCAGACACCGATAACTGGATGGCTGTGGAGCCAATCAAGGACTGTTAGTAATAACAGACAGGAATTGTTGGCAATCACCAAGGACTATTGGTATTAACATGCTGTGAGAAAGAACAAGATTTGGCTGGAGGAGGGGAGAAGGTGGAAATAGGGCAACACTTCTGAGAGAAAGATCCACAACACAGCACAGTGCTGGATTGATGCTGAAACCAGGATCATCATCCCCTCAGCTGGATCAACGCTGGAACCAGGACTGAGTGATCTTTTTCTCTCTCTTCTCTTTCTTTAGTTTCTTTTTTCTCTCTCTCTTTCCCTTTCTTTCTTTGATTCATCTCTCCCTCTTTAATTCCTCTCTTCCCTTTCACCCTACTCCTTTGTCCAAAACCCCCTGCTGAGTGTTTATATAGAAGAGGGACTAACGTACCAATTTCCCTGCCAAGTGTGTAATTTACTAATCAGGCATTCTGACTGCTTGTGGACCCTCTTTGTCATTCCTTTTGACCAAATGCTTAGCATTTATAAACCTTAGGTGCTTCCTTCCCCTCAGGGGTGGGGGTTGTCACACTTAGGCAAGCCTGACTTCCATATTTCTTTAGACCAGCTATGACTGCGGTTCTTGGATCTTCTGGCACGTCATGGGCCTCCGTCACACTGCTCCTAATGCTCAACAACAACAGGAAGACAAAGACCCACCTTGTACAAAACAAGATCTATATCATCACAGAGATTTCCAACCCAAAACACCACAAGTAGATTATTTCAGAAAAGCTTCTGCACACCAGCTCTTTCCAAATATTTTATTTCTTCTATTACCTTTTCACAAATAAGAGGTCTGTCTAAACGAGAGCCACAAAATAAAAATTGTTTTCTACCACATCTGTAGAGCAGCAACAGACACACTACCTCAGTTTCAGCATCAGTCCATAAAAGATATTCCTCTGCTATTTATCTTCCACTAAATGAGGACAAGCATCTTTCAGGGGAGTATATCTGTGATTGCTCAGCTTACTCCTACCACTAAAAAAACCTCCCCTACTACCAAGTCCTTGAGTAATATTCGTTATCCACTTGTAATCGTTGCTCACCCACTCACACTGCAAGAGCTGATTACCTGCCAACCCAACAGCAGGATTTATTTCCCCCTGGTCTCTCCTTGGGTGATTAATTTACTTATTGTTGATCAGTAAACTGTTTTCTTTCCCTTGCAACAGAGCTTAGGGAAGATATATGAAAGAACTGGACAGAGATAAATACATTCTGATTAAAGAAAGTAATTCATTAATTTTTGTCATCTGGAACAGCCATTTATAAACACCCAGAAGGAAAACTGAAATGTTTCCTTTAAAAATTTCAGTGTTTGTCACTAGCTGAAGTAACTTCATTATGAAGGAAGTTGGAGGACTGCTTGATAATTCTTCTCTCAAAAACTAAGTTACTAAAAAACCCACCAGAACACTTCAAGCAAGAGTATAATGAAACAGAAGGAAGAGCTTAAGGATGAGAAAGGATGTGGTAAAATACACTCTTCAAATCAGTAGTCATCAATAGTTAAGACCCACAGGAATAAGCAAGGATTAAAGAACACGGCACGAGGTTATCCCAGGTCATCTTATCCTGTGTGCTGGATGATGCTTTGCTGACACTGTTCCTGAAGATAAAAAAAGTGAAGCCTAAGTCTTAGCTCAGCTGATAAGAGTGGGCGGAAGATTCCTGCTTTTCCCCCCCACTCTTTCACCGACCGACCTGCAACACAAGCTACGAACATCTGCTAAGCTTAACCCTCAGAGCAAACATGAATGACACAAGGAGGAGCCAGTGGCCTTAATGATTAACTCCTCTACTTAAGACCAATAAGAAAGACTGCAAATGTGGAAGTCAATAAGCAAATCTGGAATTTTTAACAGATTGAAAGAGAAGCCCCTGATGGGAACAGCTGAGCTTGTGTTTTCCACAGGAATTCAGAACAATGGTTTCTTAGCACACTCAGATAAGATTAGATTCTCTTAAAATACAAAAAAAATAACGGTATCACAGAATGGTTGAAGTTGAAAGGAACAACCTAGAGCAGCATCAGCTAGAGCAGGTTGCCCAGGACAGACTTCAGTCAGACACTGAATATCCCACAGATGGAGATTCCACAAGCAATCTGCTCCAGTATTTGACCACCCCCACAGCAAATTCCAAGTAAGCCATGTTTCTTTTTTCAAGTCTCTTTACAGAAAAATAACCCCCCAAAACCCACACCACTAAATGGTGACTGACAAATAATTAAAAGTCAACTGAAGACTTTACTGATCCAAAACAAGAAGCTGCACTGATATGCCAAATCCAATCAGCAGGGTTGTATGTCCTGATGATTGTTCAAACTTATACAGTTTAAGAACTCTGCTTCCCCCATGATCCCTGCACGCAAACTTCCAGGCACATAAATGCACACAACCAGAAAAAGATGCTTAATTAGTGCTCAAAAGTGCTTTCTTTCCATGACAACTAAACGTGACAAAGGAATTGTGTAGGATGCCGTACTAATAACACACAGTACTATCAATCTCCATACTGAAAATAAGCTACTGTTTCTCCTTTCTAAGTAGCATCAAGGATAATAAATTTTTACCAGCCACAGCCTGAAGCAATTCCCTTCCTGTGACTTGAGATCTTCCCCCAAAAGGCAGCTGTACCCAACAATACCAAGGCACTGCAAGGATGCATCATTTCAAACAAAGTTATACCCAAACATAACCAAGTTGAGCACTCAACTATTTTCTGCTGACAACACCACAGCAGTCAGCTCTTACCGGGGTCCAGACAGGTGAATTTGCAGCACTCCTTCGGGTCCTTGCGGTACTGCTGACAGCCCTGGGGCCGCTCACACAGAGCAGCCACGCACATCTCAGGCTCACCGTTGTGACACGTGCAGCTCAAACAGGGATCGTTCCCTTTCGGAGTGAAATAGTATCCTTCATCGACAATGTTGTCTTTGATATCAACACAAGTCTGGCCTAGAACAGAAAGGCACATAAATATCGATGGAACCCAGTTTATTCTGCTGCATTAAGTGACTTGTAAGCATAAGCAGACCACCAGTTAAAATCCACGCCTTCACCTTGCAGCAATCTTGAAAAGGGATCTCCAAGGAGCGGGGAAGATAATGGATAGTCTGGAGGCACACAGGGATGATTTACTGCTCGAAACTGACAAGGTGAGTTTCAGGTATTTAATGGAGCTGACACACTTTCAGGCATCCTCTCCAAGAAAAAGGAAAGTAATTGGTCTGAGAAGTTTAAGCTTCACTGCCAAAGCCTCCTGCTGCTCCCTTCCTCTCTCCTGGTACTTAGGAAAAGATGGATCTTCTCTGGGCCAAACCTGAAGGACACTTAAAACAGGCCAGGCCTAAAGAAGGAAGCCAGGCAATAGTACTACCCCTGTCCTAGCAGCATCTTGATCCCTGCCCAGCTGCCTTCTGCCCACTGTCCTAAAGGCAGGTACCAAAACCAGAGTGAGGGAACAAACACAGTGCTGGACGTGTCAGCTGGAACAGCTGCTCAGGGAGGATGGCCTGTCCCCTCCACCCTATGCACAGGTCAGCTGGGAAGTTCAGGCTGGAAGGGACCTGAGGAGGCCTCCAGCTCAATCTGCTGATCAAAGCAGGGTCAACTATGACATCCCAATGGGTGGCTCAGGGTTTTATCTAATCTGGTCATAAAGACCTCTGAAGATAGAGCCCGCACAACCACCCCAGGAGTCAGCTGCACTCCTGACGACCCTCACAATTAAACAGCTTCTCTCCTTTTAGCAAAGAAGCACCATCTAAATCAGGTAATGGTTAAGACTACCTGATAATCCTGCCAATACTTCTGTTGGTATCAGGGCTTTTGGAGTACAGAAATTCAGGATAAAGTGAAAAAAAAAAAAAAGGCTTTTCTTCTCTAAGTCAGTAAGCTCCACTTCTCTATTTCTAATAACTGTCTGGAAAGAATTTAATGCAATCTTCTATATTCAAAATAAACCAGAAACAAGTGTTTCCTCATTTTAATGTGAAATTAATAATTTAACAGTGATGCTTACTAATAAGGTGCTTTTTTAAAAAATTTTTTTTTGCCCCAAGGATACTTTATTTGAGGGCTGACAGTGCAGCTTCACAATTTTTTAGTAAACTCTGTAATGTGTGACAGCCACACATTACAATGCTCTTATTTATTAAAACCAAGCAGAAACATAACTCCACATTTTTTTTTTTTATTCACTGGGCAAAGGTCGGACGGGATAAAGAAACAATTACCACTTATTTTTTATACGCATATAACCCACTTAATACTGAACTGAAACCAACTTACTCCTTTTGCAGAGGAATGAAGATTTCTCATAGCAGTTTTCAGCATGCCAGCTGTGTAAGCCATGGCGCCGGAGGACAGGAAGAGGGAAACACTGAAGCTGGGCACAAAGAATGTTTTCCTTTTCAGACATAGCCGGAGCAAAGATGGGGTCAGGGGGTAAAAACACTTCTGAAGAGCCTGGAACAAGACACATTGGCATAAGCAGCCTGTGGGTATACAAAGCTTTAGAAAGGCTCTGTAATGTCACTCATTCCACGCACACCAAGGCTGCTGCCCTCCAGCTCCTGCTTCCAATAGCAACACTGCTCCAGGGAAGGCAAACAGCTGGGAGGGAAGGGGTGACTCACAGAGAAAAGAGGCTGCTGCTTTCAAAGGACTGGGTAATTCTGTCACTCTGAACCAGGAGAAGTGATATCCTGGTATCTTCACAAGTGCTGCTTTCCAGAGTCCCACGGGGTTTGCCCGACAACAGCTACGCATCTCTTCAAACCACGCTGAGTTTGGCCACACTTGTTACAAGCAGAGCAAGATCCCGCTCACCAATCTTGTGCCCCGCACTCCAAGCACCCACTGGTGCTTCCAAAGATGCCTGTGCATCCACCTGTGCTCCCCACATCTCCTGTTGCTCATTCCAAGTGCTGAGAGCAAGGCTCCAGCACTGCTGCTGCAGCTGCACTTGGGGCATCCACTGTTGCTCCTTCCAACTCACGTTAGCAGACAGCATTGTGGTGGGTTCCAAACAGTGCAAAGGGTGCTGATTAGTTTTTTGAGGACACATGTTTCACATGTCCCAATAAATAAATTGAAATTTTCAAGCTATAGAACCCTAAATCCCTTTTCAAACAGGCATTAGGAATTCAGAGTCTGCTTCAATATAAGTCAATGAAGCCTAAGAAAAGGTTTCCAGAAACTACTGAATGTTACTATGTACTACTATGTACTTCATTTCCTTAATAAATATAACACTCAAAACCAAAAATAATATATCAAACTGAGAAAGCTTAAATTTATATAATGCATCAAATTAAATAAAACTTACAGTAAAGTTACAATGATTTTTCTGTAATTTATGCCCCCCTGGTTGTTAACACTGCCAGCAGGTGGCAGTGCAGTCAGCTTTCCAAGGAGCAAAGAAAGGTCCTTTTAAGGAGAACGTTTGTATTCATGTCAAAGGAAGCACTTTTCAAGACCCAACTGTTTAGCTAAATTCAGTTCATAATTATTATCTGTACCTAAGGGACAGCTTTCCTTCTGCATTTTCCATGGATACCAACAATTGTCTATAAGAAAAAAATCTATTCATCTTGCTTTTCAAAGGCTACACTGGACTTCACAGCTCTGGTGCTTAAAAGAAACCTCACCTTTGCTTTAAATTTTCCATTACCTAAACCACTACAACAATTAGACATGCAACTGTACACATAAGAGTTCATATAATGACTTTAAGCTTAACTAATCCCTCAGGTGCATTCATTAAAAATAAGAGGTGTAGAAACATCGCATTGTCAGCAGAGGGAGCTGCTCGTTTTGCAATTGAAAGAGTTCAGCCAGCAAAGCCCAACAGATTAATGTTCAGTTTTCCGTGTAAACTGGGACATATTTTTGGAATTATGCAAATTTTGATTTGGTTTCAGTAAACTACCTGAAGTATTTTAATAGAAAAAAATAAGAGCAATTCTGAAAAAATTCTAGTGGGTTTTTTTTAAGTATATAAAATTCTTCCAATTTTTAGAGAGCTGAAACTCTCGAACTTGCTATACTAGTCTGTGCAAATACTAGAATCAGGAATCAGGAGTTCATCTAGATATTCACAGAGAACAAGAAGCTACAGTAGTTTCCTTTTTCTCAGCTTAATCAAGTGGGAAGCCCAAACAAACTGAAACATGTTCTTTGCACAAGGCACCAACGTGAAAAACCATGAAACTTCCTCAACTTTAAAATAAGACACGGATGGAGTACTAAGCTCTTTTATTTCCACATTGTAAAGCAAAGCAGTTCCCCTACACTATTCAACACGATCACTAAAAGAAGTTATGTTGTTCTTGCAAATTATATTCATGCTGCAAGACAGTTTCCATGGGCCACTGAACTAAGCAGTAATTTGAGAGGCTTACCTTTATAAGCTACTTCCCAGTGACCTTCCAGGGAGTGATTTCGATTGGTGATCACATACTGATATCCGACCCAGAACCTAACAAAAAATTAAGTTACATTCTAAGGATACAGGGCAAAAGCATACTAACAAATTAAATTACACAAACCCTTCCAATGTCTTTATATATACAAGTTAATTTTTATCATAACATTCTGATGGCTTTTTTCATTATCATTTCAGCCCATATGCTGGCAATGTAGAGAGACTACACTTGAGGAACAGAGGAAAATACTTGATAAAATACTTGATAGTTTTCTATGTTTACAAGTCATGACTGACTATGTCTTTTATTTCTACTCACAATAAGCACCTTATTCTGTTGTTGTGGCAGCAGTTCAGTATCAAAACCTCAAAAATCACACAACAGCATCCAGAAGTCAAGTATTTCTAAATATATGCAAGTTACGTCAGACTGTTCTGGATCAAACCATCAGAGACAGAGATACATCATTACTGAATCACTTCTGGTGATCTGCCACAGCAGCCCATGAGTCTGACAAAAAACCCACAGGCAGAAAATAAAGGAAATGTTTGTTGTGAACTAATAGAACGAAATATCTAAAATCACCAGAAGAACACAGTTGCTGCAACTCAAAATGGCTTTTTACTTCATTCCTATCTCCAAGTTGCAACTTTTTTTAGAGCTACAGGTTGGAAATCAAATCCTGATGAAAAATTTAAATAATTATCTCTATACAAGGTAGTGTAGCAGAAAGTCATTGTGAAATCCACTGTACAGCGCTGAGACAACCTGCAGATAAAAAGACTGCTGAATTTAATTGTCTGTTAATTAAAATATAAAACACAGATGGCCACTGCCAAACAGCACGTTCATAGTGGGTTATTCACCTGATGTCAATTTTACCGTTAGATTTGCGACACAAACCGAACAACCAGTATTTGTATCCCACAGAAACCATTCTCATCCCTTCCTTCCTACTCACCGATGCTGGTCCGTCCTTACAAATGTTTTCTCTTCCAAGTCCCACTCCTGAGCCACGATGAACCTCAGCTCCTGGTCTGCAGTGAAGGTGGCGAGGGACCCGTTCACCCGCTGACATGTCTGCACAGCGTCCCAGTAGTTCTCCCCATTTAAATACACCCTGTAACAGCTGGCTGTGCCCTCATAGTGGTGCCATCCTGTTGGGCACTTTCCTAGGAAACATGAAGAATAGAAGGGAAACCATTCCCCCCAAATTAGGATCCTTAAGATAATGCATCCTAATCAGTTTATGACAATGCAATGAATATACTGTGTACACTTCGCCTCTGCAGGAGAGGGTGCACACATTACAGATCACTGAAGGCTTACTTTACTACAGCTTCTGACAAATGTTGATTTTTTTTTTTAGATGTTTTTGAAAAGATCCAACTCCTAGTAAAGTTCCATCACACTGTGACAGCCTTTAAAGTTTTTAATTAAGACTGACAATCTACCGTGGAAGATACTCTCCTACACATCATTATAAATCCAATCAACTCGATCAATCCAAGTGAAAAGCAGCAGCAAGAAGCAGAAAATAAAGAACAGAGGTGGCCAATTTAATGAGTGTGTCTCTCTGTGAGGTGGTGAGCAGTACGTCCAACTTGCTGTGAAGTTTTCAACCTACTCTTACAAACAGTCTCAGCAGTATTCACATAATCCTGCTCCCAGAGTCAATCACTGCAGATGATGGGGGTTCTGGGGAAATTCTTGGTTGCTTTGGAAAAACATTACTGTAAAGCAGATCTTTAGGAAGAAAGAAGGTGATGATGTGAACTGCTGTCTTGGCTTTCACACAATTAACTCAGCTGAGGGAACCTGAAACAAGAGCCTGGAGGCATTTCTGGATGAAACAGGCCCATGGGCTTTGGACTGACATTCATGGAGGTGATGGGTGACTAATAGAGAGAATCACAGAGACAGGTGGATGAAATTTAAAAATATGGTTTTAGCACCTGCACCTGAAGTATTAATTTTGAACACATAAGAGAAACTTCATATTCAGAAACTGTTCATTCCATGCAATTCACAGTTCTGTTCTCAAGCCTCTTTATTCCCTTCAGAAACAGTGATATACAAAATTAGGTTTGAAGCCCATTAATTAAATACCTTTCCTTATTCTCCATTTACAGAGGATCTTTTAATATCTACTGTTTACATCACTAAGGAGGGGCAGAATACAGTACCAGACTGCAGAGCATATTAGAAATTGCTGTATTGATTTCTAAATTGCTTTATTGTCCTCTATAAATTTTAACAACATAATTTAGCTACCAGAATCCATGATAAATCAAAATACCAATCACTTGTCTTTTTCAGAAGATCATCAGAGTTCAAACAATCATTCCCATGTTCCAGATGTTTCTGTGTCTTACCCCCATGTTGTCTTTCCTAACCTGTCTCATCCCAGTCTCCACTGCTAATCAGTGCAGTGTCTCATTCCCAAATCACTGGATGATCCCTGGAGCAAAGAGGGAACCCAGCTAAGAGGGAAAAGGCAGAGGAGACTCAGATGTTTTGGGCCTGAAGAGATGGGAAGGACACTTGCAGGGCATTCATGACACTTCAGGTAAGGCTGGGACTGGGATGCCAACAGTGGCACCAGCAGTGCAGCAGGTGACAGGGCTGGATTTAAAAAATAGCCTCAATTTCTAAATTAATTAGCAGAAAGATGGCCCAGATTTCCCAGTCTGCAACTTACTGCTGAATCGGACAGGCTGTGCCACGTTGACGGTGTGAAAGCGGGTTGTCTCTCCTCCTCTCCCTCGGTTGTGCCTCGAGTCCACATTCTCCTTCCCATGGTAAGTTCGCTGGTCCCCTGTCAAGCCTGAGGACCAGAAGGAACAGTCAGTACCAGGGAAAGATGCAAGCAAAGGCAGATTTCATTTCATTTCATTAAACTTTCTCAGAGTTTGAATTCAAGACATATGTGGTACATGACACACTCAGGTAAACAAAGATGGCACAGGACTTGATGCTCGTCATTTCAACTGCTGCAGCAAATGCATCATCCCTGGTGCATTTTATCGTTCCTGCTGACAGAACTGCCCACTCCCCAGCTGCTTCATTCCTCAGTTGTGTGTTCAAGGACATAAGACAACGTCTCCAATATATTTTCCAACACATTCTCTGAGATCTAGGACAGAATTAAAACCAGGAAAGGAAATCCATCTTCAGGCAGAAGAACGAGGTTTTTTTGTTCACTCTCAGGCTTCTAAACATTAGTTCACTAATTCTGACACAAAACCACACACACTCCCATCTCAGTGGCAGGTCTAGCAGGTGTACGTGACAATTTGGTTTAGTAACTGGGAAAGAACAGGGTGCAAGATGTTATTCAAGGAAAGGGGCTCCCTGTGCCTATCAGGAGTAAATAAAGAACAGACAATTCATGTGGAGACACTGCAGGTGGGCCACAGCCAGAAAAACTAGCAGGATCCTAGGCAGGAAGGCTGGGACGGTGGAGGAGAGAAACCTTTGAGAAAGATGGAGATGAGCACCAAGAAAGATTAACCTGGAAACAAGGGATTAACCTTAAAAAGCAAAAAATTAAGAACCCAAGAATGTAAGTGTTAGAAACTACTAGTATATTACTACTACTAGATGTTACTGAAAGTAATAGAATTTAACCAGGAGAAAGAGATGTGCAGATATTTATTTCTATATTAAAAAAAAAATCAGCTTATTTTCCTTTAAAGCTGATTAGCTCTATTTAGCCTTGCTAAACCAAATAAACTAGTCATGATCCTAAATAAAGAGAAGCTACACAGTCATCTTCAACAGGTTTAACTACATCTATTTGAAATACATATGAAATCATGTCATTAAAACTTTCTCCTTTCAGACTGTATTTAGAAAGCAAGAGGTTTGCAGCGATTTCATGACAATTTTAACCTCAATTTGGAGGCTGTTCAGTGCATTAGCTGGGGGAAAGACCCCCACAAGACCCAACATCAAACTGCACTCCTTAGACCAAATGTTAGCACTGATGAGCAAAAAAATCCCCAGCTGTAGCCCAGGAACAGCAGAGTCACTTTGCATTCATCTGGCTCTAGCATACTGAGTTTGCCCTGGGTTAATGGGATAAGCAAGGGATATTTAATTATCACGTTATCCCAGGAATTACATGTCTACAGAGATCACCCACTAAGGAACGGCCGTGCATAATACACTCGCACGGCCTTACAGGAATAAAGGAGTAATTGTAGTGCTCAATATTAGAAGACACTATCTATCACTGGCAAGAAGTCAGTGCCACGAAATTCAGTCAGCACGCTTTTCAAAGGACACTAAATGGTAAAATAATTTGACAGTGAAGATTAACGATTTTTTTATTACTTTAAAGGCCAATCTATTTTTGGTTTTAGAATTTGTTTTTAATCCTTGTGGTTCGGTAGCAGTATTTACAATATAATTTTCAGAGCAAAACAGACACTAAAAAAACAAATCTTCAGTTATGGCAACACTTTAAAAATAACACCAGCTAATGCAGAATGCTTTATCAAATTGTACTGAGTTCAGCATGGGAAGCTCTATTTTCCCATGGCATTAAATGGTAACAGCTAAACCCAGAGGACCAGTAAGAACCAAACACATGAAGAATTAGTTCCCTTTCAGAAGTGAGAGCAGATGCAGCACCATATGGCTGACCCTCCACGGCTAAACAGAACGCCCACGAGGACTTAACAATTTATCTTCCCCAGGAATAAAACAGAAGTTCACAGGTTTTGACACGCAAGAAAGGGTTACTTGGACTAACGTCTTAAATTGACAGAATTTATGCCAGGTGCTTTGAAAAATAGCTGCACAGATCCCACATGAAGCAAGTTCAATAGTCTGCACCCAGGAAGCAGGACTCTCATTCCTTCCTCAGCATCTGCCCGTGTCAGCAGACTCGCCGCTGAAACCAGGGCTCAAGTGGCAGAAAGCAGCCACCACAAGTCACTTCCAAAGCCCAGCGCTGTCAGCTGCTTAATAAACTGGTGCTCTTCAAATATTAAATTGCTTCTATTTGACCTGAATTTCTGTCTCCAAGAAAAGCAACGATGACAACTTTTTCCAGGGCAATAAAGAGATGCTAACAAGTCTCTAAGTCACTTGACTGCAGTGAAAAGCTGTTGTAGATTCTGGTGGCAAAGGTGTATTTGGACTGGTTTGCTGTTGCACTTTTACAACACTCTGGAGAAGAATTTCCTGTGTACTTTGCTGTTCCCACTTCCTTTATACAAATACTTTTATCTTTACAAATACTTTCATCTTCAAAAATAAATTAAGAGTGCCATGGACTAAGGTTTAATGTAACAACCTGAGCCAGAAGATCACAGCTTAACCATGTTTGAGTGTTTCAGAAAGGAAAAGCCATAATTTTTAGTGCTTATGTGCAGACTTAATATTCTGAAAGCTATCAAATTATTATATCAGTTATTTTCCAAGATATTTACTCTTTCAGATATGACAACCACAAGGAATAACAGAAACAGTAGTATTTTTACTAGCCAAGAGAGAGAGAGATCCATTCCCTTTGACTTCATATAATTACTCCAGAAATGTAATTTGCTTGTTACTTGGTGAGGAAAAGGAAAAAATGGTTTCAAAGAGAAATTTGTTGGGTTATTTTTTCCTCCCCTCAAATACTAAAGCATGTTGGACATGAGCATCTTTCAATCTGTGTCCCAGTGGATTAAGTCATGATTAGTATTCACTGAGCTCCTTCCAATTTACACTTGCTATCTCACTCACTCTAGCACAATTATAGTCTAAGTATAGGGCCATACATCAAGAAAGTTGCCCAACAGTGCTGATTCTGTGGCTATTTTCAGTTGTTTAAAACTTGAAGCTACCAGTTCAGAATAGAAGTTGGCCATGCTGATAGCTCCTACTGCCTTTTGTATTGATACAGCTCTTCAGTTCTGAAGCAAAACGGTGCAACAATTGTTCAGGACAAAAATTAAGATATTGGAAATTCTGCTTACTTTTCTAACTACCTTTTAGCTAAACATACGGTGTCACAGCCCTGATAACTCCTAGAAAAAGATCTGTGCCATGCATACAAGTTTTGCTATTCCTCTTGGGGACACGGCAAAAAAAAAGAAGGGACAAATGCAGCCAAGTTTCAGTCTGAAAAAACTATGAACTTGCCCATTAGAGGCTGGAAGGAAAAAAAATTCAGTTACTTTGTCCACACTCTTCATGTACATCCATGGAGATTACTCTGCAGAATTTATCCCCAGGATCTCAGCAACACTTGCTTTGCACATGGTGTCTCATTAGGGGAAGCCAGGCACAGAAGCAGAGCAGAAAGCTCTTTTTTCATCCCCCTCAGTGTGTCCATCAGTTGCATCAAATAAAAGGAAGCAAAAAGCCAAGTAGTGCAAATGGCATGAGAGCTGAGACAACACAAAAGTGAGAGCTGGCACCAGCTGAGATGGGGACAAGCCAGAATGTAAGTGTGCTGAGCAGCTCTGCACGGGGGGACAACCGTGACACCAAATGGAAAACTGCGTTCAGAGGAGCAAAAAGAGAAACCACAATCTGCAACACACACCAAGGTCTGCTGTGCACCACAGAGAGGGCAGGCAGAGATGACATGCCTGTAACACAGAGACGTCCTGTACGGTCAGGACTCATGAAGGGTTTTGGGGAGCTGAACTAGTTTCCAGAGTTTCTGTGTCACAGATGTCAAGTCGCTCAAGCCTTTATAAGGGTAAAAGCTTCTAATTCCATTTTGTAATTTGAGAGGTGAGAGAACTTCAAGATTAAGTTCAGTTTTGTGCCTCAGTATTTGGAAATACAGTTTCCAAGAACTTCCCAGAGAGCAGTGATTCTTCTCAGATCAGGCAGCTCCCCACCGTGTGCTATCAATTGTATTATGCCAGGACATCAATGCCAACAAAGAACAGCATCCTGCTGTGATGAGCCCTATTCAAAGCTGACTGAAAAGAGCTTATAATTTAAACACAGGAGGTGAGGTAAAGAAACAGTTCAACAAGAGTTCAGAAACGGTGTGGAAATGCTCAGAGGTTTTTAACATTGTTATCTAACTTTAAAAAAGGACATGCACTAAAAAGCACACAAATGTCAACAGTCACTTCAACCAAAAACGATATCCTTGGTGAAATAAAACAAAGAGCTGTTTTTGATCACTTCACTCAGGCTCAGGGAGGCAGGGGGGGGAACAACCCCTAGGAATTCAGCCCACTGAAACCTTCCAGTATTCTTGTTTCTGACCAGGCAGGTCTAGAGAACAGTACTGAGAAACACCTTTTAAAGGAAGAATGTGACACTGCGCAAGGGTGTGCACTCCAGGATGAGCTGAAGGTTTTCAAACTCAGATGCTGGGGGAAGCCCAAAGACATCTGACAGCACAATCTGGTAATTTATTCATGGAAAGAATTCTGGTTTTTAAATATAAACAAATGAAGGAAGGAAGTGAAATCATCACCAATATGACTGCAAGCTGAAAAACTGATATGGATAGGATTTATGAAAGGCACTGGAGTTTAAGACATCCACTCTAATTCCTAAGCAACAGACACAAACATCAAGCCTGTAGCAAGAAGAAAACAAAGGCAAACAGACAGAGCTACACTAAACCCTGCTCTGCTCGTCCTCCTGAAAATGAGTTAGACCAGAAGGCCTGCAAAGAAGGCAGGGTATCTGCAGAAGCTGATCTGATATTCTGGTAGAAGCAAAGCTGGAAATCCAATAAGCGGTAAAAGGCAAACTGCAGATCCCTTCCCTCTTATGGGTTTAAATACAGGTCGAGAAATCATGTTTCTACTTTGATTACTTGTATAGAAACATAAGGCAAAGTGAGTAGAAATAATAAATTCCCATTAGTAAAAGTCCTGGTTTAAGATACTAATGCCTGTTTCTACCATTTCACGGAATACACTACTCTAGGATAAACTATTTTTAGGATCAAGTACTGTTGACACGGAACAGTACACAAATTTCATGAAGCTCCACTGCCTAAGCAGAAAAGAGTCACAGGCACATGCACATAAACCCTCCCAGCAATTTTTAGTGTGCTCACAAGAGCAAGCAGCCACTGGTTTTAGTCTACCAGAGAGATGAATTGAGGGTAATCACTGCTGCAGATTCCACTGACACGTGTGTGCCTACTGGGAAGGGCAGGGGGAACAGTATTTTGCACATGGTAAGTTTGGGACTGAAAGGAATTCCGTGTTTTAAAGGAAAACGGTCATTCTGATGAGAGAGAGCAAAAAACCAGCTATAACTACAATCTTCAGAGAAATATGTATGGTCTAGCAAAAAATAGGCATCTCATACACTTACTCAGATTGCCCATGAATTAATGTCTTACTTGTGTTCTGAAAAAAATGCCAGAAGAAATTATTCTGGCAAAAAAGTCTGAGGATTTGGAGCGTTTCTTGTACTTCTAATATATGAATACAAAACTAATTTATTAATTACAGATCCTCTTCTTTTAATACCTTTGTTACTAACATATGTGAAATCAGGCCAAAAAAAGGTAAACTAAACCAACAGTGACAAATAACTTCCAATGGCTTTGTATTAAACCTCTCAAAATACCAACATGACTAAGCAGTCATTAAAACACACCTTAAACACCACCACAAAACCCTAATTCACTGGCATTGATCAGTTCCAAGTTGCTCCTGTTGGAGTGTGCCATTAGTAGCTCAAAGGCTGAAGATTAACGAGCTTCCCAACCGGATTCAAGGCTCTTTCTTGCAAGCCTTCCTTTCATGCTTCAGAGAGTTTCCATGCCTTTTAATTTACAGATATTTTAATTTTCCAAGTTTCACAAGTCCAGGTGGCTTTACTAACTAGTTCTTTCAGTGTTCAGCCTGGTTTTATTGAAATTAAGAACTTTAATTTAAAAGTATTTACATTTAGCTGAATCATCTCATGATTGCTCATCTAAATCCAAAGGCATTTTCTAAATTTAAAGCTGCATCATTTCTTGTAAATTCAGGGGCCAAAGAAGAAAGTTGCCACTCCTGAGTATGACTCTGTGCTACTATTATTAGCAGCATTAGCTCCCCAATCCATGTCCCAAGACTCTCCTTTGACTGATCACAAACATACTGCTTTTCTCAAGGTAAGAAAACCACGCTCTTCCAAACTGATTCAGGCCTCAGGTTTACTTTCATTCATGTTACTCCTTTTTATTCTCCAGCACACCAACCTCTCCTGATTCTTGACAGCTCCAAATAACACATGCCCTTCAACACCCATTTCAGGTCACGATGCAATCCCACCAATTTTTTTGTTACAGGTATAATAGTTTTTACATCCCACACCAGTAGTTCTTGTTCCTCTGGTTTGCTGGCTGCACTCCTCACATTACTGTGCAAATATCTCGGTTCTTTCACAAACACCACACCTGCTTTCTGCCTGTTTTACTGAGCATAGCCTTTTCACCAATTACTTATCTAATTACTCCTCTCATCAACTGCAATACTTTCCTCTCTGTGCTGTCCATCATTTTCCCCTCTAGTATCCTTTATGTATGTTATTCTCCTCTTCCTGCATCCAGACATGCTGGCAAATCAAGTCTCTCCCACAGTTCATTTCTTTAAAGTTCTTCTCATCTTGTCAGGCCAGGCAGTGCAGCAAGACCTACATCCCAAACACAAACCCAGAGCCTATGTACTGAGAAATTTGCTTCCATGAAATCCTCTTCATAGACCAAATATTCTTTGGAACACCATCCTGGGGCATACTCCATACAACAACTTAAATTGCTGACTAATACACCAGGCAACAAGGGAGGATAAAAATAGACTTCTACTAATGTGGATGTTCAAACATTCCCACAAGTGAATTCTTCAGTGCTTTTTAATTAAATCCAAACAGCAACACGACTCTGCCTTCCCCTAGCCACAGAATTCCATCAGACTCCAGGATTTTTTAGGTCCCTAGTTTTTCACACTTGGCCAAAGTTGGCTAAAAAGGAAGAAGAATAACAGTACAACTATAAAACCATCTTTCTTTAGGACATCCACATTGTAAAGAATATCCTTAAAAGACTATCAATCAATGGCACAGCTTAATTTTCAATGTCAGAAAAAGTTACCAATTGTTTTTTCCCTTTTGCTGCAAATATACATATACACAAACCAGACAAAAGCTTTCTAAAAAGAGCACTGACATTCTTTTAATTATTTGTGTATAGCACCCACTGGGGAGATGGCAAACTATGGCAGAGTTTCAAAGTCTGAGAGTTAAATTTACTTTTCTAATCCCTCTAGAAAATATGAATGTTTAGAGAAGGTTTTTGCTGTAAAACACAAATGTTACTATTTTGTAGCACCTCTTTAGAACAGCTCAAAACTCAGAATGATGACAGACTGAATGCTGTGATGACAATGCCATCAAGTTCATGGGATTCCCTCCAAGAAAATTAAGTAGTTCACTGAAGAAGGACTTCTTAAAACAGTTTTTGAATGTAATTTAGTCACACTGTAGAGGTAAAAGTTTTGATTTATGCCAGAGTTGAATCCATGCTTTCAGATACCTGTTCCACTGTTCTTAATGGGAAAAAAAAATTACAAGTCCCTTCACTTTAAGATACACAAGAAAGAGTTGCAATAGCCTGTTTGTCAGGAACAAATGAAAACACTCAAAATTATTGTTATATAGTCACAGTTTTAATTTGCTTGTTTTTAAGCACAGCTGACATCCAGTAACTTTAGTTTAGAGAACCACTGCTGGTAACGGGCTCTGAAAGCGTAAGGTCACAGGACTTTATGAGCAGCAAATACACCAGCTTGTCTGGCAGAACAAAGTTCTCCACTTAAACATAAGAAGCATAATCAGAAGAGGGAGCAATAAAACAAGCTCTCTACCCAAGTCCAACACATGTCATTCAGCACCATTTGAGTGATATAAAACCAAATCAGTAATTCCAAATTTAACCACGGGCTTATGTGTCATTTCAGCTTAATTGCAACATGATTTTTTCCTTGTCATGAAAGTCTCCTTTTAGACTACAAACTCTCCTCATCTTCAGGGTACATCCTCAGCACGATAATTCAGACAAGTACAAAACTGTTTGTGGCTCCAAATGAAGAGAAGCCAACTCGAACTTTGTTAATAATGGGTACAGGTCTATCAAAAAAAATCTCCAATTTCAAATAAAACTAAGCAAGCGATCTGAAAGTCAAAGAACTGCTGCAAAACAAGCTGGCACTGGGGATGAGCATTCTGCTCAGATTTCCTTACCTGGACAGTCAACTTCATCACTCTCGTCCTCGCAGGTGGGCCATCCATCACACTGCCAGTTGGAAGGGATGCACTGAATGGTACCACTCCGACAGGCAAACTGCCCTGGCGTGCAGCGGAGCTCTAGGAAAGGAGCAGGAATTGGTGCTTTGTTTAAAGTGTTATTTATTCTTGCAAATCTGTACATACATTAATTGTCTGCCGTGTCATGTATCACTGAAGCATAACGGGCAAAGTCTCCGAATAACCCAGCACGTTAAAAACTGCCTCATTTCGCATCACTTCATGTTTTAAACTGCATGTTTGTGGTTTCAACAGACAGGAAGGCTTGGAAAATAATTCTCTCGAGACATCTGTGGTAAAAACTTCCTGATAAAGATACCATGTGAGCAGCTATCACCACAGCATTACCCATTTACTTCTTGTGGGGCACCGAGGACTACTTGTTCACTTTTCTCAGAACCAAAGTTCAACAGAAACACGTTCCAGTACTCAAGTGCTGCATTACACAACAAACTCAGAACACTATTTCCATTCTAACCACTACGTATGCCAGGACCCACTAGACTTGCACAAATGTCCTGCCTGATTCAGAGACGTTCCACAGAACTACTTGCAAAGCCATTTCTATATCCACGAACCTGTTTTTACTTTCTGGGCTAGGCTTTTTTGCAGAGTTTCTCCACGTGAGCACATCCTTTACAAGCAGCCGTCGATATCTGCAAACATGTGAGCACACTGCCTACCTGCCATCACTACACTGTCACACCTCATTAGCATTAGAAAAAGTGCAACTTTTTTCAAAGCTTTTTTTAATATCAACTCCGTCTATCAAGTGCCAGAACCGAATAATACAGGTTCATTTTGTATCCCTCAAAACATTTCACAGGGGGGAGAAAAGTCTGTCTACACAAGTGAACAATTCTAAGCTGGTTCACAGCTGGCAGGTTTGCCATTCCCATCCACAGGCTCACTTTTCATCAGACCATCACTCTCCATCTTTTTTCTGGGTAGCTGCTGTCAATTTTCCATTCTTTTTGAACAATTTAGCTCATTCTCCTCTCAGCAGCTACACTAATGCCAGGTAATTTAGTCTAGAGAGGGAGCACCCTTTTAAATGGAAAAAAGTTTGAAACACTCATCCCTGATTTTGAAAGGACCAAAGGACGCAACTGTTTTGAAGGAAGAAGTCTCTAAGAGAAAACTTAAAATACAGGTATGCATTCTCTCATCCACAGTTTACAACCTAAGATCAGAGCTGTAATTGCAGCTGTTACTTCTTAAAACATGTCTAAGCGAAATCAAGACAGAGGTCACATTTAAGTGTTCAAACATGACTGGGCACAATAAAACCAGTCATCATGCACTCCCAATAAAAGCTGTACACATACACCTAGTAATTGGAATAAGGTATTGATAACTGGGTTCTAATTCGATGTTAGACTAAAATCCAGTCCTACTACTGGTTTCCCTATAAAGCACAGACCTGCTCTTCTAGAAAAATAAAAGCAGGCACATCCTCTTAGCAACCACCTACTCAGAGCAAACATTCAGGTCACAAGATGCTTAGAACTCCCAGGGACCTGCCAGACTACTGACGGCAACAACAGACCTGACAGCATGACAAGAGTGTTCTCACACCCTTTTAGAGTTTTACTCAGCCCAAACACCCGACAGAGAATGAGCACAGGGGAAATGGGGAGGGGGAAGGGGGGGGGGAAGAATTACCAGCTTAGGTCATAAAGATTTCCCCCTCAGAACAAAATCTGAAGTAGTTTGTTTAACGTGAAGAAAAAAAGGGGGAATAAAACAGGGGGAAATAAAAAAATGGAGAGAAAAGCTTCTCTTGCCCAATGTACCAAGAGAGAAAATTTTAAATCTATCTATAAATTAGATAATTTCAAATCTAATCTTGTAGTTAAATCTCTCTTTAAGTTAGGGATAAACAAAACAACAACACACAAACCACCAAACCAAAGAAACAGAAAACCTCCAGTTGAAATTAAAAGTATTCAAATTTCAAGTTCACAGAAAAGCCCCAACTCTTGGGTAAATCATTGCAGCTTCTTTCACGGCTTCTGTGCAAGATCAGCACACAGTGGGAGGTTTCTTAGAAAGTCCTGCTACTGCAGTTTCAAGCACAGAATTTACAGTGGGGCCTGTGGTAAATCTTTTAACACATGAAAGACTATCCTCAGCCCAGCTCCAGGTTTCCCTTGCATGCCCCTGTAGGCAAAATTGAATTCAAAACTCAATACTTTAAAATAAACCTGATTTTTTTTTTATTGCTTGATTTCAATAAAAGACACACACACCCCCCCGTGAAGGAAGTTATACTGCAGCCTTGTGGTTTCACAGGCAGCATTCCCTGGGAATGCCAGTGTGCACATGGGAAAAACAGTCAGGAATACCTTTGTCTGTCTGCCATTTCATACATGCTATTAGTATTTTATGTACAATTACATATGACTGGTTCAGATAAAAGCATGACTCCATCCCAACATTATGGGCATTAAAAAATGCCAGCTACATGCCGCAATTGCTTCCTGTGTCACAGACACTCCTCTCTGAAGAATGTGGATCCATGGAAGAGGACAAAACATTTCTACTAAAACACCTCTCAAACCAGCTGTACCATTGCTCCCAACGGAGATCATGCCATGCCAGATGCACTCATTATTTCAGAGCACGGGACATGAGCTGCTACGCAATTCTGTTGCAGAGGGAGGAAACGTAACATAAAGAAATACTGTGAAATTAAAATCTCCACATTCTGCAAAAGCTGTCAACAACCCTTCCTGAGCCATCCCAACACAGAGCCATCAGGGGCAAGATACAGACACCAAAACAGATGGAAGTTTATAATGAACCTTTAAGATACGTGGCCATGGAACAGAGAAATTTGGGACGGGCAAGGGTGCACAGGGTTTGTGCTGGTCTTCACACGCCTGTCAAGCATTTCATTTCAGTAGCCTGTTTTTAAGTCAAAACAGCAGAAAAATGAAAATATTTCAAGCTGGTCTCTACCACAGAAAAAGCCAGTCCCATTGCCAGCAGCAGAACAGGAATCACGAAGATGTATGAGCAGCAATGAACGGTACATTATGTGACCATCCATCTCTCCTGGAATGCAAGTCAGCACTTAACACATGGTCAGACACTGTACCTTCCAGGAGGGTGCTAAACAAAAACTGTTTCTTTGCCTATATAAGATTTCCAGTTCTTCTGAAGAATAGCAATAGTTTCAAAAACACCAGTGGCACTTTTGTCCTTAAAGCCAGACACTCCTCACAGTTCATAGCTATGGATGGTAACTCAGAGCAAGGAAGGATGAAAAAGAAAGTATCTTAAATTATCACCTTCTCGCAGCACTAAAACCACACATTTTCCAACAGCTGTTAAATGCAAAAACATTGTGTTATCAGAATCATTAGTAAATATATAATGGCACAAGTTCAGCTAAGAGCAAGCAGCTGTTGGAGCAGAGGCACAGATATAACACTAAGCTAAGGGCATGAACAGCTGCCTAGAAGTGAAAATGTGGAAGTGCAACCTCCTTTGGTGTTCATGTACGATGTGAAGAGTTACATCAGCAGTATTATGATTCACGTATGCAATTCTAACATAAAAGGCTCCTTTTTCTTTTAAGGATCACATGCAGTCCTTGCTATGCTACAGCACAAAATTTAGTACACTGAAATCTCATTTTAGAGCAATTAAATTCATCTGGCATTTGCTGGGAAGAAGGGAGGCAAGAAAAACACTGGAAATAGCAACAACTGGAGTTTTTGCACTATACATAGTACATACTTACAAAACATCACGAAGTTCAAGCAGTGTGAGAACGTGAGAACACTTCAAGCAGCGAGGTGTCATTATAGTCTCTTCATCTCAAAGCTCTTCTACAATGTTAACCCTCAACAACCTTACCAATCACTGCAGCCAAGTACAGAAAAATTACATAGTTTGCCAAAGGCTACGGATAAGATGAACCTCTGAGAAGTCCTGACTTCTGGTTCTATGCTGCCATGATGACACTGTTTATTCCCTAAAATCCAAGCAACCTGCTGGTTCACCAGCACACCGCTACCTGAAAAAACGTCTGTCAGAAATATCAACAACTAACAACAGTGCGTTCTCTGGCAACACCTCACCTGTTCTACTACAAATTGGCTACAGGAAGCAAGAAAAATTGAAATCAGATTCAGACCATCAGATCTACAAGCTTATTATATAACCCAAGATAAAATTTACAGCCAAGCGAAGGCCAAAAAAATCCAACATCAATTTTTTGGGACACATCATTAGATAACATAACCTGTCCAAAAGTCACTCACCTGAAAGAAGTCTTGCCAAAGCTAGTCATGCACTTGTAATTTGGAACTTAAAAGAAAGTTTCCAATTGTTTTGTAAGTTTATCTATTCAAATACCAGAAATAACAAACAAGATTATAAATAAATTTAAACAGTCCCAGATAAACATGAAGTCTTCACCTTCTTTAGCTGCCAAATATTTTTCTAAGTCAGTCAGTGACAAAACCAGCAAGATTTTTGACTAACAGAAAAATCTGGGTTTCAGACAGGAAAAACTTAATTTTTCAGTTGCTTACACTCTCACAGAAAGCTTTTGTTGAATGCCAGGTGTTTCACAGCACTCATCATGTATTTCATCATAGGGCTACACCAGCTTTTTTAATTTTCTTTCCAGCATACTGATCTTCAGATTTTCTGCTAAGTACTCAAAATAG
Source organism: Lophotriccus pileatus (assembly GCA_035583135.1). NCBI lineage: Eukaryota > Metazoa > Chordata > Aves > Passeriformes > Tyrannidae > Lophotriccus > Lophotriccus pileatus. The sequence continues at coordinate 5,290,915 of JAWWES010000037.1, forward strand.
ACATTTACAAGAAGCATTATCTACAGGAAGGACTTCATGATAGATAAATAAATACACAGCTTCATGTGTTTCATAAAACAAACAGATTTTGGCCATTATACAACGATCCAGGAAGCCCTTTCAGGTTTAATAATCTCCTGCAGTCTTTCTGTGCGACTGAGAACTTTTTCCTTCCGGAGCCCAAGCTCTGGGAAGCCACAGTGCATCTTTCCTGCAGCAGCTGCACGCTGGTCAGTGTGCTGCCCTGGCCATTACACTGTTTGAAACCTGTATTTTCTGCCTCATTTTTAAGACTTTCAGAGGTGCATTTGGACTAAGACACCTCCTACTCACATTTAAACTGCAACTTATTTCATACTCATCTTCCCCTTTTTAATGCAAAAAGGGATAATTAGTTACTTGAAACGATTAGTTATTTGAAAAGAAAGGCAGGGAGGATATATATATGCAGTATCTGAAACTACTTTTTCAACACAGTAAATCTCATTTTAGAACTTCCAATACCAAAGCAAGGCTCTAACGGGCACAAGAGGCAAAGTGTTGATTCAACACAAGTTCACCCTGCTGGTTCAGTTTCCTGAATGAATGTGATCAGTTGGCTTTGAGACAACAAGCTTCAGATCAAATTAGCTGCTGTCTGTCCACATTAGGTCAGATCAGCTATGGTTTGTCCCCCTGCAACCAGAAAGACTGCATGCTCCAGCTATTTCAGCAGAGATACCATGGTACAAATCTAGTATCCACCAATGTGGAACTGGGACCTCAAAATATTTGTCTGCCAACAAAGCCAGAACATCTACCAATGTGTTTCTTTTTTAAAATATTAGCTCTAACAGAATTGAAATTTTCTGTGTCTCTTCAGAGGCCAGGTCACACCACACCGGGATGAGAGAAGGAGCAGGGGTGGAAACAGCTCTCAGGAACGGGCAAAATCCATCAGCTGTAAACATTTCTGCCAAGTGACTGGACAAAAAGGATCCTTCTGATATATAAGCACTATTTAGCCATCAAAATACTCCTGCAAAGATAAGCTAGTAGGTGAATGAGAAGACTTTGATACTGTCTTCACAGGATTATTTCTCCTCCTTCAACTGAAGAGGTACAAAGGAGATTCAGCTGGAAGAAATGCTACATCCAATAAAAGTGCCAGAGGCCCTGTCTCAGGCACAAACATCTCCTGTAGAACATCAGATGAACACAAAGTCTTCAAAATCTAAATTTCAACCTTATATTTTCAAGACACTGAAGATTATCATTACAGGAACAAATGGAAAAAGGAGCACTAGAAACACAAATCTCTCCTCAGGCAGAAAAGTATCCCTGGCAGAAGACTCCACTCACTCACAAACCATGTGTTCCTAACTCTAACATACAAGCCACTAGCAGTACAAAAACCTTGATGTCATGGCAATTCACAAAGTCAGAGGTAGAGATGAGGAGTCAGAGGCTGAAACTAAAGCCTCCAAAATATAAGTCTCAATTCAGGAAAGGGCTTTGATACAGAAATTAAACTCAGCGACTACAATCACTGATTACAAAAGTTTTCTGCTTGCAACTACTTAACTTCTTATCCTTTATTAAAGGATTCACCAGTCAGTAAAGTCTGACACATTAAGATATTCTTTTAGTAGCAAAGACTACAGATGTGCATTAGATTTTAGTGTTTACATAGCAAGTATAGATTTGAATCTATTTCAGTTTTTAATACAAAGAAATGCCATTTTTCATTTCCCATGCTAATTGTTCTTGTCTGCTGAGCTTCATTTGTATGGAAATTGAAATCTGATTAAATGTACGAACCCAGTCCTTAATGCTATTTCAATTATAAGCTATTACTCTGAAATGCATGTATTGGAAAGGATAAGCTGGAAGTACATGGTTTGGTTTTGTACATAAGCTTTTCACGAACAATGGCAGTTTTGTGTGCACCTCACATGTCCTTCATTTATTTTAGTCACATTTCTCAAGGCTGGATGTGGTAGATCCTCTGGCATCATTTTTATTCACAGACCGAAAGAAAACAAAAGACAAAACTACTTCCTGTTTTCTCAGTGTAAGTCACTCATTGTCCCAAACCAGGTGAACCAACCTGTAAGAGAATTTTCTGTTCAGATTTCAAGAGGCAATTACAGCCATCAAAAGCTGATTAAGCATTAACAAAAACTCTAACTACAAATGCTTAGACCAGTAACTCTCCTTATTCAGATTTTAACTTGTCCAACAGGTCTTTCTTATGTTTTATAATACTCAACCTACATACTTAACTTTAGACCTGCACCTACACGTTGCACTATTGTTTCATATTTTAACATTTTAACACTTAAGAATAAGTTTACTAAAACTGAAACCTGACTTTTTTCTTCAATCACTGTTTCTATATAACCTGAGCCATGCTTCAGTGCACAAGTAGGATCAGATCCCATGTCCCTCAGCGAGAAGCCCAACCCCCTAAGACCTTTGCTCCTGGATATTCTGCTCAGCACCAGTGCTCACCAAATGCCTGCAAACAACCATCAGAAACAAAACAACAACAAAAGGAACACCACACCCACCACCAGCACAGAAACACACACAGCTCCATATCTAATATTTATGCTCAAGAGGGAGCATAACACAAACCATATTTCTCTAAACTGGCATTTGCTGCAGTAACATAAACTTTTAAATATTCTTAATATTCCCAACACAACAATAACAGTGGCTATCATAATGTAATGCTCAGCAGATAGGTGGAAAAAACTGTCCTTAAGGTAGTCCTCTGCACTTGAAAAGCAGTATTGCTAACCTGGACGTCTCCCAAGTCCACAGGTGAAGTTCACTGGCACAGGTACAGTGTATCTCACACAAAATTCCTGAAAATCTGCCAGCCTGGAAAGGACAGGGCTGTCCTGCCCCACCTCTGCTCGTGGTGGCCAAAAGTCAGTCGCTGAACAGCTTTCGGTGACAGAGATGCCGACTACAAACAGCACTTGAGGATGCTCTGACACAGACTTTGAACAGGTTTTCTTGTTTTGAACTTGCCTCTGAGGTATCCCTGATCCCACACAACGGCTCTGCTCTCAGGGAAGCAAAGCCATACCTGAATGGTACTTCCCTCAGCGCCAGATCTTAAGAAGTTTTCACAAACCATTCATTTCCCAGCAGGTCTCCGTGTCACTTGGTGAATCTGACCTCCATTACATGTTTTTAAATTTACCATTATACCACCCACTGCTGCATTCAGCGTACCAGAGTACATCCAGTACTTTATAACAAAGCCACAGTAGCAGAAAAGCAGACCATGGTAACACCAACTTATTTCCAGAGAACAAAACTATCTGTGAAGCTCATGTGTCACCATCAGACAATTATCCATTTCATAGCTAAAGTTTACTAAGGTTCCTCAATAAAACTGGTTCTATTTACTGTTCTTCCAATTAAATGCCTATAAAATAATTAAAATTAAAAACCTTCCGAAGAATTAAAAAAACTAGGAAATAACAGAGCATTCCATCTTCATGTTCCATTACACAGGAGATAAAATGACTGGCCATTCACCTGTGATATGAAAATGGAACTGCCCTTCTGTCATGTAGCTCTGCTTCATCACAGCCTGAGTACGTGCAGGAGTATCAAAGCACAACAGAGCCTGGGGGAAAAAAAGGGCCCCATGATATGCTCATAGCCAAACACAACCCACACCTATTCTCCAACTTAATTCCAGCTCCTGAAAATTAGTGATTCGTAAGTTATAATCCCATTTAATAGGAATGCATCCGCTCCAAAAATAAATAAATAAATAAAACATGTCAGAGGCACTGGCATTTTCTGCATGACCTCACCACGCTGTTTCATGAAGTAATTAAAACTGTGACAGCAGTCCATCTGAAAACTGTAAATCACTAATGAATAACTCTAATGAACATTCAGTATTACTCAGTGTTCTGTCACAGTAAGTTACACTACATCACTCCAACATCCACCAAAAGCTTTTATAGCACAGCAAGGAATGCAGGAATAGAAGCAGTCTCCTTCCCCTCACCCCCTCAGTTTTGTTCTTCAGGTACCCAACCCCCTGAGATGGAAGCCAGGGAGCAGAATGAAGCCCCCAAAATCCAAGGAGAAATGATAAGCAACCTGCTATGCCACCGACACACACAAGTCCATGGAGTTGGATGGGATTCACCCAAGGATACTGAGGAAGCTGGCAAAGTGCTCACTGAGCCACTTTCCATCACATATCAGCAGTTCTGGCTCACCAGGGAGGTCCCAGATGACTGGAATTTAGCAAATATGATGCCCATCTATGAGAAGGGTCATAAGGAAGATCCAGGGAACTACAGGCCTGTTGGTCTGATCTCAGTGCCAGGGAAGTTATGGACTAGATCACCCTTTGTGCCATCACACGGCATGTGCAGGACAAGCAGGTGATCGGGCCCAGCCAGCAGGGGTTTATGAAAGGCAGGTCCTGCTTGATGAACCTGATCTCCTCCTATAACAAGGTGACCCACTTAGCTGACCAGGGAAGGCTGTGGATGTCATCTACCTAGACTTCAGTAAAGCATTGACACCATTTCCCACAGCACTGTCCTGGAGAAACTGGCTGCTCACGGCTCCCATGGTGCACTGTTCTCTGGGTAAACAAGTGCCTGGATGGCCAGAGGTGGTGAAGGTGGGGCCGGTCACTAGTGCTGCTCCCCAGGGCTCAGTGCTGGGGCCAGTCCTGGTTAATGTCTTCACTGATTATGTGGATGAGGGGATCAAGAGCATCCTCAGTAAGCTGACAGATGACACCTAGTTGGGCAGGAACATTGATCTGCTGGAGGCTCTGCAGAGGCACCTGGACAGGCTGGATCAGTGGGCTGAGGCCAACAGTGTGAGGATCACCAAGGCCAAGTGCCAGGCCCTGCACTTGGGTCACAACAATCCCAAGCGGTGCTTCAGGCTTTGGGAAGAGCAGCTGGAAAACTGCTTGGTGGAAAAGGCCCATGGCATCCTGGCCTGTATCAGCAGTAGCGTGGCAGCAAGACCAGGGCAGTGACCCCCTGTGATGGGCACTGGTGAGGCCACACCTCAAATCCTGTGCTCAGTTTTGGGCACCGCACTACAAGAAGGACATTGAGGTGTTGGAGCAAGTCTAGAGAAGGGAACGGAGCTGGAGAAGAGTCTGGAGTGCAGGTCTGATAAGGAGCAGCTGAGGGGGCTGGGGTTGTTTAGCCTGGACAAAAGGCAGATCAGACCATATCACTCTCTACGACTACCTGAAAGTAGTAGTAACAACCAATAGGACAAGAAGAAATGGCCTTAAGTTGCACCAGAGGAGGTTTAGATTGGATATCAGGAAAAATTTCTTCACCAAGAAGGTTGTCAAGCACTGGAACAAACTGCCCAGGGAAACAGTGCAGTCACCATCCCTGGAGCTACGTAAAAGACGTGTAGATGTGGCACTTGGGGACGTGGTTCAGCGGTGGACTTGGCAATGCTGGGTTAATGGTTGGACTCAATAGTATCAAAGGTCTTTTCCAACTAAAACATGGCTCTGATTCTATATTTATTACACCTACACCCTGCACGGGCTTGGAACTGACCCAGTTTTTCCTTGCTCACAAGTGTCATTCACTGCAGTTCATTGTCTGCTCTTTGTCTGGAGGGCAAACTCAGTGCCAGCAAGGATGGGGGGAAAAAAAAGAGGAATCAAAACAAAGAAAAAAAGCACAGGCAGAGCAAGAGATCCAGCATTCAGCCAAAGCAACGACACTAGAGCATCTTGAATGGGAACCCTGGCTACAATTTCTTAAGACTTACAAAATACAGACTTTGTGCTTTATGAATGTGGACACATTTCTAAGACTGAAAGGGGAAAAAATGTATTCCCCAATTCTCCAATACTGCTAAAAGCAAAGAGAAAACAAAACTTGCTACTTGAACTAAACTGAAAGAATACTGTGAATTAGGCAATGCAGCATTCCAGACTGAAAAACAGCTTATTTTCACAGCAGTGAAAATACCAGGCTAAGCAACAGGCTCACGCTTTTTTTGCCCCCTAAGAAACTGTTATATTATGATAATAAGTAAATAGGCAGAAGAGAAAAGCAAAATACAGCACAGGCTCAAAGAGCACTCAGTGCAGACAAAACCAAAGCCATGGGTACTTGAGAAGCCCTCAATATGGCTCAGAATTAAAGCCTACAGCTCCTCTACACTAACACCCTTGTTCAGGACTTCAGATGTTTTGTACAGGTGGGACTTCAGTGTTCCAGCACAACAATGGCAAGTGACTTAAACCTGTGCAGCATCAAATTTTTTACCCTTTACCTAAAGAAAGCTGATCAGTGGATCTGTGGAAGTGCCAGTGAGACCTCACAAATTCACTAAACAATTTCAAGCAAGCTTGAGAAAAGTCAAGACTGGGAAAACACAACGTATAGTGTGGTTCTGAGCTTTCCAAAGCTTGCACAAGGGAAGGAAACCATGACCTTGTTGAGCTTCAGAGGGCAGGAAACCCCTGTGTGGTTTGCACTGCTTGGCAGGTGCCAGCACAGCTGCTGTCACACTGTCACCACAGTGGGGTGGTTCCCAGCTGGCACTGGTGAGCTGGCGTAACTGAACCTTGCACCAGACCCTGCAGGACTCCCAGTGCCAGAGGACAGACAGAGGGGACAAGGGGGAAACATGGCCTTATTAAACAGTGTCAGGCAAGGGTACTACAGCAGAGGAAGTACAGGGACACAGGAGACAAGTTCAAGAGTTCAGGTTTCATCAAACCCCAGTACTTATGAAACATATTCATGGGTGCTAAGAAAATAGCACTGTTCCTCACACAGAATTTAAACAGACTCACACACACAACATACTAATTCTCCCAACAAATGCAGCAACAAAGAAAAAGGCCTTTAAGAAAGACATCAGCAGTGACATACTCAGCAAGTCATCAACTGTGCCCAGAAAAGAGCACACCCCCAACAGTGCTTTCTCCCTACAATCCACACAGGTCAGGGCAGATGGATTATCCCACACACACCACAAATACTTGAAATACCTGGGTAACTCAGCTCAGCTGTTTCTGGAGTCCACTCTCAATATTCACTTCAAACCTTTACCATCTTCTAAACACAGCTCTTACAAGATTCTCATAGTCCATTGTATTCAAACTCTCCCAAACATCACATTAATGCACACATACTCTTCTTCCTCATTTGCAGTTCTTCATGAAGGTGGGTCATTCTGAACAAAGGAAAAGCACTTGGTTCTCAGCCCTGTCTTCTCAAGTTTTCAGCATTACCTGCACCTCCTTCCTTCCAGGAGGCATCTGCACTGGTCCTTCAGCACATTTCAGAGTCATGTTCAGAACTACACAGCAGTGCCAGCAGCCCTAGAAGGACCAGCCTGGTAATCAGAAGTATTGGAATACCAGGAACACTTCTTTTTCCCCCCATTTTCCGACAGTCTCTGTACAAGCTGCTCGTTGAAAAGCTTTTAACGCGACCTAGAGAAACTACCAGTAAAAGTAATCTAGAAAGCACTTCTTTATCTAAAGCTATTACCTGGTAGCTGCCCACCCAAAACATCTAGGCATGTAACATGGTTCCTCTTCTCTTCCTCTATTCTCAGGATTAATACCAACCAGTCAAGTCAGTTTGGATCAATATTTGTTCATGTGCAAAGCAGTATTCACTTAGGAAGACACACTAGGGAAAGAAGCTGTATTCCCTGTGACCAAATAAACTGCAGGTGTCTAAAAAAAAAACCAATAAAACCTCCCCAACCAACCAAACTAAACCCCAACAAATACGCTATAAAGATCTGTTTTCCTCAGAGGAAAAATTTAAATACAAAATTTTACATGAACTGTATTCGTGTTTTCTTTAGATCAGGTTTCAACAAGAAGAGTACTCAGATGAAACACGATAATAGCAATTCAAGAACTGTCAGAGCAATCAAGGCTAATTTGTAGCCACCATTAAATTGCAAGGAGGAATTGCCAGATTTCAGCAGTATTACTTAGCGTGCCCATTTACTTTCAGCAAGACAACACATGTTCCCACTTCACAGGAACACAAAAAAAGTTCCTATCTCATATATTTATTTTTTTTAGTGCAGGATTCAGCAGTATTTAGGCATATCCTTAAATTTTCAGCACATAAGCAATTCTTAAAAGCTAATGAAAATACACCACTTAAAGCTAAGTATGTATTTAGAACCCCTTGCTGAATTAAAACACGAGGAATCGCAATAGTCTTTAAAGCCAAATAGATGACAAAATTTTACCTATGAAATCAGCTATTTTTTAACCACTCTCCTCTCCAAAAACTAACACCATTTCTTAATTTCCAGACCAAATGAACGTGGAAGAAGTTCTCTACAGGGCCCTAAGAAAGGTCAAGGTCTTAAACACAAATCCAACAATTCGGGGAGACAGGAAAGCTGTGCCTGAGCACTGTTCAAATGCAGGTCACACTAAAAAAAGCTTTTGCTCCTGATTCTTTCTTTTTGCCTCCACATCTCGTGCGAGACTTGATGAGCAAGCAGCTTGAACATTTAAGAGCAAAAATGTGATACACAGAAGTTATTCTGACCTCAAACACAGAAACCATGTTCTCTGCGTTGCACAGGAGCTGCTGCGGGGACTCTCCTGTGCTGGAGCAAACGGCTCATGCTTTGAATAAATAGCATTCCTCCTTTCCACGGAATGGGAACACAGCAGGAATGTGGCCATGGTCAGCCACCACTGCATGAGATCCCGTGCTTTCCTCTTCCTGAAGAGAAATTCCACGTATCAAACTCCTCAGTTAAACAGTTCTATCAGAAGCACCAAATAAAGTTCCGACGCGTTTATAAAAACCCACTTAACCCTCTGCGAGCAGTTCTCTCATCCTTCTAATGACTCAAGCACTGCAGCACTCTTCAACCACCATCTCATGCACATGTCAGGTATTACACCGCAGAGCTTTGCCATCTTTTAGCTGCCACATTAATAGAAAAATTACGTTCAACTCCATTATTGCTCAGAAAGACACAGATGAGCACTTACAGCATCCTTGAATCACTTCTCTCCAATCTGATTACTGCCAGAATTGAGAGGGTACGATACTTTTAATTAAGTCTTGGATCTCACTCCTGAGAGATTCCTGATATTTCATAAAGATTTTCCAAGATCTCACTAATAGAGTACACTTATGTTACTGATTTTAATTGGTAAACAGTAATTTAAGTGTACTAAATAATTTCACAAATTCAACAGAGAGAAAACGCAAATGCAGTTTTGACCATCCCTTGATAAAAACAAGTTGTAACAAGTTTTAGAAGTTTAGTGTACACAAAGCAAAATGCTGCTTGGGCACAAACTCCAACCAAGCAGGTGTGAGAAGCAGGATTACCCGTTTTCTTTTAAAGTGTATAAAAGAACACAAGTCAGAATAACTCTTTTTATTTACATTGCTAAAGAAATATTAGCACGGACAAAACATAGAGATACTGTGAAAGAGAAGGTAATGTAGGAAAAAAAGAGTTACACAAATGAATATAAGACAAAAATCATTAAGTTAAAGGATAAAAGAGCAGGGAATGTCCCAAAAGCAGCCACCAAAAGCTACCTCTACATTTCCACCCAGCAATTTGGCTGACAATTCTCAAGCACGATAAATCAATAAACAGAACAGAAACTAAATGCAATGGTTAGATCAACCAATTTTAATTTGAATTAACTAGGAAGTTGACTGTCATTTTGTTTAGCTATAGTTAATGAAGTAACTATCAATTGCCATTAAACTTAAAACTGTATTTCTAAATTATCTGAATGACAGGCAATCACTAATAAGAACTTCCTCTGGAGTTCCACATAACAAATACCATTAAAGCAACCCTAGAATTAGCAGTGATCCTTTGAAACAAAGAAAAATTTAAAGTTTCACAGAAACCACAAGATGCCAGAGGATTTCACGGTTCGGGGAATGTGGATTAAAGGTTAATCCCAAACTCACGTTTTTAAACAACTCAGTTACTTGAGTTCTGCTGCAGCTGATCAATGAGTTCACCAACCCACCCCATGACTTCTCAGCTCAGGGGGTCCCCTACAAAACCACCACTGAAGTGTGACAGACATGAACCTGCCATGGAAGGATCCTGAATGGAACAGAAACCTTTCCAGAGAGGCAAAGGCCAGGAAGGAACAGGCATTACCAGACACCCACTGCACCTACCACTGGGGAGACACTGGTGGGTCCTGGCTCCTGAGTGGTCTTGGGAAACTCAATCTGCTCTTCAAAGCTGTAGCTTAAGAGGGACATGTGTTTTAGGGCAGAAAGATGGACTACCCAATCTCTCAGTACTCCTTCTAGCCATAACTTTCTGTCAGTCTGTGTAGAATAAAAGATTAACAAGGCTCTTCCCATCACAGGTTAACCCTTGGGATCACACAGGCAAAGATCTGCAAAGCCTCTTGCTATCAATGCAAAAACCCAAGGCACACGTCCTCCATTTCAAAACACAAAACAAGCTTGAGCAGCCTCATTAACCCCTGAAGGGCAGGAGCAGCAATGCCATGGAAGTGTTTCCAGGTTCTGCTCTGGCCACGCTTCAGGTACCACAAACTCCACTCAGGGTGGAAGTTATTAACATGCATCCCACAGCATCAACCAAGAACTTCTAAAAGGTGCAAGAAACCACCACGTAAAAACCCAGAGACCCAGGCTTTACTCAGAGAGGGACCACAGAGGTAGCTACTACTTCTGCATTACAATTCAACATCAATACCAGCCCTAACAAAGTTAATTCCAAAGGAAGGAACGATTCATTGAAGTCTTGGCAGAAATTTTTGACATTCACTGGGGGATTTTACATCTTTCATATTTAGTATCTGAAATTCCTCTCTCTTCAAGCTAGCTGGGCCTTTCCCCTCAACTACCGAGAAAGAAGCACAGCTGCCTCCTCCTGATGAAATGTTCTCTTTTCCATCACTTCTGCTGTTCTGGACCAACCTTCCTCTGCCCCTAAACCTACCGTAAGGACGTAAAAGCCACATGTTTGCAAATCCCCAAGGTGCCCTTCTGGTTTATTCCTCCTCAGAGTCAGAGCAAAGCATGCAAACAGCCCTCTGCCTACTGACTCCTTTCTTCTCCTTTACTTTGTAGCCACGGCTAGCAGCAAACCCACTTGTACCTCAAAAATTTTGCTTTATAATTAACATCAGGAATTACCAGTCTTAAAGGATCAGACCTGCTAATAAGGTCTGGTACCTTCTGCTTTGTCTCCCTGCTACACTGAGAGCAGCCACAAGAAACCCTTTTCACATCCATCAGCCTCGCTCTGCAGCTGCAACAACCGCAAACAGCAGAGCAGGAACGCCAGGACAAGAGCTCACTAACAGGTAACAGCAGGAAGAAAGAGAAAACCTAAAACCAGTAGATATAGAGGGAAAACACCAGACTGGAAGACAGGCCAAGCCCCATTTTCAGCAAAACTAACTGAGGAGGTGTGATAAAAACCCTTCTGCCCCCCACACCTAGAACCTTTCACTTGGGAGTTCAGCTGAATACATAGAGACTGCAGTCAGTGACAACATGAACCCCAACAAATTCACCACAGCTCTCACTAAGGCAGAGACAGTGAACAAAGAGCAAAGGAAAGGCTTTTATTTGCCTACCAACAAACTCCTTTTAGAGCAGAGGAACGCTGGGCCAGAGCACATTTTGTGAACAATAAATCTGGGTCTCCAACTGAATTAACCAATACAGCACAAAACCAGCCATATCCAGTCACAGCACACAAGTGGAGCACACTGAAACTATGCTGCTTGTGGGTTTGTTCAGGCCTCTGCTCCAGTGAGCTCTGCCTTGCATTCAAGACCTACAACTTTCAACTAAAACACAAGAAAGAGCAATTTAAACACACGTGTCAGTTGTACTGTGTCAAAACACCAACACCCCACCTGTGAGAGCATAACCACAGCCGTGAGCGAGCTCCAAAGCGCACGGGAAGCTCAAACTGTGAGCTGGAGTGTAGGGTTTTAACCAGACCACTTGCACTGGCAAGTCTTCCTAAGCATTGCACATTAAGTACGCTGTGCAATATTTTTTAAAACAGACCTTGGGTAATAAAATTACTTCCTTTAGCTGGCTTTGAAGTGGAGAAAAAACGCTGCAAGAACAAGAACTCAATTGGCTTTTAGCTGCCTGGCAAATGCTCTAATAAGAAAGCCCGATGACCTACATTCACAAGGCTCTGTACTAAACCACTATTACAAAATCCAATATAAAGCCTGACCATGTTTAAGTGTTTTCCATTAGCACGCAGCAGTATCTTGTTAGAGAAATATGAAAACATGTTATTGTCTTTAGCGATGATGATCTTAATTAATCCTCTAAACACTTCTGAAACACGTTGTCTTGATCGTTCCAGACTGCTTAAGTTCCCACTGCTGCACAAAGACACCAAGAGCCCTGCTTCTCTGTGGTGTAATGGGATGGTAACAGAAAGAGGAACTTCTTAAATATTCCCCCACTGTGAAAAACTGCATTTGTAACAATTTAAATCTCTGATGCTCTTTTGACAAACAACAGAAATGCACTGGTTCAGAAACTCGGTCCAAATCCACCAGAACAGCTTATTGTGACTCAGTTATCACACCACTGAAGTATTTCTTAACTTAGATATCAGCTCTCAGCCAGACAGTCAGATAACCTGAAGCAGATGTTTTGAGTTGTCCTGGAAAAGATATTATTAAATCAAACCCCACTGTGGTAAATATCCCTAAAAAGCAAGTGTCTGAATGCCAGACAGAGTAAATTCAGTAAGTGTTGGGAGGAAATATCAAGTTAGTCCTTCACTCTACACCCATATACTTGGAAGAGTACGATACATTCAGCTCTAATTCACATTAGTAGATTCCAAACACATAACGAGTAATACAACTCAAAGAGAAATGCCCTGCTTTTTAAAAAATAACTCTTTCAAAAATGCATTACAAAGGCAACTAGTCAAAACAAGCAGATTATGATCAAAACAGAAAGGGAAAGACTGGGACCAAAAAAAAGTCAAAGCAAAGATTCTCAAAGGCATAAAATTATCATTAAAAATCCACAGGCTCGGAAAATTCTAACTGGCCACAGCACCTTCAGGAACCCAAGTCTCCACAGCTGGGGCTGATGTCATGGTATGTTCAAAGTAACCCACCCTGTTAAGTGATGACAGTAAACACTCATGTAACCAAGGCATGAAAATCAGGGTAAAAAGAAGACATTTTAATTAATTTCTCTCTTAATTTACTAAAACCCATCTCATCCTAAATGCAGGAAAAATAGGTCCACGTAAAACCACTGCCTTTCAGATTGCATGAAAAGATACTACAGTTGAGGAGGCTTAAAAGAAGGTTTTATTTATCTGAAGAGCACAGCAAGAACACACATACAAAGCTAGTGTCAAATTAACATGGAAATACAAAGAGATGCCTGATCCGCCGGGACTGAATTGTGAAGGGACTACACATTCATCTCGGAGTACATAAAACCTCCCAGCACTCTGCAGCACTCATCTCATAGCTCCAAGTACAGATTTATGCTAAGCAAGCTGCAGGTGTCCTTTCTAAACCAGACAGACAGTTGCTACAACACACAGGTTTATAGAAGCAAAAGGTAAAGCAAATACCACCAGGGAAATAAATCCTAAGTCCAAATACTCTTCTCTTTCTGAGGAAATCCATGTCTCTCCCCTAAAAAAAAACCTACAGAGACTTCTTCATCATTGATTAAAATGGTAAATTTGGTTCTGTACATCCTCTGAACTTGCAAGAACCAGGTTTTCCCTATTTGCACCTCATGTTTCAGGATCAAACCATATACTATTTAATCTACTGAACAGGTAATCTGTTTGAGACAGCATGTTCAAGATATTAAGTGAAGCAAATCAAAAAAGCAAACAAAATTGGCAAAAAGCTGTGAGCCCACCCAGAAGCGATGGAGTCTCTCCTGAGGAGGAAGGAGAGGCATCACCATGGACAGCTCAGCCACCGCGCTCATCCGGAGCCACCAAGTAAACAGGATGGATGAGCGTATCCCAAATGGAACTCAGAAACTCCTCACACAGCAAGGAATTCCAGCTGCAACACTATATCCAGCTGTGTTACTTCACATTAGGTTCAGGAATACTTATGGTTTGGGCAAAATTCATGGAATGCACATGGAGCCGCCCCAGGGGAATCCTAATGCTGCAGGTTTCAAAGGCAGTGGTTAGACCTGAGCAGATGAGTCCAGGTTTGCTCACAAGACACTTCTGCCAGCGAGGCTCCAGCAGCACAGATCTCTAAAGCAGGTACATTAGAGAGCCAGTGGGAAAAAATCATTTGTCTTACAGAAGCAAACCTCAGTGAAAAACTTGTCTTCATCCATCAAGCATCAGCTGCTGACAGAGGTTCGATATCAAACTGGAACGACAAATGTGCTGACACAATATGAAAAATGCCATTTGCTAATTTCTAGGAGGCTACAACACTCAAAACTGAGTTCAGGGTCAATTCTACCCACCTGTAAAAGTACACAGGCAGCTCTGAATCTGAACCTTTCCAGCCAGCAATCCAGCTGCCTGTAGCACTTAGAGACAGCTACAGAGGAGGTCCCTGAAATCAGTTTTGCACAGCACCTTCTCAGCCATAAAAGCCTCTAGCTGTAATAATGCTAGGCTAGCAACACCGTGTACTTTGCTTTTTTGGCTACTTAAGTGCATGTCATAAGCCCTGTATACACACTGCACTGCCAAAAAAGCAAGCTAAAACAAAACAAAGCAAACACAGAGCAGTTTCAACACCTAAGTTAGTTATTTCAATAACTCTGCCTACACTGACCCAATTGTGTTCCAGCCCTGCTGGGAACTCGCTCAGACGCAGCTCACGTTTTATTAGTCTGGGTCATAAAAGTTATTTTGACGAGAAAGAACGAGGGGGCTTCAAAGTACACCATGGTTCTCATTCTCCTATTTACAAGGAGCAAGAACCACCCAGGAGCAGTCGCTCGGCGCGATGGGAGGACGGTTCTCAAACCTGCAAAGCCACTCCAGGCAGCCTCTCACTTTGGCTACTGATGCTCCTTGGCAGGAGCAGCTCCAGATACCTGAGGGCTCTGCCGAGCTCCAAGGGAGATCAACACTCAAAAAGAAACCCCAGCTGAGCGTCGTACCAAGAAAAGCTGTAGTTTTCAACCTGCAAACACCATTTCTCCCAAGTTAATCACCTTAAGATTTTAAGCCCCGTGCCCAGCAGCCAGCACATAGAACTCCATCGCTGAATTATTTCCCTAAAAGAGGCACAAACAGAACCAGAGAGATGACACAGGAACCAGGGGAGGTAGGATTTTTTTCTCCTTCTGGCGGGCTCGAATGGCACTTTGAAAGCGAGTATTTTGTCTGGCGGCGCTGGCACCCGAGGCCCACAGCATAAAAGCAGGTAAAGTAAGAAGCACCTGAAAACTTAGTCACGGCCGGCACCACATTTCCAGCGCTCGCTACCCGTAGGGTTATGGAGATTTCTACCCAAGCTTTCACACTTTTAACAGGCGCGTTTTTTCCCTGACTCACAGGGCAAATCCCGGCTCTCTCGGATCCAGCAGCCGGCACAAGGCACGGATGCTCGGCCGGGTCCCGGCTCTGTTAAGCGCACAAAGCGGCGGCAGAGCACAGACCGGGCCGGGACCAGCCCCACGACACGCCGCCCCCCGATCCGGGCTGGCCCCGGGGGCACCACCCGCCGGTCCCCGCCTCCCGCTCCCCCGCCACGGAGCAGCCCCGGCGCCCCCGACCCCGGGACCCGCCCGCGGGCTGAGCAGGAGGAGGAGGGCGGCCCGACACCCCCGGCCCCGCCGCGGCCCCGCCGCCCCTACCTGGCCGCAGCGGCTCGGTGATGCTCAGCACCAGGAGGAAGAGGAGGAGGAAGGTGCCGCTGTCCGCCTTGGGCACCATTTATCCTCCGTTCATCCTCCCCCGGCACAGCGCCACAAACCCGCGGGGAGGGACGCGAGGAGCGGCGTGGAGGAGGAGCCGCCGCCGGGCCCGCGGGGGGGTGGTGGGGGGGCTGCGGGAGGCCCGTCCGCACCGAGCTGTTCCCCTCCCTCCGCCGTCCGCCGCCGCCCCGGGGCGGGGAGCGGGCGGCCCTGGGTGCGGCGGGAGCGGCGGGAGCGGCGGGTCCGGCGGCCGCGCAGGGGCCGCTCGCAGGCTCCGCCGGCGCACAAGATGGCGGCCGCGCCTCCCCGCCGCCGCCGTGCCCGCGCCGGCACGCCCCCGCCCGCCGCGCGCCGCCCGACCAATCGGCTGCGAGGGGGCGGGGCCGGACGCCCCGGCTTGCCTGTGCCCCGCCCACTCACGGCGGTGGGCGGGGCCGGGCGGCCGAGTGAGGCGGGGCCTTCGTCAGGGGGCGGGGCCGGGGTTGGGTCCGTGCGCACCGGCCCCTCAGGGCGCTGAGGGCGCTCCGTGTCCCCCGGGACAGCCCGTACCGTCCCCTCCGTGTCCCCCGGGACAGCCCGTACCGTCCCCTCCGTGTCCCCCGGGACAGCCCGCACCGTTCCCTCTGTGCCCCACGGAACAGTCTTCACTGATCCATCTGCGTCCCACGGGATGGCCATTGCCAGCTATCCCCATCCCCCCGGGATGGCCTATACCAGTCCCCTCAGTCCTCACCAGAACGGCAAGCCCAGTCTCTCCCTGCACCCGGGCCTTGCTCAGTTCTCTTCAGCTCTCAGGACAGCGTCCACCAGTCCCCTCTCCCTCCAGGACAGCGCTTCCCTGTCCCCAGCTGGAATGTCCTTTCCTGCTCACCTCCATCACCACTAGAAAGCCTGTCCCGAGCCCCAACCACACTCCTCTGTCTCCCAGGATGGCCTTTCACTTCCCAGTGGCACCACCCTCCCTGACCCTGCGGGCTCCCATGCTGACCATCATTTGCCTCTTCATTACTCTGCTCCCACTACCTAGGGCAGAGTGGGACAGTCTCTGCAGGGCTGGCACCTGGGACATCCCCACAGCCAGTGCTGGAGATGGCTGGTGTTTCCACACCTCCTAGCAAAACTACGTTCCTGGCTCTCAGACCCAGAGAGAGAGGAAACGCATAAAGCAAGCTAATTGTGCGGCTCAGGTCGTTGTTAGTTGCCCTGAAAGTGACAGGTGCCTGTAGGAATTTGACCTTGGGTGTTGCCGCTGGGGAGGAGGCAACAGACCAGGGCCACAACTGGTGCTGGATGGAGGTCAGCCCGGGTGGCACTTTGGATCAAAAGGCAGTTTTAGCATCAACACCCGCTTCCCAAATTGATCTGGAATTTCCTCTGCCCACTGGAAGTGTTTGGGCAGCACCAGGACACAAACTCAGCCAGAGGCCAGGCACAGTGGCTACTGGGGTCAGCAGAAAGCCATCACCTTCCTCTGCAGGGAACTCCAGCTTTTCAGTATAATCCTGTTCAGAGTCAAAGTCACAGTCTGGGAAGCTGCCTGGGACATTTTAATATTTTTTTAACTTTTGTTTACAACCAGGTGTTTTCCACTCTTATGCTACAAATTGAAGTTCTCAAATAAAACACTAAAACCATTTTGACCCAATTTCACGCACTCCTTGTTTCCCTGTTAATATCAGTTACTCACTATATCCAGCCACAAACTTCCCTCAGGGGTATTCCCGATGGATGTGCAGATACTTCTCCCCCTCGGCCACTGCCCAGGCCAGCTGCTGACCTGCAGGCAGGGAATGAGGGCTTCTGTGGGATTTCTGGAGCATCACCCCCTCTGGCCCCACAGGAGCAGTTGCCGTGCTCAGATCAGCAGCACCAGGGAGGTGATTTTTCCAAACCTGAATGTGAAGTGTAACGTGGCAGTGGAAACTGGTGCCCGCCAAGAGGTCCCTGGAGCTGGGCAAGCAGCAAGCTTGAGCCTGGAGCTGTGAGCCCTGGAGGCTCCAGGAGCACTGCGTGGCTGGGGACATGTGCTTAGGGACCCTCTGGAGTGCGTCACAAGCAGCAGGACACTGCCTGAAGATTTAGGCCAAAACCCACTTTGCCAACTCGTGTGTACTGCCAAATACTGTCATGATCTGAGTGTCCGTGGGGACTCAAAGCATGACAACATACTCCAGTACAAAGCATAAGCGTCAAACTCCCAGCTTTGCTCCTCCCATGGGATGCTGTGGGGACAGGCTGTTCTGAGCCTGGCTTCCTGCAGCACAGCCTCACAGGCCAACCCTAGGCTGGGCCAGGGCATTCCTTATCCACCAGGGCCTGGGCACTGCACCATACACCATGATGCATAAATACATATCCTACGATGTCTCCACCATGAGAACAGGGCACAGGCTGCTTGTCCCTGGCTCTGTCCAGGGTGTGTGGCAGTTGGCATGTCCCAGGCACTCCGTTTCCTACTGGGAATGAGTATTTCTCTAACCAGCAAGTGCAGAGCCCCTGTGCTGCTGTGGCTGAGGGAGGTGGAGGGACAGGGCTAATGGGGGTGATGGCTGAACCCAGCTCTGGTCCTGGCCTGACTGAGCTGGGTTTGTAGGACCAGCAGCAGCGAGCTGCGACTGAGGCATCAAATGCAAATATGAGGAAGTGGGAATTGCTTCATTTCCCACTTCCCTGAGCGAGCAGATCTATTTCCTCTATTTTTGAAGAGAAATAGCCCAATCCCCCAAAACAACAAAGTATCTCCAACCACAGCTTCCCTTCTCAGCTAAGTACTACTTCTACTAGGAGAAGCAGAAAGCAGCAGAGTCGCAGCCCTTACAGGAACCTGTCTTCAGGTGGGTGAAAAGCTGAAGCCCCTGCACCGTGGCAGGGGTGGTTATCCTGGCCCAGGGAAAGGCTCCTGGTCCTGGTTTTTCACACTGGATTTGGCCCTGTAAGGCAGATTATCTGCCACTGCTACAGCAGCAAAAATATCTGGCAACAAAGAATTTACTGATTCCCTAATTACAGATATCAGGGGCTGAACTGCAGCAGGAAGCAGAGACCAGACATTACAGCAGGCGTTACAGGAACAGCCGATCTGAAGAGCACTACAGCCCCTTCAAGAGATCCAGTTTTACAGCATTCAACTGAAAATAAATTTCATTTCCAGAAACCATGTGGAGGTCCTTCAGTGTGGCAGAATCAAGACCGTGATTTTGGTACAGCTGTCTAGGTTAATTCACTTGAGGGACAACACAAAACCAACACCATCCACGGGATATTTAATGCAATCTGCTTTTAGGCATGAATTGCACAACACGTAACTAAGCACTCTCAGACATTATATTTCCCTTTCTATTATTCCAGCTACACCTTGGTATGAGCACAAGCAGTTTAAAATGCCGTGGCAGACACGTCACATCCCGCTCCTGACCCACGTGTACTCCCCATCCACGGTCCCTGAAACGCTGCCCAGTCTTCACGTGCGTCCCACACTCAGAGGAGAGAACTGCCACACCCACAAATGGGGAGGAATCTCACATCTACTCCTTGCTCCTGGTCCCCTCAGTGACCCAAACTCCAGGCCAGGGCCTGACCATCTGCCTGTGTACCCCAGCAGACAGCTCCTGTGTTTAATGGAGATAAGCATTTCACTATGAAAGAATCAGTATTTGATATTACCTAGGAACTGGACCGATATTTAGCCAGTTCTGTCCTTAAAGGACAGCTCTGAAAGCATGGAAACTTTAGTAAATGGATTCCTTTTACATTCATTCAGGGATACCTGAGAATAATTTTTTTGCTTAAAGAAAAAAAACTTAGCCTTCAATTATTTCTGGACTAAAAAGGTAAATATTATTAATTTCTTGAGTCATGATTCCTGGAAATGCCATGTTGATCAATTTATTTTTACAAGGTGCACTATAAAACTCAAGTCCCTTGGAGGGGTTTTTCGGAGTCAGGGACACAAGTTTTGGAAGTGGCAGGGGAAACCACAGAAGAGGAAGTCCTCCACCAAGACAAACACAGCATCCAACACCCCAGACCTTAGAGAAGGCTGCAGACACTCCTCAGAGCTGCATAAGACTTTCCATGGATGTTCCTTCAGTAAAGCATTACGTGATTACAGCAAATGTCAACACTGGCGTTACACGGGCTGTCTTGTACTCAGGCGTGGTGCAAGAAGTGCGCACATCTGGCCACCTGTGCTTCCTCCCAAACGGTGCACAGTGCTTCTCCAGGCTGGATCACACCACACAAGGGCTCATCCCACACACAAAGGTCAGCTCACACTGCAGTAACCACGAGTGCAGGCTACAAATGGTTCAAATTGCTTTGCCTTTTTCTTTCCTTTTTTCCTAGTTCTAAAAATTAGCCAAAACTTTCAAAGAATGGAAGGAAAACACCAAACAAAAGCCCCAGCGTGGCTATCAGAAGTACCACTTCTGTCCTCCAGAATGGCACTGTCGTCCTGGTGGATGACTCAGGACTGCCCCCAGCCCTTGTGTTGTGATCCTCAACATCAAGTCTCTTGAGTCACACACAGAGCAGCTATAAAACCAAATCTGGTCCCTTCCCCTCTGCCAGCTGCAGAACAGGGCGAGCCCAAAACCCGTGGAAAGAAAAGCCTGAGCAAAGGCAGCAAAGGCAAATCCCATTCTGCACAAGTGCAAGGAGTGGAGGAGGAACAGGGATCCTCTTAAGGATTGCTAGTTTAAACAAGATCACAAAGTTGGTCTAACTTGTGAACTGCAGCACTTTAAATTCAAATTAAAAAGAGAACCTCTCCAAAATTCTGTGTCATGTCTCAGTACATACGGCTGTGTACCCCTCTTCTGCAAAGTACAAACTCAAAGAAGTCTGACAAGCTGGAACAAAGTCCAGTTCAGCCTTTTAGGAAGGCTTAGCCCATTTCAGAAACAGACATATCTGTACAGAAACAAATTCAAACAGGTGGCCAGCTTAAACAGAGAAAATTATCTTCCTTTCCCCAGTTTCCAAAAACCAGTCTGCAGTCCTGAGCACAGCCAGGTCACCACCACCTTCCTGGTGATTGGAATATTCAGAGGAAATCAGATGCTTTTCTTCTTTTAGGAAGCTGCAATAAATTGTCCGTGATCGATGTGGTATCCTGAGATACCGGTGTCTGAGACACTGTCCTAGACTGTGGGGTGCTCTGAGGTGTTTGGGGCCCACTGGCCGGGGTCTTGTAACCAGGAGTTCCTGTGTGGGCTGGGGAAGGGGTGTAGCTGGCTCGCAGGGCTTTGTCGGTGTATTTACTTGCAGTCCTGTTTACCAGTCTTTGCAAAGCTGGTGACATTGCTGGGCTTAATCCTTTTGGAGTGAGGCTGAAATAGAATAAACAGTTTTAAAAGATTTTACAGGATAAAATCTGCCTCTACCACGAAAAGCATTATTGGCTCCACAGGTGAGCTCAGTATCTACCCCCGCCATGGACCAGACTCACTGAGCGCAGAAATCATCCTGCCTGCAGGTAAACACTGCCTTGTATTTCCAGAGACAAGTAGCAGAGAAACCTCCTACATCCCTCCCAAACCTGAGTGGCACTGCGTGACATCTCCTTTGAGCCTGTTCTGTCCTTCCCATGACCCAGCCACACAACTCTTACCGTGTCTCCTGAGGCAAGACATTGATCCACTGCTGGGTGGCTGCAGGACAGAACACCAATGCTGACAAGAGGGAGTATCAGGGGCAGCCACCAGCCACTCTCCCTCAGGAATTAAGTTTTTTAATATCTAAATTTTTAATTTCTAAAAACTTTCAGTCTGAATGTACCTCTTCCTGCTTCCAGCATCCTTCCCTTCCACCATTCCTCCCTTTCTACACCTGCGGATTTAAATCTCATCAGGTAACGCCTATCCCCAGTTCTGCTGTCAAAACACAAGTCTCACCTGGCCAAGTTTTCTGTCACTTTTCGAAGTGCCTCCTGCTTCTTTGCTCGGTTTTTAGCTGCCACTTCATTGGCCATCTTGAGTCCCAACCTCTCCCGGCGCCCGGGCTCCAGGATCTGTAACGGCATCGCACAATTCACTCATGAGCGCTGCAAAAATGAGTCAAAGCCCCTTCACAGCTGGACTCCAGTGCACAGGGATCTAAACCAGGGAGAGGCTGGGTCAGCCTGCACCTCTCTGCTGCTACAAAAAAGCCAGAGAGGACACAGAGACCTTCAACCTGCCTTAGCAAGTAACAGAAATGGTAAAACCAGTCCAGTCAAGGAAGCAGCCATTACCTCTGGCATTTCCTCCTGCTGTCTCTCCTAGACAAACAATGTCACCTGTGTCTTGCCTGGCCTGTAGCCAGCAAACTCTCAGGCAAATACAGACATTGCTAAACAGCAGGAGAACCAGTCAAAGGCTTTGGAGTCTGACAAAACAAGAGGCACAAACAGCAAATTACACCTTTCTTAAACTCAAGAGTCTCAGCTCGCATTCAATGACACCAGCAGGGGACAGGTAGCATGCAGGGTTAGGTGCCATTAGCAAAGCCAGCATGTCTTTTCTACTCTCAATTGATACATCTGCCTCAGGCTGTGACAGCCAGAAGATCCAGACAGAGGGAAATCCTACAATTTCCACCCGTTCATACATTAAAATCAGAGAAATCGAGAGTCTCTTCAGCTTCCCCTGAAAGCCCCTCTGTCTGGGCCCACCATCAAATACAGAATCTCATTTTCCTGCCAACAGTATGTATTGCACCTCAGGTACCTCCACCAAGTGTCTTCCATGTGGATCCATGCCCACCTCCACCCTCCAAGCACAAACTTAGATTATTAGTCTCAAGGACTGGGAACACCACCCAGAGATGTGTCACACTCCACAACAACATTTATCTATTACTTACTCACTTGCCTTTCCCTTCCTAGTCCTCCCAAAAAAAAAGAATGGGATGTTGACTCCCTGATATGAGATACCTTGAAGGCTGGTCCAGGTGTTCTGTCCACATAGGGTGTTTCTGACCCTTCCAGACGCAAAGGGGTGCTCTCGATTTCACCCCATGTCATAAAAGGAGACTCATTCACACCTAGAAACAAATAAAAAGTCATGCCCATGCAAGGCATTTGACTGTCCATTCACCACAAAAAAAGAACAGAGAAGCAAATTAGGAAATGAAGCAAATTCATCAGCACAGCAAGGAGCACCCCCACCACAGAGGAAATCACAGCCAATGTGAACAGTAATGTGTGGTTCCCTTTAGAGGGGAACTTTAAACTCCCAGGATTGCCTGTAGCTGTGTCACCCTCTCGGTTACAACAGCCAAGCACTGTCCTTTCCCTGTGTTTATTTTTCCATTTGGTGAGCTTTTGCTTAGTGACACTTTCACTTTTCCCTCTACAGTACTACTCTTCCCCTCTGTCACTGCATGAAAACACCTTCAACACAGGGAACTCTTTAAAAGCAGGAAAAGGGGCAAAGGACTTAAGAAACACGTTACAGCCAAGTGTACCTCCAGTCCCCTTGTGGCCACCCTGTGCCAAACAGTGACTGTGCCTTGGCCAACAGCCACAGAACAGATTCTAAGAGCCAGATCAAATCTCTGGCTACCAAATCCCACTGTCCGGCGCTTGGAAAAGGCACTGACAGTGGATAATGGAGGGGTGCTCCAAACGCCACCTACAGGCTTCCCGGAGGGAAAGCCCCAGTACGGTCAGTCTTCAGCATAAGGACAAAAAAAGGAACGGCAGGGCTGGCGAAGAACAGCTATGAATTCAGGTACCAGGTTTCAACTGGAAGAAATATAATCAGTCTGTTCTAACCGAAAGCATCCCGCACCTACTTCATCTATAACACACAAGTGCACCCAGACAAAGGAAGAGCCTAAAAAGACCTGGATGAAAACAGTGGGTTAGACTGTGAATGAAGTGAGATATGCCACGTCCCTCTGAGCCAGGCTGAACCACCACTGAGTCAGGACACACTGACACGAATGCTCCTCATTCTGAATAAGCACCTGAGCTTGTTGGAAGGTTAATGTTTGTGAAGTGTTTGAATTCTTATCTTTAAGTGCTAGAAAGGCGTCACCCAGGGACAAAACAAGCAGCTGCAGCACTGCAGTTGCCAAGGGAGGCTCACTGTGCTCCAGATGATTCCTGAGCAATGAATGGCACAGCAGCTGGCTCAGAGCCTTCAGGACAGTGTGACTTCCAGCAGTGTATTGGACTGAGATTTAAGCCCTGCAGTGAGCTGCCATACACAGCACACAAAATGTCACCAGCTCATGAGATACACCCAGATAGAAGGCTTTTCCTCCTTGTCTAACCCAGTAATGACACTCTGGTGTTGAACAGAGCATCAAAGTAAGTGCATCTTAAAATAGAGAAATAAGAAAACCTCTTACCTGGGGCAGGAGAGGGGGTAGCCACAAATCCATATCCGTTCACTTTTGGAGACTCCTGGGGTATCAATTCTTTCCCATCTGGTCCCACCTTGCCCTGTTTGTACTGAAATGAAAAAGACAAGGCCATTCACATGGAGAAAGGTGTGAGTCAGCTGTACCCAGCACACACACAGCCCTCCTGGAGGATCAACCACACCAGAGAGCAGAGCAATAACTAGGTTTTAGTCACAAGAAGTAAGATTATCCAACCTGAGCATTGAGGGCTGCAGCTTGTTGGAGCTGTGATTTGCTCACAGCTTGACTAAAAGGGTCCTTCACAAAGCGGGTGTTTCGATGGACAACTTCCCTGGGCTTCTTAAAGACGTCGCTCTCATCGGGTACACCTTGAAAAGCAAAATGGCTTTTAAGAAAGGGCTCAGGTAACACCAGGCAGTTGCTCTAACATGATCAGCGTGGCACTTGCCACACATTCCTACACAACACAAAACACATCAGCAATTTCAGTGTTTATCTCCAGCAACTGAAAACAAAATTTGCACTCGATACATGCTTTGTACCACCTGAAACAGAATTTTTTCTTTAAAGAAAAAAGTAAACAGGACTTTCTTTTCTCTACTTCACCAGTTCACAGAAATTATCAATTGTACATTTTACAGCCAAGAAAGAAAACTGCATTTACAAAATTATGTATTTTTCTATATAAGCCCAAGTAGCACTCTTTGAGCAGTAGCAAAAAATGAATGAATAAAGATGAAAACAAAGCGCTCATAAAGAAGACAGACTTGGCTCCTGAAAACAAGTGCTTCTATAATAGATAATGAGCTTTTCAGTGACAAATAGGACACGATCAGACTTTGGAATCAGAGGCAAAGGACCAAGAAAGTAAGAAAGAGAAGGAAAGAAAGAAAATACACTTTTTAAAACCAACCTTACATATCCGAGCTTCACAGAAGAAAAGTTGCAGTATTATGTGTAAGAGCTGCTCAGTCATGAATAGAAATGCTGTAAGCACTGTTTGGAGTCAACCCTCCAGAACCAGTGCCTTTCCCACGAGACCTGTGAGTGCCTTTCCCATGAGACCTGTGTGCCTCACCTGTTGGGTAATACATGAGGGTGTTCCGAGCCTTGTATTCCCAGGTATCCAGTCCAGCTTTCACATTCTCCAGAGCTTGCTGCTCTGCTGAAGGAAGTGCCAGGTTTTCATTTTGTCGCTGAAAAGGCAATGGAAAAAAATTTAAAAAGGTAAAAAAATAAAAGGACGTCTAAAACAGTCTCCTGCAATCTTTATTCAGGCAGACACACTGTAGAGAGGTCCATCACAAGCTCAGCCACCTGCCCTGGCACACTTTGCATCAGGCACAGCACAAGCACTCTCTCTTTGTCAATTGGCATTTGAGAAACCATCCTGAGCTCAGGTGACCTTCCAAACAACCACTCCCTATGAAGCACAATATGCAAGGAAATGCAAGGTCTGACCAGAGTGCTGGCTGACAGCAAGACACAACTCCAGCACAAGACCAGCTCCAGTAGCTTCACCTTGACCTGAAACAACCCCTGTGCTTTGCAAGAGCTCTCCTGCTGCCTGCCTTTTAATTCTGGATGAAGGCATTCAAGATGTATAACGAGCCACAGAGGGCATTTTTACTGTAACAGACTCTGAGGGTTTACATTAGCTGGGATAAAAAATAACACTCCCTCACAACAACAGCAGTAAACACTCATGTGTCAGTGCCAAACTTCATTAAAGGCACTGCAGCCCTCATCCATCACTGACACATCTGGCAGCAGTGCCAGCTGCTCACTGCTGATGGTTAAGGATTGACAAGGCAGCCCCAGAACAGATCTGGACCTGCCCCAGAGGGAGCTGAGGAAGGCAGCACAGCCAGCCATGCTCACACAGTACTGTGCTTGGGCAGCTGAAGGGGTTAGTACTGGTAACAGAAACAGGACAGAACTGAGACACACAGTCTCACTGCAAACAACAAAGCGTTGATGGACAAACACCAGGAACTGTTCTCAGCTGCTCTCCCTGGTGTTGCTGCTTACAGAGGAGACTGCCAAGGACAGCAACACCTGCACTCAGTGCAGTGCTTTCAGTCTCGAAGCTTTAAGAGACAAATCCTCAGCAACTAAGTCAACGCTACTCTTACAGATGGGGAAAAAGCAGGACTGCACAAAGCAAAGAGCAGCCACAGGACTCAGGCTTAGCTCAGACTTAGTTATGATCAACCTATGCACCCACTATGCAAAACCGAGATCTTTCTACTCTTATTCGATAACATGAGTAATTTAACAGCCTAAAGCAACAGCTCAGAGCCAACAGTCTCATCAGTACTTATAGCAAGATTTGAAAACAGAAGGCAAGACAATATTCTGTTTACCAAGCAAGTAAGAAACAGAGTGCAATGTCATTTCCCTGCTGTGCCCCTGTGGAAGGGCAGACACAGCTGAGCAGTTCCTACCCGTGTGTACTCCTCCTCTGCACTGTACAGCCACGCGTGCTTGACCTTCTCCTTCTCCTTGGCCACCTCCATGATCTGCTCAAACGAAGCGTTATCTTCACTCGTGTGCTTGGCCAGGAAGGTGTCCAGGCTGGGAAGGGCATCTTTATCATCTTTTTCTGCATCTCCTAACAAGAGGAAGGAAGAAGCCTGAGAAAGGTTAATGCCTCCCTTTCTGTGAGAGCACTACATACAAGTGCTAATGCTCCTGGCAGCAAGCCTTCCACGGACACGCTGACAGCTAACACAGGACTTGGTTGAACAAATCTATTCACACAGCAATAAATCTTTTTTGGATCACATATAAACAATTTTACATAAAACCTCTTATGGCATTTATAGCCATTTGTTCTAAAGGTAAAGCACATAAGTGGCCAGCTGCTAGCAGACATTTGTAACAAATTGCCCTACAGACAGCTCTGCCCCCCCGGTCTCTGCTTACTGACAGAATTTATTTCACGTGACACAGGAAAAATTTACTGCCTTTAAAGAGATCAAGTGAGTTAAGAATTTACAGAGCCACAAAGAGAATTCACACGGATGATGTAAAACTTTAAATGTAAAACATTACATCAAGTTCAACATCAAGAGGGATCATCTTCACCCATCAGAAGATTAAAAGACAACTGCTTAAATATCTTTTAAGTACCCAAAACCCTAAGAGGAGACAAGGCTCAGAAGAATATTTTCCAGCTGCTGACGAATTCAGCTAGAGAAATAGCATTCTCCTACCTTCCTCTGAAGATTTGATGCCACCTTTGGATTTACTTCCCAGTGGAAGGCCGCCTGGATGCACTTCTGGGGTTTCAAACGTGGCTGGGGTAACGTCTGTCACAGAAAAATGAAGGTTCACTTGGTTACCAGAGCACAGAACAGGACCCTTGCTCTGAGGGTCATGTGCCAAACAAGTCACAGAAGGCACAACAAGAGAACAACAATTTAATTAAAAAGCTGTTCTCCTGCTGTGGGAACCTCTGATAACCATGAGCTTCCAACACCTTCTGTCCCTAATACATGAAAATCTTACACATCTGTAGGTGCAACAAAAACCCCTAAAACTACAGTAAGGATTCAATACACAGCTTAGGGTCTCTGACAGGATTAATATTGCACATCAGAACATGTAACGTTCCCCAGGGAGCAGGAACTTGGCAAAAGATGCCTGTAAGGAATGGTTATTCAAAAGCTGCTTTGTCCCAGACCCTTCCTTCGATAAGGAGTTATCAGACACCATCAAAGACAGATTCAGCACCAGCCACCAGTGGCTACTGCCCAATCTGGAGCAGTAACTCTCGTGCAATGTCAACCTTGAACCTTTCAGGTAAGCACTGTCTGCACCCAGTTAGCTAAAGCAGAGCAATAGTATCAGATACAGACTCCTGATGCCCCAGAGAAGCACTTCTTACAGGGGGCAGGTGTGTCCCTCGACGATTTGTTCAAGGAGGAGCCAAACTTGATGGCAATTTGCCTCATCTTCTCCAAGTCGCCGTTTTCCTCAGCCTCCAGATACTCCTTCTGCGCCCGCAGCTTCTCCACGTCGGGGAAGAAGTCCCGCTGAATGATCTTCTCCAAGCTCTGCAAACACAGGCGGCTGTTAAGCCACGCCGGGACACCCGGGAGCGCGGGCTGAGCTCGGGGCCGGCCGCGCACGGCCCCGGGCAGGACGGGCAGCCCGCGGGCCCCGCGCCGGTGGCGGAGCGCTCTCAGCTGCCGCCGCGGGCCCGGGGGCGGCCACAGCGCCGTCCCGACCCGCAGCCGCGCTTACGATGGGCAGCGGCCGCGGGCGGACCCGGCCGAGCCCACCCGAAGCGCTCGGCCCGGGCACCGGCGGAGCGGGGCCTGCCGGGCCCGCCGCCTCACCTCGATGTAGGCCTCCTCATCCAGGATCTTCTTCGCCTGCCTCGGCGCCGGCGGCGTCGCCTCCTTGGCCGTCACGGCCGGGGGGCCGGCAGCGGGCAGCAGAGCGGCGGGGGAGGCCGCGGGCAGCGGCACCGGCAGCGCCTCCATCGCGTCGGGCCCGGGAGCGCCGCGGCCTCTTCCTGCTCCGCCCAGTGACGTCACAGCTGCGCGACACGGGGCGGCCCGAGCGCCCGCGCGCGCCCCCTGCCGGACGGGAGGACCCGCCCGGTCCCGCTCCGGGACAGGGGATCGGGATGGGAGCTGGGATGGGAGCTGGGGTGGGAGCAGAAGGGGAGCTGGGGTTGGAGCTGGAATGCGAGTTGGGATGGGAGCTGGCACCCCCCACGGCCGCCTCAGGCCCCCTCAGAAAAACCCCGGGATCCCCAGGCCTGGGAATGGGGAAGGTGTCCCTGGGGAGCGCCCAGCTGGTCAGGCAGAGGTGACGGGACAGTTTTATGAATCTCGGTGCTCTACAGGACGTGGGTTCTCTTTGTCCCTGCCAGGAACACGGACACGGCTCGCTCTGGCAGGACCTGGATGCCACAAAGAGAGCTGAGCACTGGCTGTGCCAGCCCTCCCATCACAACCCATGGATCATCCCTGCCTCGGGCTGTGGGGACAAACCCGGGTTTCTTTATTATGGAACGAATCACCTATTCATTAAGTGCCACCCCCAAATCAATTCCAGATGCCACCGAGGTGCTGCAAATAGGAAACGTTCATTTGCAGGATATTTTGCAAATTACAGCAGTAAAACAAGCACAAATACTATGTGTACAGAGCACAGACAAGGGGACTCTCTCCTCCCGAAGCACACACATTTAACACTGGTACAGCTCTGTCCCCTGCACCCCATGCCTGCCCAGTTATTTACCACACGAACTAGGTTTGCAAGAGGGATGTGAAAGTGCCATGTCTGCTTTTACCTGTCCTCTTCCTCTGTGAATCACAGAGATTCCCTCTTGCTTCCTTAGTGCCCCTCGGGTTACCCCCCTGCAGAGCCCGTCAGCCACGGGCAATGGATGCTCTTGGCGTCGCTCTGCTGAGCTGCAGCACCCGCAGCACCCACAGCACCCACAGCACCCACAGCACCCACAGCACTAACAGCTCTCCTCGGGGGGCTGCTTGGTGCCCTGCAGGATCAGTGCTGAGGCGCTCGCCCTCTTCTGGTGCCGCCACTTCGCCCGACGATTTTTAAACCACACCTAGAAAAGTGCAAAACAAGAAAAGGGCTTTTGCATTTCGTGTGTTACTGGGAGGGGGGGAGGCAGCTGTGCTTCTGAGCTGTGCCATGGGAGCTGTAGGACACTGTAATACATTTCCTGATATGGAAGTTTGATATAAAATTTAATCAGTCCCTCCACTGCAATCCTCCTCAGATACAGGTAAGGGGCACAAGGGAGTTGGGACACTCCCATGGCAAATTCAGAAGTCACACAGAGTAAGGAATATACACTTGGGTGCAGGGGTTGAGCAAAGCTGGGCATGTCTGTGTGTTTATACAGGCAGATCTGGGAGAGAGGCATCGTGTCAGTGGGACTGGATACCAGAACAAATCAGCCCAGCAGAACTGGTTTATGTTCTTCCACTGTCTGCCATTCCCAAGCCCTGTTTTGTCAAGTACACAAGAATAGATTTTAAAATGAGGCCCTGGGTCTGCAGTTCCCAAAAAAAGGACAGTGCAGTGCCCTGGCCTGTGTTCCTGGCGGACTGCAGGAAGCAGCACCCACCAAGTGGCAGGACCTCACCTCTACCCTCTCCTCCTTCAGGTGGATGCGGTTTGCCAGGTGCTCCCGGGTGACGACATCTGGGTACTGGTTCTGGTGGAAGAGCGTCTCCAGGGCCTGCAGCTGCTCCTCCGTGAAGATGGTGCGGTGCCGGCGCGTCCGGCGCTGGAGCTGGTGCAGAGTCTGCAGCTCGCTGGAGCTCTCCTGGGGACCCTTACAGACCCTGACTGCTGAGTGGAAGAGCCTCATGGGCCAGGGGAGCCGGGCATCTGCCAGGGGACAGGGAGAGGGACGGTGCTGGGGTGTGGGGCTGGAACACCCGTCTTGCTCGAGGCAGCTCAGGCCCAAGTTTCACCCATGCATGTTGCAGTCACCTGGAGCGGGTGACAAGGCTGAGTGGTCCCCACACAAGTGAGAGAAGAGCTTAGGGCATCATTTGGGAGAATGGTGCAGGTGGGGAGCACTGGTTGGGTTTTCCTGGCTCACTTACCAGTTGCACTATGGCCAGCTGCAGAAAATAGCTGGAAACTCACAGCCTGGCGAGGAGCTGTTTCAGTCCTGACACGGGGGATTTCTGAACTTTCAGGATGCTCTTGAACTGCATTTTTAAGTGTTTGTTACTTTTTTTTATCCTAGATGCAGTAATTTTGTGAGATGTAGCCAAAACTCTTTTCCTTAAGAGACAGGTGAGGTTCCCCATGGCTGGTGTTGTCAGGAAGCGAAGGCACAGCTCTGTGCTTGGGCAGCATGACCATGGGACCCCACACTCCACAGAGAACTTGTGCCCCTAGAAACATCACTGTCTCAAGGGTTTCACACTGAACCAGGAATAAAGAGCACCTGCTGCTTTTCAAACCCTGATAACATTGCAGACTGGATGCAATGGATTCCAACTGTTGTGAGCTCTGCTGAGAGCAGAGCTCGGCTCGCTGGAGCTGGGGCCTGAGCCCAGTGTGGCCAGAAGCCACAGTGTCACTCAACACCCTGGTTTTCCCCCACACCCAGCACTGTCACCAGCCCCCCTGTGAGCTCCACACTGCGAATCAAACCCAAACACTCACCCAGCCAACCCGGCGAGTCCTGCAGAGTCCGGGTGCTTGTGTGAGAACAGCAGCAGCAGCCACAGCGTGCCCCCTCCAGCTCTTCCTCCTCCTCCTCCTCCTCCTCCTCCTGCAGGGAGCTGGCTGGGATGGTCTCCAGCTCACACAGCCCTTTGGGTGCGCAGTCCAAGATGCTCCGCAGGCACAGCGGGACCAAGACCTGGGGGCTCTTCTCCACAGGGCTGGAGAGGATGTCCTCGATGCTGAACGGACATGGCTTCTTCAGGGCTCTCCTGCCGGGGTCCCCACCTGGTGCTGGTTCTGAAGTCATCCTGTGCTGGGGAGACAGGCAGCCCTGGCTGAGGGGGTGTGCTCTGCCTGCACTAGCTCCGTAGTGGGGAGAAAAAGGAAAGGACAGCCTATATGGCTTTTAAAATGGACTGGCCAAACCATCAGAACCATTGCTTTGTCTTGGCATTTCAAGTGACTCGCAGCTAAGTTTCTATTTCATACACACCGGCACTTTTCCTCCTTCTGACCCAGCTGCTTTATGACTGAAGCCACCCTAAATATATATAGAGAGAGATATAATCCCCTTGGAAAGAAAACCGTAACCCCCCCTGTGAATAAAATAAATTCTAACTAATCTTGGCAGCTTTGTGAAGGGTTAGTGTGGATCTAAGATTTAGCTAATCCCACAAAAATGACTGGAGAAGGAAATCTGATTTCTCCATCTCGGGTGTAGATTTGAGGTGGTTATGATCTCCATTGTGCTGCAGCCTCCGATCCAAGGAAGGGGGAGGATAGCTGTTCCCAGCCCGGAAATGGACCAGAGGATTAACTCCTTAAAAGAAGCAAATTATCCCTTTCTCTGGCCAAATGAAAGCTTTCCCATCAAAAGAGAGCTGTCATATCATACAATATGAGAGAGGAGAGAGTTCAGCTTAATAAAAAATCATTTTTTAATGACAGCACAGCCTTTGGCTGTGCCAGAACTCTCTGTGAAAGTTGATTTATTTTCTGCTGAAAGCAGAGAAATTGTATTTTCCCTCCTTCCCTTTTCCCCCACTTCTGCTGCACTAATCACTCTGATAATGCAGATGCTTTGCATGTATCCAACATACTCTTTGTAAGGATTCAAAGCCCTTAATAAATTAGATTACTGGCAGCTCACAGCAGCTCTGCACCATAGCTTAGTGGCATGTAACCACCTCCTGCACAGCTGAGCCGTGCTCTGTGTCAGGAAGGGAAGGGAAGGACTGATGCTGCTGCTTCCATGTGCTCTCAGGCAGGCACTGAGGTTGTGGTTCAGCGAGCCTGGAGCAGCCAGGACAGCTGTCTGGAGCAGCCAGGCTTCCCCAAAGCCAGCTCAATTCCCAACTCCTGTCCAGCCAGAGAAACTGGGCTGAGGCTACAGCCAAGAACAGTGACTCAGGACTGGAGGGGACGCCTGGCTCCAACCCTCACAAGGGCAAACAGCAAGGCCTGGCAGAAACGAGTAGCTGGGAATAAAATGAAGAAAGTGTGATTGAGCTCAGGTTGCTTAGGAAAGTTTAAACCGAGTTCTCTTGCCTTCAGTGTGGTTTAAGCCAAGGTGAGCAGCCAGGCCTCAGGAGCTCACACGGGGAGCGCTCTCCCATTCGGTCTTTCTTCACAGGGGAGAGAAGTTACCAGTCTCCCTCATGGCACACCAAGGATACAAAGGAGCCAGTTCACAGGAGAGTCCCCTCTCAATCCCCCTTCTTTTCTCCTTGGCCCTGCTCACTGCCTGCCCTTCCTCACCTCAGAGGTATCCCAGTGCTGAGAAGAGATGCCCCGTGGCTATTTTACCTGTGACTCACCTAAAACCAAACCATTATCTGTAATTCCATCGCTGTATTTGCCACCCCCTCAGCTGTTCTGGTGACATAACATGGATTATAACCATGATCTGCAAATCTTTACGTGTCTGCTGCAGGTTTGAGACAAAAATGCCTTTGTAGCTGCCCAGTCTGGATATGTTCACTGCTGCCATGCTGAGGTGTCAGCGTTCCAGAGAGGCACTGGGGATGCCCTAACACCAGGGATCATTACAAACTGTTCCCAGCTTTCACTCCTGTCCAAACACTGACACAGGACATGGATGTGGGGCCAGGTCCTGCTCCCCACAATGTGCCATTCCAGAAGGACTGTAGGGCTGGTGAGCTGGGACATGCCATGGCAGGTGCAGGATCCCACCATTTCTGCTCTTGGCTGTAATAATCATAAGCCTGAAGCAGATTAATTCTCCTTCCCCATCCTTAACAAAGGACCCCTTTCCCTGGGCTCCCTGGCCCGACCCTGCCTTCCCACAGCACATGCACTTAGCCTATTAGGATCTCCACTGATTGCTTTCTTTCATTCCTCTCATACCTTTCACTTCAGAAAATGGACTGGTAATACTTCTTTTATCAAAGAATTATGGGATTTAGGATCCAGATCTTACAAAGAGACTTTTGATAGCTGCTGGTAATCAAATCCCAATCGGCAGACACTTCTCTGCACCCTGTTACCGGAGAGGAATAAAGGAAAGGGATTTCTGATGTTCTGTTTACTGAGCCTCTGGGAGATAGGATCGCTGAGCTATTTCATATTAGAAAAGGAAAGGAAAATAAAACAAGCAAGAAAAAAAATGCAGACAAGAGAGGACAATATAGATATAGATAAAAAGAAAAGAAACAGGCTCTTATCATTTTCTTATTGGTTAAGGAGATTCCAAAGCCATTATAGAGGATTAGCAAAAAGGTTAATCTGCTTTAGCTGTTCACTTGTCAAAAGTGAATTTATAGGGTTTGAAAATCCTTTCTATGATGAAACAAGAAAAAAATCCCCTTTTCCCTCCCTTGCTGCCCCTTTCTGCAGCAAGGGGATGGGAACAGGAGCATTAGTAACCCTACAGTATGGAAGCACCCTCCTCTGCCTTACCCCTGCCTGGGTGCTGGCACCTGTGGGAGCAAATAAAATAATGCAAATAAATAATTTGGATTTTATGGTAATTAACATCTAGTGTTATAACAAATCTGTTTCTCTCTCTCCAAAGGCCATTTCATCCCACAGGAAGAAGTGGAATCTCTCCACTGGGTATTGGTGTAATTAGTGATGCTGCTGCTAGGGAGGCTGGCTAGTAGGGATGCTGGCTACCAGAGAGGGTACCCATGGTGTAGCAGGAGGACTGTGGGGCACCAAACCTCCTCTTCTGCAATGAAGCGCGATGGAATGAGACAACTGTTTCACCCTCATGCATTCCAGGTGGCACTTCAGAGATCTCACACCACCTCACACTGACCAAATCCCTCTGTGCTAGGCAATCAGCACCACCTCCCTGGTTTTCAGCCATTCTGGGGTCTCTCGCTTTTAACTGACTGCGGAAACAGTTTGGGATGACGATGGTGCTGCTTTTCAACCCCTGGCACGCCGCCGGCCGTGGATCCAGCGTCGGGACGAAGGATTCGGCTTCGCGCACATCCCTCCTCCCGAGCGGCGCTCCCGGAGCCCCGGCGGGCCGGGGGGCAGCGCTAGGGGGGGCCGCTGAGCCCGGCGGAGCCCGCCCGAGCTCCGGAGAGCTCTATGGTCTGCGGTGCCGGCGCTCCCGGCCATGGGAGCGGAGCGGGAGGCGCGGGCCTGCGCCGCCTTCTACGGGGCGCTGGGCATCGCCCCGCCGGTGCTGTCCTGCCTGCGCTGCCTGCGCCAGTTCGCGGGGTAAGACCGCGGGCCCCGGGGAGGGAGCTCCCGGTATCCCCCCGGTTGCGGGTCCGTCGGGGAACCCCGGTGTGGAGCCCCCGTGCATCGCCCGGCGCGGGTCTCGGCATCCCCCCGAGCATCCCCCCGGCGCGGGTCGGCAGGGAGGGAGTGTGAGAGGGTCGGTAGCCAGCAAGGGGTTCGATCTACCCCCACGTGTCCCCAGTCCCTTCCAGCCGGCTTTGTAGCAGCAGGGCAGCAGTCTTTATGGTTTTTCGTGTCCTTCTGCACCACCTGCCCCACCCCACAAAGGGTTTGCAAGCTCTAACCTTTGAGGGGTTCGTGTCGTTTCCCCCACCCGATTCCCCCTTCCCCCAGTGCAATGCTGAGTGCAGTTGGAAGAGAAGAGCCTCACAAGCTGGGGCACTCCAAACCTGACACCTACCAAGCTGGGGCACCCCCACCCAATCCAAATCAAGTTGGGGCACCCCCACCCCAATCCACATTGAGCTGGGACACTCCCACCCCAGACCCCACCGAGCCAGGGTATCCTCATCCCATCCCTGTGCTGTTCCAGGAGTACTGCCAAGAGATGCAAAGAGAAGCACCTGGAGGAGGCCCTGCTGCTGACAGGGGTGCTGAGCGAGGGGCTGCAGGCGATGGGTGAGGCAGAGGCACGACCCCTGCTCCGCTGCATCCTGGCTTTCCAGATGGAGGCAACCAGCAGCTCCAGCTCCTTCCAGAAACTGGAACAGGTCCGTAACACAACCGGCTGGGCTGTGACTTCAGAGCAACTATTGGCCATAAGGGCAAGGTCTTGCCCCGCTCTGCCTGCCCCTGGCACAGCTCTGGAGCAGAGCACCCTTACTGGAGACGCTGCAGGCTCTCCTGGTAGCACTCTGCAGCCGGTGTCTCCTGGGGGTCCGGGCACAGTGGCTGACTCGGGGTGTCTCCCAGCAGATGGTGACCCAGCTGGCGGTGGGAAAGGAAGCCCTCCTGGCCCAGGAGGTGGGCACGCTGCTGGCCGGCCTGGCACTGCAGGGAGAGGTGAGAGAGCCCCGGCTGTGCATGGCACTGACTTTCATGGGGGCTTGGGTGGAGACCATGTGACAGGGACCTCCTGGTCGGGGTTGCTCGGGGTCCTTCGTTTCACTTCCCACCATTCTGTGGATTTGCCCTTGGTTGCAGCTGGCAACACGTGGCTGCCCATCACACCAGCCCTTTGCTCATCCCTGGGGCAGCTTCTGGTGCAGGAAGGACCCTCCTGTCCAAGGCACTGAGCCCCAGCATGCCATCAGGTGGGACAAGCTGTCCTCCTGCCCCTACAGGTGCTGTCTCCTGGGGACCTTCAGTCAGGTCAGTCTCTGTTCCTTCCCCTCTGGGGGCTTCTCCAGCCCACATCAGTGCACAGGACATCCCCTGCCCACCCAGACTGGGTCCTCTGCACTCATGGGAGGGGGAGCGGGGATCAGCCACATCCGTGGGATCTCTGCAGAGGTCCCAACAGCACAGATTCTCTGCCCACCCACCTGGGACAGCTGAAAACTGGACAAGCCAAAGCATTCCCGGCATCTCAGCCCCGTTCCCACCTCACTTACCAGCACTGCAGCCCTTGGCTGAGCCGGGGAGCAGGGCTGGTGCTGAGCACAGCGCTGGGAGGGCACTGATGCTGTCCCCTTGCCCACAGTGTGCATGTTCCTGGAGGAGAGCAGGCTGGGCCGGCAGCACTGGCGAGAGAACCTGGCCCTGCTGCTGCAGCGCTTGGCCAGCACCCTGCGCTGGGTGCTGCAGAGCCAGCCCGCACCCGGCAGCACCTGGGCCTACCTGGGCATCAAGGTAAGAGCTGGATTTCGGAGCAGGAGAAGGATCAGTACCTGCAAGGACTGGCTGGGCATGGCAGCAGTGTCCAGGAGGGGTGTAACACATCAAGCCGCTTCGAATGGCCGTTCCCAGGACCTCACTGCTTTTTCAGAGGTGGGGGATACTGATGGCCATCCCTGTGGCACCCATCCCTCCTGCTCCTCCAGGCATGCCTCCAGCTCTTCCAGACGCTGCCAAAGGACGTGGCCCCCCTGGTGTGGAGCACAGCGGGGAAGAGTGAGACCCTGCAGAGCCTCTTGGGTCTGCTGCTGGAGGTGGCCTGGGGGAAGGTGAGTAAGGGAGCAGAGCAGTGCCATCCTTCCTAGGTGCTTTCCTCACTCCCTTCCCCATGGGAAGCCTACAGAGGCAGCCCAGTGTCTGGCATGTCCGAGGGACCCTCCTGCAGGGGCATGGAGGAGACAGTTAAATGGGGTTTGGTTTTAAAGGGTGGTTTGAGTTGTGCCTTTGCCTCCCCTGCGAGTCCAGGCCCCGAACAAGGACACGAGGCTGCTGGCGGGCACAGCCCTGAGCATGCTGGTGAACACGGCCCCGCAGCCCCAGCGTGGGGCCAGCGCCATGCTGAGCCTCTTCCAGCTCCCCAGCCAAGGTGGGTGCTCCATCCTGAGCTGGGGATGGCCTCTGGCAATGGGTGACAAGAGTGTTTGGGTGTGAGGGGACAGAAGCTGGTGTTAAGCCAGACTCTGCTGCTGTGTCTGTCTCTCGGGGTCTGGGAGTCCCCGCTGCCTCCAGCCAGCTCCCATGGCCACTCTGGGATGAGCCACAGGAGTTGCCCTCAGAGCAGCATTTGGCTTTGCCACCTTCCTGCCATCCAGTGCAGCCGTTTTCCACCAGGCACTGGGGAGCTGAAGTTTGGGGAGCTGGCAGCGGAGGTCCCCCCTGTCCTGGAAGCAGATGGGCTGGAGAAGCTGGTGCTCACCAGAGGTTTGCTGACATGCTGCAAGACAGACATCCTCAGCTGCCAGCTGGAGGGCTTCCCTCACAAGGTAGGAGAGCTCAAACCCAGCATCCAGGGCTCGAGAGAGCCCTTGGAGAGAGCTGGCAGCCTCTGCTGGGGGCTGTGGATCCCGGGGGGACATAGCCAGGCTGCACCGCTCCACACCAGCAGCTCTGTGCATCGCACTGAGCACAGCGAGTTAGCCAGGAACTTGCTTTTTCCAAAGATATCTGAGCAAGGATTTCCCTCTCCTGGGGGGCCGAGAAGCCAACCAGTGCCAAAAGTAGCCCCTGCATGAGCAAAGCTGTGTTTCACCCCATGGTCCCACGGGATAAACCCAGAGCTGCCCCTGCGGAGCACAGCCTCCAGCTCTGCCCATCTCCAGCCTCTCCCAAGTCCTCAGGAGATGAGGACTTTCAGGCAGGGAGTGAAAGTGAGCAATAAACTGCTGAAAGAGCAGGAGAACCAGGCAGCACTCTCCTTGCCTGTCTCACAGCAGGGTTTTCTCACCTTGGAAAGCCTGTGCCTGCACCTGCCTATTCCCTGAGGCACTGTGCTCCCACAGGCCTGTCTGCTGCTGGATGTGGTTTTTCCTGCTGTGTGTGCCCTCACCAAGGAGCAGAAGGATTGCCACTACTACTGCTTCCAAGGTAGGAGGTGAAACTCCCTGCCACAGTGGGGTTTGAAAGGTTCACTGTGCATGTGGTGCATAGAGCTCCCATGTGCTTTGTCTTCTCCCTGGGAAGATGCTTTTCTGGATCTTGGTAGCTGGTTTGGAAACTGCTGTTAATTTCTGCCCCAGCCCCATGGGCACTAACCCTCTGGGGCTCTCATGTACCTAACGGGGGAACTGCTGCCCCTGCACAAGGGGTCCTGAAGCCCTCAGCCCGTTGCTGGCTCTGCTGGGGGCAAGGGCTGCAGCAGAGCTCTCTGCTTTGGCAGCCTGTGCCCTGTGGCTGCAGCGCCTGCGGGAGAGCCTTCCTGCCGTCTGGCACCTGACGGGGACCCGCGTCCTGGCCCCTCCCGAGCTGCTCCGGCGGGTCACGCGGCTGCTGTGGGACAACGCTGAGACCCCGGTAAGGCCAGGGTGCCAAAGGGCCACACCATGACAGCAAGGAACAGCCCTTCCTTCGCCCAGCACAGGTGCTGTCCCCAGCCCATGCCTGTTTCAGCTGAATACACTCCCTGGCCTGTGGCTGCCAAGGCTGGGGCACTCACTCTGCTGAGGGCGTGGCACTTGTCACACACAGGCTCTGCAGGCCCATGTCCCAGTGTTTCCAGAGCACAGTCCCAGCCTGTCCATACTGCTGACTCACTGCCTGCCATCCCCATATCCCCGGCTCCTAACCCCAGGGTTGCCAGCCCGTACTGAAAGTCCACAGCCATGGAAAATCAAGACAGGAGAGGGAGCCCACCTTAACCTCCTGTTTGCCATCCTTCTCCCACAGGTAGAAGGGGTGTCTGAGTTCATCCACAGCTCCTTCCGACTGCTCCTGGAGATCTACCACCTTGAGTGCCAGCACTTCCAGGACCAGGAGAGATCCCTCTACCAACAGATACTGCAGAGGGTGGTTTCAATGCCGTGGCAGATTAAAGCAAGATATGTGCCCCTGTGTGCCATCGTCCCCTACGTGGGCAGCCAGCAGGTAGGGAAGGTGGGGAACAGGGAGGCTTGGTCCCAGCTGGCACTGCTGCCAGGGAGGCTCAGCCTCTGTCCACTGCCTGTCACCTTCTACCCAACTCCACCATGTGGGCAGGCAGCCTTCCCACCCAGCTCTTTTAGCATCACCCAAAGAATGTTATCCCTCGGGTAGTGAGCTACAGCAGTGCATCCCTGGAGAGGGCTAGCAGGAGCAGAAGCTTTGCCTGTTGGTGCCCACCTAAAGCTGGCCAAAAGCAGCTTGAGGTGGTCAGTGCCAGGGGTGACCGCAGTGCGGTCTGTACCCTGATCTGTCCCTGCCATATGCAGCTCAGCCTGACAGGGAGATGAGGGTCACCTGCCTTTCTCCCAGGTGCTGGATGCCTACCCGGACCTCCTGCAGCACCTCCTGAGCTGCCTCTCCACCAACCACCTGTGTCCCGCCGCTGCCGAGGTCTACAAGGTGCTGGTGCGGCAGCAGTGCAGCGAGTGGCGGGACGGGCAGCGGGGCACAGAGGTGGCTCTGGCGGAGCGCTGGGCACTGTGCTGGCTGCCCCTGCTCTCCCAGGCCCTCCACTCCCCCCTGCCCATCCTGCAGAGCAACGCTGCCAACCACCTCCTCGCCTGGACCCTCCGGCAGCTCCCGGCCAGCCAGGCGCTGCTGGCTCTTCAGTTTGGTGGCCAGGACACAGCGTCACTCCGGGCTTGGGTCTTGCTGCTGAAGGCACAGAAGAGCGTGGCAGGGGCCCTGCCGCTGCGGGACGAGGCTCTGGAGCGGCTCTCCTGCTGCCTGGGCGCCCGCGAGGAGGGCATTCGGCTGGCAGCACTGGGCCTCCTCTGCTGCAGCCCCAGCACCAACCAGCCCCTCTCAAGCACCGAGATGCAGCTGCTGAGGGAGTTCCTGCCCCTCAACCTCAACTGTG
This sequence comes from Lophotriccus pileatus, assembly GCA_035583135.1. NCBI lineage: Eukaryota > Metazoa > Chordata > Aves > Passeriformes > Tyrannidae > Lophotriccus > Lophotriccus pileatus. The sequence goes on from JAWWES010000037.1 coordinate 5,331,394, forward strand.
ACTCCTCCTCGTTCCGGCAGCTGCTGCAGGCAGCGGTGAGGAAGGCGCTGGTCCGGCTGCGGGACAGCTCGCTGGCACAGCTGCGGGGGAAGGTGCCACGAGGCACCGAGCCGGGCCAGGGAGCTGGGCAGCTCAGCCAGGCAGTAGGTGAGACGGCCACCCAGCACCTCCACCATAGCCTCAGGGGATCCACACGTGGGTGCCCAGCCCAGCATCCCTCACTGCCGTGCTCTCTGCCTGCAGGTTTTGTGGAGTGGCTGCTGCAGCTCAGCATCGCCTCACTCAGCCCAGGCTCCAACTACCAGAGGAAGAAGACGGCTCTGCTCCTCCTGGCTGCTGTTCTGGAGACCTGCACAGACACCTGGAGCCCTGACAGGAAGAAAGGCCAGCCCCCACGTGAGTATGGGAAACCTGCCTGGAGTACCACCCCTGGGCTGCAGGGATGATCCCTGACGATCCCATCCCACTGCCAATGTCCCCCACACAGGGACCATGGCCACACTGCTGAGCTACGCCAAGCAGAGAGGCTGCTGGAACTTCTTCTCCCAGCCCAATTTGTTGGCACTGCTGAGCTGCTTGCAGGACAGCACTAATGAGGTGAGCCTCCTAAAGACAAGGGGAGGGCATAAAGATGCCTGCCATGGCCTCTAGCAGGCTCAGAGGGGTAACCAACCATGCTTTCCCTCCTCCCATGTCCCACTTTCCCCCCATCTCTTCTCTGTCCTGGCAGATCAGAGACTTGGCCTCGGAGCTGCTTGTCCACTACTTCCCTGCTACATTCCCCGAGCCCATCGCCCTGGCACTCTTCAAGCTGGCCCAGGACACCCTGGGCAGCCCCCGAGTGCAGGAGGCTGAAGCTGGAGCTGTGCTGATGAAGACCATCCTGCAGAAGTATGAGCTCCTGGCCCCTCCCTTCCTCTCCCTGTGGTGGCACAGAACCCCCAAGAGTGCACTGGCAGCACTGGTACCTCATCAGTCTGTGAGGTACCAGTCTGTAGCTCAGGGCAGCAATGGCTGGTGTTTGCAACAGCCTTGCAGTGGGGCGGGTGGGGGCAGAGGAGCCTGCACCAGGGGAAGGAGGAACCTCATGGCACAAAATGACCAGGAAACTCCCTGGTCCTCACAGCACTGTCTGCCTCCTGCCCCAGGTCAGACAGTGGCACCATGAAGAGCCTGGCCCTGGAAGCTGAAGCAGCCCTGACACTGCCCAACCGAGGGCTGTGCTTCGCCCAGCACCTTCTCCACGTGCTGCAAGCCCAGTACACGGCGGCGCGTCAGGACCTGCTGCGGGCAGCGGCCACTGCACCCATGCACGGTATGGCCCCAGCCTGGCAGGGCAGGGAGCAGCTCCTGCAGCAGATCTCTGGGAATCAGAGCAGGCAGGAATTGTGCAGGCAGGACTGAGGCCACGTGTGCTGGTGCCACATCCTTGCCTCGGTTTCCCTGTATTGCCACTCTCCCTGCCCAACACGCCCCTCACGCAGGGCGTGTTCTCTCCCCTGCCCGTGAGCCACATCAGCCACGGGCCCAGGCAGGAGAGCCAGGGCTGTGCTGGCACCACAGTGACCGGAGGTGGGTGTCCTGCAGGAGCCATCACAGCCCTGCGGAGGTGCCTGCTCCAGGTGCCGGAGGTGGCCGTCTCCATGCAGGCAGCAGAGTTGGCTCAGAGCTGGCAGGAGCTCCTCACCCACCTCGTGACCACGGTGAGAGACATCACCTCCTTCCTCCTGCGTGCTCTGCAGGGCCAGCAAGGCCCCGGTGCCAACGAGAAAGGTGAGCATGTCCTGATGGGGGGAACCAGCCCTGGGAACTACTGACACCTCCATCACAGCCATTCCTGACCCAGCAGCCCTCCAGCCTGGGTGGATGTAGTTGCTTTGGGCTCAGCGTCTCTAGCAGGGGACAGTGCTGGGGCTGGGCACAGAAGGTTGGCCAGGGAGTGAAGTCCAAAGCAGGACACCTGGGCAAGGATGCTCCAGGTGTTGGGCAGAGGGTCCTGGAAGCTGCAGGAGCAGAATGGCTAAAGCCTGGCTTGAGGTCCCTTTCTTAACTGCATGTAGAAGCAAAAGCCTTCCAGAAGCAGCAAGGCACCTGCAAGATGGAAGCAGCTGGAAGAGCAGTGGGCAAAGAGCAGCTGCAGCCCTGAGTGGGGCACATGGCAGGGCAAGAGCCCCTGGGTGGCCCCGTGAACCCCAGCAGCACCCCCTCCTGCTGACCCACACCACCCTGCTCAGACAAGGCTTTCCCTTTTGCAGCTGCTGCCCCATCATTTGCAGAGATGGGGAATGCCATCGGCTCCCTCATCATGCTGGGGAAGGACCGGGGGCAGGAGGAAGAGGAGGGGGACTCAGTCCTCCTGTCAGAGGAGCACAGCCTGATCCTGACATGCTGCTGGGTGTCAGTGAAGGTAGGGACTCCTCCCATGGCAGTGGGAGAGGGGCAGCCTGGCATGGTGCTCAGCATTCTGCCCACCCAAACTGCTCTTCACCTCCCCTTGGGGCATTCACCCTCACCGGGGATGAACAGGGGGGAATCTGTCCTTACCTCAGAGCTCTCACACACATCCTCACCCCTTCCAGGGAAGATGCAACCACCAGCCTTCCCAAAAGCACCTCCCCTCCCTGCCTGTGCTTATGAAGCCCAGCTGGTTCCCAGACACTGACAGTCCCCAGCTCTGGCAGAGCCGGGCTACCCAGATTGCAGCCCTGCAACTGCCCATCCCAGCTCCTTTCTGACAGCCTCACAGCTTTCCCTCCTCTATGCCAATCTTGCTGACCTTCCTCTTCTTCCCAGGAGATTGGGCTGCTCCTGGGGGGCCTGGCTGAGCTGCTGCTGGCCCCAGCACTGCCTGCCAATTTGGGCCCCCTGCTGCCGCTGCCGACCCTGCAGATGGCCACGAGGGTGTTCCAGGAAATCCTGCTGCGGTGTCGGCACTGGGTGAGAGCATGTCATGACCTCTTGCCTGCCCCCTTCAGCCCTGTCCCTGCTCTGGCCTCGCTGGGGTGGAGGGAGGGCGAGTGCAGCGGGGCAAGGTCTGCTCCAGGGCAGGACGTGGGGACAGCTGGAAGCCCCTGGCTGGGATCCCAGTGCCAAACCCTGTCATATCCCCACACCATCATGTCTTCTTGCTTTCTCCTTCCCCTTTGCAAAGAGGTTTCTGGGGCTGTGGGGGGCTGGCAAGTGCGGCCTTTGGGGTGCAGGGCCCTGACACTGCTCTGCCCCAGGGAGCAGTGGAGGGCTGCAGCATGGGCTTCACCAAGTTCTGTGCTGCTCTGCTGAACCACCCGGATCCGGAGCTGCAGGCCATCCCACGGGCCGTGCTGGAGCAGGTACTGTGCTCGTGGTGCCCTTTGATTCCCCCATGCCCCAGGGAGCCCCAGGGTTGTTTCCCCGTGTCCTCACTCCCTGGGGCAAGCACCCTTCTGGCAGCCAAGGTGCTTGCTGCAGGGCAGCTGCAGGGTCCATGCAGCGTGTTTCCAGCCATACCTCAGGTGGGTTTTGTTTCTCTGGCAGGGCTTGGAGGTGCTGAGCGGGCCCCGCAGCAGCTCGATCACGCGCCGCGCCGCCGGCTTCCCCATGCTCTTCCTCTGCATCGTCAGCGGGGAGGCCCCGGCACAGGCGCGGCCGCTGCTGACCCGCTGCATCCAGACACTGCTGGCCTTGGCCACCACAGCACTGCCACAGGACTGGGACCAGACCCTCGACCTCCCACAGGTGGGTGTGGGGCTCCTGGCTGCTGGAGCCTGCTGGGGACAGGGTGATCTGCACAAGGTCCCCTGGAGGGAGCCGCGCTGGGTACCCGGTGCTGGCGTGGAGACCTCAGAGTGGGCAAAAACCCACAGCCCTGACCATGCTGCCCAGCCCAGCAGCCTGAGAGCTGCTGGCCCCTTGGCTCCCCTGTCTTTTCCCACCATCTTTCCTTCCCCTGGAAGCACAAATGCCCTCCCTGCCCAGTGATGCTGGTCCCTGCGCTCTCCCCAGGTGTGTGCCCTCCACGTGCTGCAGACGCTGGTGCGGGGCGCGGGGCTGGGCGGGGCGGTGCTGTGCCACGCCACGCCCATGATGGCCCTGGCGCTGCGGGGCCTGGGCTCGCCGTGCTGGGCCATGAGGAACGCGGCCATCCAGCTCTTCAGTGAGTACTGACAGGGAGAGATCCCACAACCCCCGGGGTTCGGAGCTGGGGTGAAGTGCAGGGGGTCGGGCAGGGTTGGATGGGACCTGACGCTGCGTTCCCTGTCCCTGCAGGTGCCCTCACGTCCCGGCTGCTGGGGCAGCCGCGGAGCCACGGGGAGGGCTGCCCGGCAGAGGGGGTGAGCCTGCCCGCCTTCCTCGGGCAGCACCCAAAGCTGGGTGCTGTGCTGCTGGATGAGCTCAGGGTGGCCACAACACCTGTGCCAGGGGGACCCCGCCTGCACCCTGCTCTCCACGCCATCCTCACCCTCCTGGCCCAGCTGCATCCTGGCGCTGATGGTTCTGGCAGGTAGGGGGGCAGTGGGAATGCTCTGCCTGAGCCCAGGGCTCCTACAGGGGGAGGGGGTCCTGTCATGGTGGCAGTGGCCCTGGCTCTCAGGGGGTTTTCCTCTGACTAGAGCATCACCACACGGTGCCTTTTTGCTGCACAGCCTCTCTGCTCCCTTCCTGGGGCCGCTGCTGGGACTGGCAGAGAGCCCCATCTATGCTGTGCGAGCGATGGCTGCCAAGGCCCTGGTGCCTGTTGTCCCACCGCCCCAGCACCGTGGGCTCCTCCTGCAGCTCTCCCAGCAGCTCCCCATGGCACCCGAACGGATCCGCTCGCACAACGCTGTCCATGGGCACCTGCTGCAGATGAGAGCACTGCTGGCCTCTGCCACGGGCACAGGGGGGTGAGTGGTGCCAGGCTATCCCCCCAGCTGCAGGCCCTGTGGTCACTGTGTGCCAAGACAGCTTTTTGGCCACAGAAGGGCGCCCAGCCCGGCACTGTGCCCATGGTAAGGCCGTGTCTCCCCACAGGCTGTCGGCCGAGGCGCTGCACGCCGTGGCTCTGCAGCTGGAGGCGCGGGGCTGGCTGCTCACCCCTGCCCAGCGCTGCCCACTCGTCCGTGCCGCCTTCCTCCAGGTCCTCGCCCTCCTCCCTGCATCCTTCAGCCCCGGCTTCACCCAGCACATCCGTGACTCCATCAGCACCGAGCTGGGCAGCCTCCTGCCGAGGGGAAAGCCAGGCTGTGCCGAGCCACAGGTACTGCTGCCTGCCGGGAAAATCACGGCCGTGGCCGGACTGGCAGTGAGCCTGGGTGGGGAGCAAGGACTGCTCACTCAAGGCTGAGCACTCCTAGGGGAATCCTGTTCTTTTCTGCAGGTTGGCTTGGCCGTTCTCCACCAAACCATGGCCCACTTCATGTGCAGCGAGGCAGCTCGGCTGGCAGACAGCGAGCGGATTGCTGCTGTCTGCTCCCTTCTCCAGCAGCCCAATCCTGATGTCCAGCTTGCCATCCTGAGCTGGGTGGTCGCCAAGGAGGGAGGAACATGCAAGGAGCTGGAGAAGGCTCTTGGGCTGACACTGCTGGTATGACAAGGCTCAAAAAGTCACCAAGTAAAGCAGGGGGTCCCCAGTGCACCACACGGATGGGATCCCTGGGAAGCACAGTGTTCCCCAGGCTGAGGGTGTGTGGGTGTGGGGCACTTGCCTGGTTGACACCCCACAGTGCTGGGACCACTAACCATGTATCTTCTTTCCAATTGTCAACTAGGAGAACTTGCGGTCGGTGCTGCGAGAGAGAAGGGACAAAGAGTTCCTGAGATTGTACCTTGAGGCTTTGCTGCATCTTTACAGAGATCCATCATCATGGTCTCAGGAAGCTTCCCACAAGCTCCAGGGCTCCTGGGCAGCATGCCTGGAGATGCTGCTGCACATGGTGGAGGCTGAGTGTCCTGGCCCCGACCTCCTCTTCCAGGCGCTGTGTGCTGCCAGCCTGCTGCTTGCCCACTGGTAGGTCCCTGCTGATGCTGGGGAGCCGCCTGACTCACCCAGCAGATTCCTAATCCTTGCTGGAAACAGAGCCGTGACTTCTATAAATCACAGCTTTGCACCTGGGTCTTCCGATCTCGGCACCGCTGGTGGACTTCTGTCCCCCGGATGGAGCGGGAAGGTGTGCCTGAATTCCCTCTCCTTCCCTGGCCTCTGGCAGGTTTGGGGACGAGGACGGCCTGCTGGTGGAGCGCTGGTGCACGGCGCTGGAGGAGTGCAGCCGCTCCGCTTCGTGCGAGGTGCTGCGGCTGGCGGCCGCCCGCTCCCTGCAGACGGCGGGGGCCGCTGTGGTGCGGCGATCCCTGCGAGCTGCCCGGCCCTCACTCGTCCCCGTGGCTCTGCGGTAGGTCCCTGAGCCCATCCCCAGCTCCCCGAGCTCATCCCCGGGGACACTTGCACTTACAGAGTCTGTGAGTGCTTCCTTCCCCTCCAGGCAGGCTGGGATACTTTGTGTGCAGCATCCTTCTCTTCCCTTTCCCCAGGCTGATAAACGTGGCCATTCACCTTCTGCAAGATGAGGAGCGGGAGGTCCGGCACGAGGCCTCAGGTTTCGCCAGCCTCCTGCGGCAGAACCCCAGGGAGCCGCTCAGAGATGGCTGCACCTTTGTGCAGGGCAATGTGGGGCTCCAGAGCCTCCTGCAGCTCCTTCTGGGAGAGTTCAGGGAGCACCCTGAGACCTTCAACTCACTGCTTCGGCATCTCCCCCTCTTAGATCTCAGGAGCATCGTGGAGGAGCTGGAGGCCAATAAGTGAGCTGTGGGTTGGTAGGAAGGAGTGAGGGGTACCCTGGAGCCAGCCCTTGGCTTCACTCATGCCTTGGCTTTCCCCCCAGAGCTGCCAGCCTGTACAAGGAGGACGAACCCAACGTTTTTGCAGAGCCAGCTGTCCTGGCACAGCAGCTGCTCCCCGTCCTGATGCAGCTCCTGGAGAAGGTGCCCCCTGGCAGCCCACTCCGTGCCTTGGCTCTGCTCTGGCTGGAAGCCACAGGCCCCGGTGTGCTGCAGGAACTGAGGTACTGCAAGCGCTGCTGGAGCCAAGGTATGGCGCGTGTGGAGCCCGCAGGACAAGCAGCTGGTGTCCTCATCCCCAGGCCAGCTCTTCCCTGAGAGACCCCACCATGCTCACGGCTCCTTCACCCTCTCTCTCTACAGGAACCGCTGCCAACTGGGCGATGAAGGCGCTGGGTTGTGCCAAACTCCACACAGCCGTGGCCGTCCTGCTGGTGAGGGCCCGGCTGGTGGTACAGGTGCTGCAGGTACTGGGGGAAGGTGCCACCACTGTGCCAGGGCTGGACTGTGGCACCCAGGAGCTGGAGCAGGAGCTGGAGCTGGTGCAAGGGCTGCTGGTGGAGCACGGGCTGGCCCCTGTGCCCAATCAGGGCAATGCACCAGGAGAGCTGAGACCCCCATCTGGGACTGCCTGACACCTCCCAGCGTGCAGCGGTGTGACACGGAACGCTGCACTCACATCCCTCTCTCTGCTGGATGCTCTCTCTGGCCACCAGCCGGGCCTGTGGGTTCGGAGGTTTAACTCAGGGGAATCACACGCAGTGTGGGAAACACTCACTTTGTTCGCAGTGTTTTCTAACTGTCCACCTGAGGACTCCAGTGCAGCATCACCTTGGCCCGTGCCTGTGGCATCCCTGCCCTTGGCTCTGGCTGGCAGGGAGTCCCCGCACACTGGAGCCCTCACGTGCCCTCGTGCTCCTCAGCTCCCACCACCTGTTTTTTTAACCAGTGTTTTCGTCCACAGCCAACCTGGGATTTCATCCCAAATAAAGAGGCCAAGAACATTCCCGGTGTTGAAGCCTTTTAGTTTCCCTGCCCAGGAGGGTACTGTGAGAGTCATTGGCTGCAGAGAGGGAACTCCAAATTCTAAGCCCCCCCCTCAGGCCCCCAGCCCCATGGGGCCTCCCTGCCTCATGGCCCTAGGCAGCTGATGGGGAGGTGACAACCCACTGCCTGGCTGAACCCCCCTCATTACATTCCACAGAGAGCTGGGCAACTGACAGTCCTCTGCAGGCACTGGGACTGCCCAGGGGATGGGTGTTCATTGCCACCCTGCAGCCAGAGTCCCATTGGATGAGGCTGGGGCAGCTATTCCAGGAGCTGCCCTCTCCTTCCCACCTCCAGACCTGGGGCTGTCCCCACCCTGTGCTCCCTCCTTGGCCAGCCCTGGCACGGCTCATCCTCCCACCACAGGCTGTGGTACTGCAGGCCAAGGCTGGACCAGGGACCCCACGAGCGAGGTCAGTTCACGCTGAGTGAGGAAGGGCACCAGCACCACCCAGCTCAGCCTCGCTCCCTCCAGTGGGAGCTGCTCAGCTCCACAGCTGGAACCGGACACCCTCTGGCACCATCACCCACGTGCAGGTTTTGGGAGTCTCTGTTTCATTCCTGTCTGCAAACCACAGCACGAAGCTGAGTCACCCTGCCCAGCTCAGCCGACATTCACTCCAGGGAGGGGTCTCAGACACACAGGACGGATGCTCCATCCTCATGTTGCTTGCCAATGGCTGAGCATGACATCATGTCACTGCTGCATCATCTTCTCACCCACATTTAACCTCATTGTGATGTTCTTCTACCATTAATCGCCACACTTCAGCAATTCCCTTATTTTTAATCTTTATAGGAAGGATTTTCTTCCCATTCTTCAACAAAATATTTAATGGTAAACACAGGGAGTCGGATCCAAGGGTGAGCAGCAAACCTGTAGACGAGTGAAATTATAAAAGACACCATATTTTTATTTCATCCCCCCACCTCCCCAGCATGGAGTGGTGCCATGGGGAAGCTCAGCTCACCTTCCCAGGGAGATCCTACACAAAGATGAGTGCGGGTGGGGAGCAGACACAACCCTCCTGCAGCCCCTCCTGCACCCACGAGCCCTGGCACCCCACCACAGAGGCAGCCACCCAAAATGTCCTGGAAGGGAAAATTGTTGAGAATTGGAATAATTAAATACAATTTTAAAATTAATGTAGTTTTATATTACTTGTAAGAATACCTATTGGCATCGTCGTACCAGATTATCATTGTAGGTCCCTTCCAACAGAAACATTTTATTTAAATATATTTATTTTTATACTATATATTACCAATTTATAGTCCACATTATTGATTTTTCTTATAACATTATGGTATATTATGGCATATTATAATAGTTTTATATATGAATATATTAAGAACATAAAAGGGAGGTGCTTGAGGGATACCGAAAGATGTTCTTCCATTTGGGCGTGTCACCCCCAAAATTACCACCTACCTGGCCCCTTGCAGCCCATGTCCAGTGCAGTGGGGACGGTGGTGGGACGTGTCCCCCCAGCATTCCACGCAGACCTGCTTGTCCCGGAGCAGCCGGCGGCTCCAGCCTTGCCCACGGCAGGGGGGTCCTACCTGCGTCAGGCGGAAATAGCCGCAGTAGCTGGGGAGGGGGGAGCTGGGGAGGGGGGAAAACAGAGGGGAAAAAAAGAGGGGAAAGGGTGGTTGGAAGGTAGGGTAGAGGTTGGGGTTTTTTGATGGATTGGGGGTGTAAAGGGGAGGTGGGTTGGGGGGGGGGAAAAGGGGCCATGGTTGGGGAGGTGAGAAGGGTATTGGCTCTGAGGGGGTGTAGAGAGGCCATCAGTTTAGGGGCTACAAAGGGGTCATGGTTTGGGGCAGCAGGATAATGACTCTTTGAGGGTGAAGGGTGGAAAGGGCCCATGGGTTTGTATGGGGGTGCAATGGGGCCATAGTTTAGGGTGGGGAAAAGACTAATGGCTGGGAGGTGCAAAAAGGTCCTGGGTCTGAGGACTGCAAAGGGACCATGGCTGCAGGGGGACACAGAGGGGTCCCAACCCCACACATACCCAGAGGGCTCCTCCAGCAGTGGCAGCCCAGCTCTTCGCCAGGGATCCCTGAAGTCCCAGCTGAAGGACTTGGGGAGTATCTTGGCTACCTCTGGTAGAAGAGCAGCGGTGAGGGGCACGTGGATGGTTAAAGACACCCCAGAACAGGCAGCAGAGACGGCAGCACGTGGGGTCAGCCACGGGCGAGGGCATCGGGCGTCCCACGTTACCTTTGGCCGTCCCGCAGGTCGGGTGCTCCCCCAGGCATCCACGGCGCTGCTTGAGGTCAGGACAGGGCTCCCCTCCGTGCCGGGGCGGGACGGCGACCTGGCGGCTGCGGGCCCTGCTGCCGACCCCGCACGGGGAGCTGCACCCGCTCCACGGCCCCCAGGGCCCCACCGAGCAGCCCACGGCTGCCGTGGGAGCAGGAGGGACGGAGGAGAGGGAAAAGAGAGCGAGCTTCAGCATCATGAACAGTGGAAAGAGGAGCTCAGGGGAGATGCAGCACAGGGGAGGGGGAGAGGGGAGGAAGGACGAGGGCCAGGGTGACCCCAGCAGCCCCTCTCCCCTGACCCCCGCCAGCTCAGGGACATTGTGCGCCGCTTCCGCAGGATTTTATCCCTGGGCTGCATCACGCTGAGCTGGGACCCCGCTAATCTCCCCGGAGATTAGGAAGGGCTGACTGTTGCAATTGTCCAGGGGGCCGCAGCCAGTGTCTGCCTGCGCGGGTTTGGGTCCCCAGGGTGGGCTGGCTGCGCACCCCCAAGCCCACGATCCCCGTTTGGCACCCCCAGCACAGCCCCCGGTTCCCATGTCCCTGTGCAAGGCACTGCCTGTGACAGTGGCAGGGGTGTTGCCAGGGTTTGTCCTGCTGGGTCCCACACTGACCACTCTGAGGCTTGCAATGACAGCGCCACTGTCAGCTGCAGACCGGAGGCCAGCCCTGCGGGCTCTCTCATTGCACAGGGACCAGCCGGACATTCAGCGTGGAAAAAAGGGGAAAATTCAGATATCATTACAAATCCAGCCCAGCCGGCACCCCCAGATGCATCCTGCCCAAAGCAGGGGCTAACAGGTACCCGCAAACACCCACCACCCAGAGCAGCAGCCCAGGCTGGTGTCCCCAGCCCCGGGTCTGGCCAGTGCCACGGCCTGTGCCACTCACCGGCGCGGTGGCACGTGGCGTGGTAGTCCTGGCAGCAGTCCCCCGTCCTCTGGCAGTACGAGTCGCAGTAGCAGCGAGCCCGGCGGGCGCCGGGGGCCCAGCAGGCGTTGTTCCTGCCCGGGCAGCAGCGGTGCCGGCAGCTGCCCGTGGCACCCACCAGGCAGCCGGTGGCCAGCAGCCAGCCCCCCCAGAGCAGCAGGCCCTGCATGGCACCGGGACCCTGCGAGCCCCGAGGGACGGCTCTGCCCTGCACCTCCGGGGTGCTGGATGAGGAGCGAGGGCTGCGCTGGTTGGGATCTCTGGCCGTGCCGCACCGCCCCCGGGCTGGGCGGGGGGACAAAGCCCATTCCCTTCTGCTCCACCGCCCCTCGCCATCCCGGCAGGGCAAGGACTTCACACAAGTAGCCAGGATTGCTAATAAAGCACAGTGCATGGGACAAGACAACTCCAGAGCTGCCTGCGAGCACCTGCGAATGGCACAGTGCTGGCTTGGAGCTGAGGCTCCCCTGGGAGCACCACCTTGGCACGACGGGGAGCACCGTCCTCCACCCGCAGGGCAGGAGCTGCTCTTTGCTCACTCAGCACCGCCCAGACACCAACACAGCTGCTAAAGCCAGACCGATTTTATTCAAATTGCGAATGTAAAACAGAATAATAATAAAAAAAAACAACAATGCAACCCTCACTGGCTTCAGAGCCGAAAGCCGCAGGTAAACCATGCCCGGGCTTTCCTCCTTCACCCTCCTGTGTTAAGGCTGAGCTCATCGCTGGCAACAAGAGGGGGGAAGGACAGGTGGAGCCCTGGCTCCTGCACCCCCCGCTCCCTTGGGTAAAGTTTGGCACAAATCGTGTGGGGCCAGCCTGGCGTGGGCAGGGCAGGGCTCCGGCCCCACGGCCACAGGTGTTAGCAGGTCAGCGTGAAGCTCCGAAAGCTACAGGATTTACCTACGGGGCCACGGAGGGGCGGCGGGAGGGCAGATGGGGGGAATGTGGCAGAAGACGGGGGTTTGCACCCCCGGCCGAGGGTCCGAGTCTGCGGGGCGGGGCTGCCCCTCCTCGCCCCGGCTCGAACACGTGTCTCGACTGTAAACGGCAAGAGATGGGGGCACCCAGCTCACCCCAACCCCGGCCCGCCGCGAGCACAACTGAAGGCCTGGCTGGATGTGCAAATTTGGGCAGCCCCTGCTCAGCTGAGGGGGGCTGAGCGGGACCCCTGGGAGGGGATGCTGCACGCCGGTGGCCCTGGTGCTGGCAGGGAGGGAGGAGGAAGCCTGGGGCCACACCAGCAGGTCACTGCCCTCCCAGCCCAGGAGGTGCAGGGCTGTTGGGCTCCCCCCAAGCTGCTGTGACCCAGTGCATCGCTCCCAGCCAGCGGGGTCAGCCCCAGCATCAGCTTGTGAGGTCCCACGCACAGCTTGGTATTGCACCATGGCTCTGGGCGGCTCTCAGCACCCCCAAAAACAGCTGCTCCCCAGGCAGTCAGCAGCTCCTGCCTGCCAGGAGCACTGGGGCCACTGTCCTGGGGGACACCTCACCCTGGATAACCAGCACTCATGCCTGATGTGGCACCAGGGGGAAGTGACAGCAGGGGATTGGGGTGGGCATGATCAGGATGCTTGGGGTCTGGATGGTGGGATGCTGCTCCCTCCCTGCTCCTTTTAGCACATAACTAGTATTTTAACCTGCTCCAGAGCCTGTTCCTAAAGATAAAGGTGGCCAGGTTTGGGGGGAGGGCGTGCAGGGCAGAGCTGGTCCCGGCAGCGCCGCAGGCGGGTGTGGGCTTGGTCTCTGCTCTCCAGCTGCAGCCCTGCGGGGCCCGGGAGGTGGGGCCGCCTGGCCCGGCCCCTCAGTCCGTTTTCCACACCTTGTTGAGGAATTTGACCACCTCATCGTAGATGATGAAGACGATGGCCACATCCAGACAGACGCGGCCCAAGCGAGGCACCGTGCCCTTGTAAAACCTGCCGGGGACAAAGGGGGCCGTGGGGCTGGGTGCCCTCGCAGCCCCCTCCCTGCCCATCCTGCCCCCCAGCCGCCCCCACCGCAGAGCTTACGCCAGGGGCCCTTCGTGTTTCATGATCTGGTAGGCACAGTCCCAGGTGTTCTTGTACTTGTGCGCCTCCAGCCCCTGTGGGAAGGGGAAAGCAGGATCAGAGGCCAGAGCAAGGGGTGCATCTGGGGGATACTGTGGGGGAGGCAGGTAGCTGGGGGTGTGCCATGAGGAACTGATGCTTCTTTGCTGCTGCGAATCAAACCCAGGAGGGATATCCCCATCTCTGTGCAAACACTTCCCAGCACCAACTCCAGGTATCTCCCAAACCAAATCTCACCACCATCACGTGCTGGGTGAAACAGCTCCCAGGCAGTGGGTAACCCCAGCTTGCTGAAGGCAGAGTGGTCCCACACCATGTCCTGGCACCGTACCTGCATCCTGGTCTTCACCACGTCCAAGGGGGTGTTGCCAAAGACACTCGCAGCTCCAGCAATGGCTCCAAACACCCCCGTGATGAAGGGGTTGATAACCTTGTTGGGATTGTCCCCTGGAAAGAAAGACAGTTTGAGGACAGTAGTGGTGGGATGAAGCACTCCTTCCTGAGGGAGCCCACAAGGAAGATCCCAGATCTGGTTGCTTGTGGTCGTGGTGCTGAGCTGGGGGCTGGAGTGTTTGGAGGGGACTGCCCAGCAGCAGCAGCCCCACAGAGCCCATACAGTGCCAAGGGACTCAGGGTGGGTGTGAAAGTGATGCTCCAGCACCAGGACCCTTCAGCCCCATGAGCTGGGGTCACCCCACCCTGGTTTTCATCTTCCTGCATCCTGGGTGGCTAAGCCATGAGAAGTAGGGGGTGTGCTGATGCAAAGTTCATCCCAGCTCCCAAGGGTGGGCTGGAGGAGCCAGAGGCACAGCTGGGGTGGCCTGGGAGGAGGAGGGCACCGTACCTTTGTACCAGTTCTTGAGGGAGGTCATGACGAAGAAGCGGATGGCTTGGTTTGATCCTTGCTTGAGGACGGTCGCAGTTAAGCCCTGGTAGGTCCCCTTCAGTCCTGCAAGAAGAGGGTGTTGGAGGGGAGACCAGCCTGAACTACCAGAGAAAAACCTCCTCAGGCCACACATTCCAGCCTGTGCCCATCCACCACCTCCCACCCCGTCCCCACGGCACGGGAGTACCCAGGGGGTCAGGGTGCTGCTTCCCCGGGACTCACCCTGTTCCCGAACGATCTCCCGGACGCCATGGAAGAAACCACGGTATTTGGGGTTGGGAGAGGTCTGGTCATGGATAAACTTCACCTACGAGGAGATGATGTGCTCGTCCTGGCTGAGGTAAGGGCAGGTGGGATGGCCCCAAAGGGCTGTTGGCCACCTCTTGCCTTGTGCCAGGGACAGTCCCAAGAGCAGAGCCAACCCACACGGCCAGGCAACACTGGAGAGACCACAGGGGAAGCTTGTGCCCGTGGTCAGCAGTGCATTTTGCAGAGCAAAACCTGGGAAACCGCCACTGCAAGCAGCCACGTGGGATTTACAGTCCAAAAATGCGTGACAAAATGGATCCTGAGTGTGGGGCTCCTCCCCAGAGTGGGGAAGAGGCCAGGACCACCTGACCTGATCTCCGAAGGCTTTCCACCATCAGATCCTGCCCTACAAAACTGGCCTGAGCAAACTCATGTGGCCTTCAGGTCCCCAAAAGTCAGGGACCCCTGGCTCTTCGACCCTCCCCACCGAGCCCAGTGAGGAGTGCCAAGGCAGGGGACACCGGCAGCTGCCTCCCACCCACCTTCACGGTCTCCATGGGGCAGACCACTGCCACAGCCTCGGCCACGCCAGCCCCCAGCCCGCAGATGAGGCCCCGCGTGCTGTCCAGCCGCCCCTGCTCGTCTCTCATCTGGTTGCTGAGGAACTCGAACATCCCGAACCTGCAAAGGAGCCACTGTGCCAACCCCTGGGCACCCGGACAGGGGGCTGCACCCCCCTGCTCTGGGTCTGCCTCCAGGAGCAGCCACACACCCTGCGAGAGGACCCTCCCGGCTGGGAAAGCACCTGGCCTTGATGAAGCGCCGGCGGCGACACTGAGGGCAAAACCACCCCGTCTGCTGCTGCTGGGGGTCCCCACCACTCACCCCACGCCCCGGGGACACACCTACCTGACGGCAGCCTTGGGGATGGAGCCGTACAGCAGCGAGCTGAGCCCCCGGTACAGCCCCCGGATGCCATGGTCACGGACAGTCTGCTTCACACAGTCCCCTGTGGCAGAGCACAGCAGTGCCACTGTCACCCGCCACGCCAGGGACCACCCGCCACCAAATCCCACCCCAGCTCCAGCCAGGCTTCCCAGGAGCCCCCAAACCCAGCGAGGGGCTGGGGCCAGCACCGGGCAGGTGCTCACCGATGCCCTTGTAGCGGGGAGGGTTTGCCTTCTCATCCAGCTGCAGCTGCGTCTTCACATATTCGGTGGGGAATGTGATGCAGATCTCGATCCCTCCGGCCAGGCCACCTGCACGGGAGAGGAGGGGGCACTGGGGCAGCAGCAGCACAGGGCCAGGGCAGCGGCTGCTGCTGCTCCACGATGGCTGAGCCAAGGGCTGCTGGCAGCCAGGTCTGGGCTGGGACACTGCATGCCTGTCCGCACCAAAACCCTGAGCACTTCACACAGCATCAGGGCCCTGTGCCAACCTCGTGCCCTGCACGGGCATCGCAGCCCAGCCACGGCAAGAGACGTCGAGGAGACTGGCCAAAGTGGCTGGAAAACCAGGCAAAACACCACACCCACAGCTCCCTATCTGGCATGTTGTCCCCTCAAAGACACCTCTCCACTCTCCAGAGCCCTGCAGCCCCAGGTGAGCTGCCAGCATTGGGATTCATAAACCCAGAGGTGCTGCAGCAGGCCCAGCACCACTCCCCACACCGGTGGGAGCCCATCTGCAGACCAGCCACGCCAGCAGGAAGCACAATTATCATCAAGCCTGTCCAGCTGCCCCGGGGCTCCTGCTGGGGGCTGATTACAGCGGCTGCAGCCTTTCCTGGTAGCCTAGGCAGCGAGGGATGCCGACTCTCAGCCACGGGGCTCCCCCCAGCGTGGCTGGAGCCCTTGCAGCTGGGCTGGGGGAGCTGGGCTGGGCTCAGCCCATCCGGCCGCGATGGATCAGCGCATTTCCCGGCATCAAAGCCCGGCCAGGTCCCCGAGCAGCGGGAGCCCTTTGTGCCGAACGGGGAGGAAGGGCAAGGCCAAGCTGGCTCCCCCAGGGATCACAGGGTAAACCCCGCTGAGGGCAGAGGGTGCTGCCACTGGGGTCAGCACCACCAGAGCGCTCCCGAGGGTGTCCCTGCTCCTTGCCCAGGGAAGGTGAACCATGCCCTGGCCCTCAGGATGGGGCACAGCGTGGGGTCAGGGGGCCTGTCAGCTCCCAGTCTCCCATAGGGCCTCCAACGGCCCCTCCAGCCTGGCCATGTCCTCGGTGTGACACTCAGCAGCACTGCAGCTCCCACCACAGCCATGGCTGGTTTGCAGCCCCACCACAGACCTGGGGACACCCCACTGTCCTGGGGGGAACACATTGCCATTGTGGGAGGTTATCCTGCTCTGCAGCCAAGTGCAGCACAGCACAGCAAGGCACAGCTCTGCTTATCAGCACTCCACAAACCACCCCCACGAGGGGATGCTGATAAGGGGCACCATGGCCGTGGCTGCTCCCCGTGACAGCAGCAGGAGGCCCCAGCTCCTCGGACCAGCAGAGTTTCTCACAAAGTCATATTTTATCTGTACGGCCTCCAAATTTACAAGAGAGACACTGGATCTCTGGTGCCGCACCCAGCATCCCCCGGAGCACTGCTGCCTGCTCTCAGCCCAGTCTTTCTGAAGGGAAGAAGCAGCCTTGCTGCACTCCTTCCAGCAGCTGGGCAGCACCCACCTTAAAACAGCCTTATCCTGGTTTTTCCCCCCAGGCACAAGAAGCACCAGGCTGCACTGTCCTCCCAGGGGAGCCAAGAAGCCAGGCCAGCACTCAGCACAGCTGGGGCAGTGGAAAGCTCAGCTCTCTGCTCGAAGAGCATCCCACTCCTCCCACAGGCACAGCAGGGATGGGGACACTGTGGCACTGAGTGCCCAGGGCAGCATCCCGGCCCCGTGGGGTGCTGGGGATGGGGCGTGAGGCCAGCCCAGCTCTTCCAGAGCAGACAAAGGCCCCTTGTTTCCCAGTGTGTTCCCAGGGGGGGCTGGAGCTGCCCAGCCCAGGCCAGGCAGGCGGCTCCTGGGAGACGGGAACGGGTGACCACTGCCAGCCATGACTCCTCCATGGCACCCTGTGCTTTGGGGGCGTGGGAGGAAGCTGCAGAAGCCACAGTCAGGCCAGCTCACACTACTGCAGCCAGCCAGTCACCCTCTCCCCTGGGGCACCACAAGACAGCCACCATCCCCAGGGTCCCCAGTGTGCTCCTGCTGCCCCTTCAACCCTCTCCCATCCTTGGTGAGTCTGTCAGAGGTAGCAGACACTGCTGGTCCCACGGCACAGGGGCTGCCAAGAACTGTAATTTCTCCTGCAAAGACAAACAGTTCCCAAGGAACAGCTGGCAGGTCCCCAGCAAGCAGCACGATGAGGAGCAGCAGCATCCTCCAGCTGAGTGCAACAGTCCCCAAAAAGCTGAGCACTGGCTGGCACCTCTCCACACCACAGCCACATGAACGCCCCAGCTGCTGCCAAGGCCACTTCCCTCCCTCCTACACTGCAGAACTGAAGTGCTGGACATCTGAAGTGCTGTAAAGATTTGCTCCCTCCCGGTCCCCCAGCACCAGCTGCTGCCCCAGCACCTCCAGGAGCCAGACAGGAGGGAAGCACCCGGGACAAGCAGCAGTCCAGGAGCAAAAAGCACCTGGGCAGCCACAGCAGATGGCACAGGGAGGGATGCTGCACCTCCCACAACCTGCCCACAGCCTTGGCTGCCACTGGGATTGTGGACATTTGTCCATGCAGGGGAGGCAGAGAAGTACTGCCCAGAATGCCACGGGCAAAGCCACATCCATGGAAGCCTGTGAAGTGCCCCAGCAAAGGGACAGCGTGCTGTTCCTGGGAACTGGCAGCCTCTGGGGCACTGAGGTCGCCCCAGCCAAGGACAGAGGAACAGGACATCCACACTGCCAGGTCCCCTCCCTGCCCCTGCTGTTGCTCTGGGCTCAGTGGGAAGGTGCACAGAGCAGGGACTTGGGACACACTCCATGACTGGTGGCAATTTTAACCCATTTTCATCTGCCTGCAGAGAGACAGGGTGGCACAGACCACCCACCCTGCAGCCCCTTCCCTCCCTGGAAGCGGGACCCATCAGAGGTCCTGCTCTGCTGTCATCACCTCTCCCCACACAAGTATTGTTCCAGCAGAAACCTTATTCCATGCAAATAAATCACCCCACAGCCCACGAGCAGCAGCTCTGTCCAACCCCCTCCCTCGCCAGGGCTGCGGGGGCTTTGCAACCTGTTTACCCGGACTTTAACCAGCAGCTTCAGCTCTTGCAACACCGCGGAGTCAGCAGGAACAGCCGGCAGCACTCAGGAGGTGAAAGAGCAAGCGGGGCAGCTGAGATGGCAGGCCAAGGCTCTCCACTGTTAGCTAGATGCAGCAGAGCCAGAGAGACGGGACGTCCTTCAGGGAAGGTCGCTCCGCCCGGCCCCAGGGAAGGTGCCTCCGGTGGGGGGATCCCAGTCCCAGCACCAGGAACGGCTCCCTGCCTGCAGCACGGCCTGTGTGTGCTTCAGCTGCCAGCAATCCCGACACAGCGGGCCCAGCAGGAAGGGGGAGGTGGGAAAAATACCTGTTTGTCAGCCACTTGGCATGGTTTTCCCAGAAAAAGTTTAGCTCTCCCCTGCGGAAGAGCCAAAGGAGGCTGTCCTTGGGCACGTCTGCAGCCCCTGGGCACGGCTGGGGAGAGCTGGCAGGAGGGAGAAGAGGGTTTTTGGGGACAGTGGGAGGGTGCTGCCCCTGCAATGCTCATGCAACATGTGATGGCATCAGCACACAGAGGTCCAGCTTCACACCCTGTCAGTGAGCAGCTTCTGGGGACACCACTGGCCACTGTGTCCCAGGAACCCCAGCTCCTGCCCAGGACAGGGGGGTGCTGAGGGCAGAGAACACAGCTCCAATGGGGAAGACAAGCAGAGTCCCAGGACTTACACAAACCTAGGCTGCACAGCCAGGGCTGGCACTGCCACCTGCTGCAAACCTCTACCCTGAGGCAAGTGCCCCAGTGAGCACCCACTGCCCTGTCTGGGAGCCAGGAGGTGGCACTGGCCCCTCTGCCACTCCTGAAAGTGACTGTGCCTGCAAAAATATCCTGCTCCTGCAGGGAGACAGAGCAGCAGGTCTCTGTGCAGCTCTGATGAGAAGTGAGCACCTGGAGAGCAATTTCAGCCTCTCCATTTTTAAGAGTAATTTCACATGCTGACACACAAGCACCTGATTTCCATACAAAAAGCTCCTTTTAAGTTCAGATTAAGCAAGATCCTTTCAGGCCAGAGGAAATGATTCCCAAGGGTCTGGAAGCAAAGCAGCAGAGCTCTCCCAGGGCCCATGCCTGAAGCTTCCCCATTCCACCAGCTGGGTGGCTCAGGATGGGACGCACAAACAAGCTCTCAGCTCCTCTCCAGAGCAGAGCAGAGCCCTGAGTTCCCCCTGTTTGGGGGGCACCCAGCCCATGTGCAGAAGGTGCAGGTGTAGGGGGTGAGCTGAGCACACGACACGGGTGACACGGACAATCCTGCCCACCTCCTGGGTGCCAGGCTTACAGCTCCCACTCTCACAAGGGGACACTTGGTTAGTGCCCTTTTCAGTTAGCCAAGGCAGCTGTTGAAGCTGGGAAAATCAGAAAACCCAAAAAGCCAGAACGATCCAAAAAACAAACTACCGCCAACAAAAACAAAACAAAACCCCCCACAAAACACCCCATCAGACTGCTACAAATCAGGGAGGCAAGAACACCCACTGCCAGCTCCTGACAGGTCCCTGCTCCCCACTGCCAAGGGAACAACCCCTCCTGGCAGCCACCCAGGCTGCTCTTCACCCATCCATTGCCATCACCCAGCTGAAGGCAGCGGTGGAGCAATCAATCCTGCCCTGCCTGCAGCGGTGGAACGGGTTTAACAGCTCCATCCCCCACACTCGTCCCACCACAGGCCATCTTGTGAAACTCGGGGCAGGAACCTCTGTGGGGAGAGCTCGCTCTCGGCAGGGCTCCAGCACTGGGTCCTCACCCAGGCACCTCCTCCTGCCACGGACAGCCCTTCACCACCCACCCGCAGCCACATCCTTGGGGAAAACCACCACGGGGGCAGCTCTGCAGCCAAAGGTCTTGTACAATGCTGAGACAGGGAAGCTGCTTCCCCCAAACCAGACTGCCAGAGTTACCTGTGTTTTGTTTAGAAGGGGAAAAAAGTGTGTCCTGCACCAGGTCAGCAGGCTCAGAGGGTGTCCATGCCTTGGGAGGTCTCCTATCTGACAGGAGCAAGGCCAGTGGGGAGCACAGGGGTTCAGCAGGTCCATTGGTAAACACACACGGCTGGTTTGGTCACAGGAGAGTGCCACAGGCAGGCTGGATGAAGTCTGATCCCCACTGGGGACACACAGAACGGCAAACAGGAGAGATGCCTCTCTGTACCCTGTGCCATCGGTGGGTAAACAGCCCTGTCCGTGCAAACAGCACTGCAGATAACGCTCTGGAGGGGATGGAATGATTTGTCCTGAATCTTACTGGAACTGGCCTGTTTGAACAGGCTGTCCTTTCACAACCCACTCACTCATCGCCTCTTTGCATTCACTTCTCAGTATTACAACTAACCATTATTACATTTTAAACTTCTTGGCTGTGAGCAGGAGGGCAGAAGCCTCTTCCCTGTGCTCGCAGCCACAGCAGCCTCTGCCTTTGGCGCTGACCCCACCTTTGGGGACTGCCAGGTCTCTCGTCCCGCTCAAGTCACCTTCTCTGTGTTGTCCCTTCTCTGTGTGCACCCCTGCCAACCCACCACTTTGGACACCAACTTTTCAAGTATCAAAAAACTCTCTGAACACTCCGAGTCGACGTCAGAGCCCAGGGCTGTTGGATGCTTCCCCCAGCACAGACCCAAAGCTGGATGAAGGAGCCACTGCCAGGACTGAGCCTGCCCCTGGGGCAGCCTCTGGTCTCCTCACCACCAGCACAGGGGAGTGATTGCTGTGCCACGCACTGGAGCACAGGGAGAGAGGAGAGATGGCAAAAAAATCAATGCCTGCTGTCAGGAGGTGACCCGAGACCTGAGGGCACGAGCAGGAGCAGGGAGGCTGCATTGGCATGCACCACACAGGGCCATCAGAGAGGAGAGACGCTGCAACATCCCCGAGCTGTCAGCTCATGGTGCTCATCGCCTCGGGAAGACGGATGGCTTCTTCCTATCATTTACATCAGCCCACAGAAAATGGTTGCCTGCAGAGTGTCAAGCAGAGCATCAGGCATGTGAAGATCTAAGAAACTCACATTTCAAAGCCTGGGGTTAACCCCAGCTCACACAGAATCCATTCAGACCGAATGGACAGCCCAGTGTGGTTTCCTGGCCCTGGGGCTGACATCCTCCTCCCACCAGGAGCCTTGGGGCTGCTCTAGGGTTGTGCTGCAGTCCACGAGGGCTCCCGGGCAGCCAAGGACACACTCAGGGCCAGCACACTCCCTGTGCCCCCTCCCCAAACAGATGACAGCTAGAGGAGGCAACTGCAGGGGAAACCACAACCAGGCATAAAGCACTGAGGGCAGCAGACCTGGCAGGGCTGGTTCCTCCACGGTCACCAGTCCTTCCCCCGGCTGTGCTCAGCCCACCACCTGGCTCCTTGGCTCAGCATCAAGGGGGAAACAACCCCCAGTCTGCTGTGAGCAACAGGCATCCATCTCAAAGCCAGGGAGTGTGCCAGACCACAGCCATTCCCAGCAGCACAACCTCCCTCACATCCTCCCAAGAGAGCAATGGCCCTGGAAATCCAGGTGGACTTGGGGCTTTTGGGAAAGGAGTCCTGCTCTGCAAGAAGCAAGTCTCAGCTTTCACACCCAGTGCCTGACTCCTCTCCTCTGCAGGTACAGCATTTCCTAAGAAAGATCATATCAGGGATTAACAAAGAAGAGGAAACTGAAGCTCTAATTACTGCTTTGTTTCTCGGGAGCCTGAGCTCCCTGCTGAACCTTCCCTGCTCCGTGCTCTACCCTGCAGGTCCTTTTCTCTCCCTGCAGAGTCCTTCTCCCCTGTCCATGCACCTCCTGAGACCGTGGTGCACATCATTGCTATTTCCCAGTGGTACCCAACACCAGAACAGCAGCCACAACAACTGTAGCTCTTTCCAAATCCACCACTGTGTAGGACAGCATCCTGCCCCCCTGACCAGGCAGGATTAGGTGTAGGCAGGAACAACAACTGTGCAGCAGCCCCTAGATGAGCAGAGGTAGTGTGCAGAGGGCAAGGCAGCTGGGAGCTTCTCCGTGGGAGGGAGCAGACCCCAGGCTTCAAAGCTGGCTAAAAACAGAGCAAGGCTGTACTTAACCCTGGAGAGGCAAGACAAAGCCTTTCATCACATGGGCGCTGCTAACCACGAGCAAAGTTCTCAAGAGGAAGGCAGGAGTGTGGGGGCTTGCCTGCAAATGGCAAAGACTATTTGTGCTGAGCTCTAAACAGCCTACCTCAAGCTGACCCAACAGCACCGTGGTGCCCAAAACCCCAGCAAGGAGCGCTCTGGGGAACCGCAGGGGTGACTGTCTCACCAGCTCTGCCACCAGCATTCCTGTCTCACCACTTGCTGCCTTTATTTCGAGCTCCCCATCCACTCCCTGTGGAGTGGCCCCGTGCTGGGAGCTGCACAGTGGACCAGCCCTGCAGGATGCTGGTGGGAGGGACAGGAGGCCGCTGGGCTCAAGGGTTTGCTTGGAAACCATGGCACAAACCCGGGAAGCTGGCTGTGGGAAGGCTGGAGGCACAGCTGGGCTCCCAGCCTGCCTGCTAACAGGTTGGTTGTTACCCAGCAGAAAAGGCAAAGGCTGGCCCTCAAACCAGCTCATCAGTTCACAGAAAAATTGTACAGTCTGCAACAGGTAGCAGAGCCAGCAGGAGAGTTGGGAAGACACAGTTTTAACATTAATTTCAGCATAAAGCCTGCATGTTTACCAGTCTTTTAAACAGATCTAAGCTAAGCCATGTTACACCTAACTGCTGTACCTTAAACCACGTCACTTCTCACCAGTTCTCCAAACCAACTTTGTACCATCAGTTCAGAGCCTGGGGGCTTGTCCCTTGGCAAAGGGGGTGTTGGGATGGAACAGGGGCAGAGATCCACTCAGCTCTGCCCTCTGAAAGCCCAGTCAGCACAGAGCACTTCCCATTCCAAGCCCTGGCAGCGACAGCCAGCCAGCACAGCCGAGCTGCCTTCGTGTGCTCGGGCCACACGCGGCCGCAGCACCGGCACCGCCTGCGTGGTCACTGCAAGGTGAAGCGCTGCCCTGGCACACAGCAGCTGCCCAGACAAACGAGAGCCCATTAGCAAATTAATTTTTAACCTTGCATTCATCTGTAGCAACAACTAAAGGAGAAGAGCTCTTGGCAGCCAGAGCCTCACTTGTGTCTCTTCAGAAAGGAGGCAGCCCCAGCCCACTGAGGTCTGGGCAGCCGAGGTTGCTGTGCCTCCCTGGCAGAGGATCCCAATCACACAGGGGGCCTGGGAGCAGAGAGGCACCCAGGGTGGGATGATGGATGCTTATTTAACTCCACCAGTACAGGCTGATGAGGCACAGCAGGAATGGTCCATCTTAACACTTCCAGCTCTCCAGAAAGTTGAGCTCTGAAGCACACACCCCTGTTGTGCAGACAAATGTCAGATGAGAAACCCTGAGAGCATCAGCAAACCCTTTAAAGTCAGCAGACACAGCCACAAACAGCACTGCATCTTCCAGCGAGGGGCTGGAGGGCCGAGCAGACCAGGGTGCAGGGAGTTAACAGCAGCTTTCTCCCGTTTCTGTGGTTCTCTAATACAATTAGATGCCACAGAGGCTTGGCTGGACTTCTGCCCATTAACCAATTACTCTGATTACAGCCTGTGAGGAGAAGACCAGCATCTCAATAGGGTCCTTCTTCCACCTCTGCAGCCTCACATGGACCCAGAAGGGCCCTCCCCAAGCAGGGGCACGTGCAACTTCATGCTACGCTGCCCAACCTGGCACCTGGCAAAGTCCACAAGAACCATGTCCTTTCCTTTACACCAGAACAGCTCCCAGGTATACCCATGGCAACTTTTATGGCAGGGGAGAGAAGGGCAAGTCTGCTGCAACCTCTCTCAGAGGAGGCTGATACCAATAATCCATCTACAGCTGATGATCCTGATTAGAGACTGAAACAAGGGCTATGAAAGTCTCCTGGTACACTGGTACCTGACGCACTGCATACGGGCAGCAAGATGGGAAAGACTGGGAAGGGTGGACGAGAAGAAAACAGCCTGTTCTTTCCCATCCTAAACTTGGATTAAATCCCATTTAAAAAAGTGTTAAGTGAAGAAGCCTGAAAAAACAACTCATTTTAAGGTGGGGCAGAACAAGCCTTGAGCCCCCTGAGCTCTGAAGGAGCCTGGCCTCACCCCAGGGTTCACTTGAGTGAGAAGGCACCCTCTCGTCTGGCCACAGCTGCCTTCCCCTTGTGCCACAGCCCTTTGGCCAGGCAGTCCCAGTGATCGCGCAGGCACAGTCCCTTCCAGGAGATGTGACCCTGGGAGGCACCCTTTGCATGCTCCAGTGCTCCAAGCATCCATCTCTGGCAGTTCTCCGGGTCTACGTGAGGGGAGACCCACCAAACACGGGCGGGAGGGCAGAGCTGGAGCAGCAAGTGTTCGCCTGCCCGTGCCCAGCCAGGGTGGGCAGAGCCTTCTGCTCTCGGGTCCTGCTCCTGGAGGCTGAAGCTCTGCCCTTGGAGGGGAGCAGGGAGTTGGAGAGACAAAGGCACAATCGTAGGAGGGGGAATTGGCTGGAAAACACAAAAGCTCTAAACATGCCAATCATGGCGAGGCTGCGAAGGCTCATTTCAAAACAAAGACGCTAATCTCCACTCTGGGAATTGTCCTGCGACTGGCAGGAGAAACCAGGGAGCTAATGAACAGCTACAAAGGAGTTTAACAAGCCTGCGACTGTCTTGGACTCCAGTCAGCTCAGAGCTCGAACCAGCCACAAGCAGGAGGCAGAGCATTAACTCTGCAATTACTGCTGCACCCGGAGCCTATTTAGATCCCATGGAAGTGGTCAGAACTGGACGGGAAAACACGCCCTGATCCACAGGGACCGATGCTGAGGCACAAAGGAGGGACCTAGCAGCCCTCAGAGAAACTGCATCAACGCAGCGTGTGGGACACAGCTGGGGCAGGGACAACTGACTGCTGCCGCTTCAGCCTCGCCCCTTAAGCCCTTTGGGGGTGCGTGCGGGGGTCCCGCTGCCATCAGCCTCTCCCATCAGTGCCGCTCCCTCCGCTGGCGTGGAAACCTGTCCCGCTGAACCCCGCGAGTGCTGCTCGCCCCGATCCAGGTCCGAGGCCATCGGCACCTCCGCGGCCAGACCTCTGGGAGCACAAACAGCCTGGCAGGGCGCTGCGACCCCCGGAGCCGGGTTCCGGGCTCGGGATGCTGCCACGGCCGAAGGGAAACCCCGGTCCACCGGGGCCGCCTCCGGGGCGGCGGGAGAGGGGCGGCAGTGCCGGGATGGAGCAGCAGCACCTGCGGGAGCGCCGCCGCCCCGGGGCGGGTCCGGCAGCACCGCCCAGGCGGATGCCCACGCTGGCAGCGGCGGGGCGAGCCCCGCTCCCCGGGAGAGCCCCGGGGGACCCTTACCTGCCAGGATGGCCTTGCCGGGGTGGGTGAGCTTGGCCTTGCCGGCGGGGGCGGCGGCGGCCAGGCTGCGGGGCGCGGCGGGGGCGGGCATGGCCGCGCTGCTCCGCGGCTCCGGCTGCCCGGGAGCGGCGGCCGAGCCCTATTTCAGAGCCGCGCCCGCGAGGGGCGGCCCCGGCGGCGTCACATCCTCGCGGGGCGGGGCGGGGGCGGCCCGTTGGGGCCGGTTGGGCGGCTCTGCGGGGCCGGGGGACGGGCGGGGAGCGGCAACCGGCGGGCAGCGAGGCCCGGGCCGTGTCCCGGTGGCTGCAGGGGTAGGGGTCGCTTAGCCCGCTCCCGGGAACCCACGGGAAAGGTCTCCGCGTGGGCACCGAGGGATGTCAGCCGGGCCGAGGGACGTGGCCAGCATCGCCTCCGCCCCTCTGAGCGGCATCGGCACCCCCGGGCACGCTTAGGCCAGGGAGGTTGGCACAGCAGCGCATTCCTGCGCGGGGATGACGGTCCGAAGGGATGAAGGTTTTGATCCTCTCCGGCCCTTGGCTTGAATCCTTTCTGGTTCAGTCGGTGAGGAAGAGAGAGCAGGAACCTCCCGGGTTAGTGATGGCCTGTGACCATTCAGTGCAAATTAAAATGGTGCTGTTAGTGCACTGCACTTCGGGCTTAGTAGGTTTCTGGTTGTTTGTTTGTGGGGCCATAGGGGATTTATTATCTAGTGCTCCTCAATAATTGGGTTGTGCAAATTGCATCACAACTTGGTTTTGCTTTATCTGCAGACACAGGAGGACAGCCATGCACCAGTTAATGTCCAAAAGCTGTATTTACAAGAAGGCAGAGAAACCAAGACTCTTAATTTCCATCTGGGATTTCAAAGAAACTAGGGAACACTGGAGCTGGACTGCAGACCTGTGCTCTCCCTTACACCTGGAGCAGCCACCTTGTTCCAAAGAGGGAACATTTTGTGTAAGAAGTCGCCCCCAGCCATGCACAGAAGTTTCCCCTGTCCAGATTTGCTCTCTGTGTGCTCTGTGACATGACTTTTGCTTAACAAGACTCAGCAATTGGGCAGCTGCCAGCCCGTCCGAAAGCTCTCCAGCTACACAGCCCCGGCTCCATGGCTAAACCACCAGCAGAAAGAACCCTTTGGGAAACTGAAGCACCTTTATTCTGCCAGGGTTAAAAGCAAACGTACTTGGATTGCAGAATGTGTCCCCAGGTGAGGCCAGAACTGTGCACGATTTCACAACAGAGTTAAGACAGTCACAGAGGCAAGTCTATTGAGGTGGTCTCAGGCCAAGTCTAAGGCCTCCCACCTTCAGCACATGGAAGTAAAGGAGGAGGGAATTAACATGTGAAGGGTACATGGAAAGCAGAAACAGTCCTAGTCCCAGTCAGAGTTGCAGAGCAGCTACTTAGTGCTTGGGTTAGCAGCATTAGAATGGCAAAGACAAGATAAATCCTTTCAAAGATGGCAAACAAATGCATTTGGATTTCTGATTAACCTATGCCACTCCTCATACCTTTCCATCGAATTAGCAGAGCATTCACATCTGCCTGCGGACACGCACACCCACTGCTGGGAGGCCACACAGCACACATTGGCTCTTACAGGCTCCCAGATCATCAAGGCAGGAAGGTCTGAGCACAACCTCATCCTGCTCAAGAAAATACCACACACATTGCTTAATTCACATCAGGCTCAATGGAATTCACAGCAGTGCTTAGTTTGCTGAACAGGGAAAGGATTATTCATATTTAAGCACATGCAGATTGCAAGTCATCTTGACTTGACCTCTGAGAAGCTGCTAACAACACTTGTCAGCAGAAAGCCTGAAGGAGAAGCACTGAAGGAAGATAAGCAACCCCTGAAATACCAGGGGTGTTTTAAATCCCATGACTTATGTGAAAGTAAATACTTGACCGGACTTGCAGTCAGGAGGATCTCCTAAGAAATGGGTGGTCAAAGCATAAAAGAGCAACTACTGTTACAGAGAGGACATCAAATCCGGTATCTTACTGCTCTCACTTCAGGAATTTTCATGGAAACAACCCCTGATAATCTGAACCGATTTCACTTTCTGGTGGCTGGTGCGTTATTTCTGCTGGCACACAGAGACAAGAATTGTGAAATACACAGTCAGGTGCTCCTGCAGCCAGTGTGCCTCATGGCATCTCTCCAGGCCCTAATCATCAGAATTAGAAAGAACTACTGAAAATGAAAGCAACTTTCACCACTTTTTTTTTTTTAAACACAAACCCAGTTGCAGACAGAGCATTCTGGATTCTAAGAAGCCCATAAACAGTGACCCACACTTGGATCTGTTCCAACTTATTCCTCTCTTGCCCCTCCCTGAAATTGCTATTATTACTCTTACTTAATTACCACCAGGCAGCACACCATGGTTTCAGAGACCACGAGTGGTCACTGGGGGGTGGATAACTTCCTGTTTCATGTCCTCAGACCGGGGAATCTCTTCATTTCACCAGATAAACAGCTGTATTATCACCATTGTTACAACTCATCAACTACTACAGGCCTTTCCATGCATTATTAATCCCCATCACTTGGGGGTTTATGGTAAAAAAAGAAGACTCATTTTCTCTCAGGTTCTCTGTCAAGACCAAACAGCTCCTTTATGCAAACAGATCCTGCACATAACTGGCTCCAAAGAGAAGTGATAACACTGCAAACTTGAGTCAATGTTTCCCCAGCTTTCAAGTGTGTGCAGCAGGAGCTCCTGTGACTGTAAGAATGATGCTGTTCCTAACAACTACCACGATTCCCACTTGAACACACATACAAGAAGAGCTCCTGTTGCTGTTCAGGATTATTCACCGAGATTACCAGGACTGAGCCTCTCAGGAGCCTCACACAAGTCCCTGTTACGTTCACATTTGCGTGGGCCTGACTCATCTCAGGAGAGTGAAACACATGTACAGCATTTACAGGTTATCACTCTGCTACCACACCACGGTTGTGAATCCCTCACAGCAGGATATATTACTCAACAAAGCTACTCCACTTGACAAACCCTGTTAGCAGTTTATCCTAGATAAGGCCATGTCGGCACCTCCTAACTGGGAAACAAAATAAAGTACCTTCTAAAAGGAGAGCAATTCAGAGATTTATTAACCATCTGCTCCCACCCAAGCCTACTCCTAGTTTCCCAGCTGGATAAGCAGTACTTGGGGAATTTGTGCTCTGCATAAGATTGGAGACCTCGCTGCTGTGGAAAACAACATACCAGAAGACTTTGTAATTCCTTCCTTTCATAACCACTGAGGGGAAGAAGAGAAATAGAGATTTTTAGACAAATTTTGAAGACTTAATTAAAACCACAGCAGACAAAAAAAAAAAAATCTCCTTGAGTCATTGAACCATGCAGGAAAATGCATGACAAGCTCAGAACATGACTCAGGATTTTTTTAAGTTCTGACATGTAAAAACAAAATAGGACTTCACTGACTATATTTCAAATTCATCTTAAGCTTAAAAGCTGGCGATTTTATAGTCTGTTTTAGCTTGGATGAAAACAGATGGATTTTGCTTCCTTCCTGAAAGATTGCAAAGGCTCCAGACTGAAAGATGTAGACTGAAACACATACCTATGCTAACAATTTTGCAGTGTTTTGTTAGTAAAACCATGAGTCAGGATCTGTCATTACCTTTGGAGAGGTGCCCACAGAAAACACATAGTGTTGAAAAATGAGAAAGCCAGAGTGGTGACAGACCCTCTGGAGGCTGGAAGCCTGCTGGAGCAAGAGATGGAGCAGAATAAAGACTCCAGATCCATTAGGCTGGACTGGTGCACCTGCAGGTTGCTATAGCGAGTGCTCATTCACTGGCAAACCACAACCTAATTACACACCAGCCTCACAAAGCACTCTGGTGTCGTTAAGCATTTTCCAGCCTTGTGTCCTTATGTGGAAACGAATGAGGTCGAAACAGTCTTGGGGTGCTCTGTAAAGCAAAAAAGGAAATAAAGTCAGTGCAGAGCCAAACCGTTTACAGGAGCACAAAAAGGACGCAGAAAGACTGAAAGAAGTCCTGCACATGAGAAATACGCTGTCACAAGATAATGCACACACTTGCTGAGCAGCTTGTTATGAGAACCTGGTACATGCACTGCTACTCATTCCAAGTTTTGCAGGAGTTCTGGCCTCAGTTTTTTGTCAGTACCGACTGTCATGCTGGATCAGCCACACGAGGAGTTTCTCAGAGGCCTGCAATTAAGATGTCACATATCCAAGCATAAACATTAACTACACAGCAGTTAACAGTCAGCTTTGCCCAAATTCTAAGTTACTCACACTCATCTGAGTGGGCATCGGACAACGAAGGGTTGGTTTGTCAGTTTTAGAGTTCAGAAAACAGAGGGAATCTCCTGTCCTTATGAGTAACTGTTGCTGGATTTGCTAGGGGGAAAAAAAAAGTCATTCCTTATTTCATGCAGCCTGATGAAGGATCCACGTCTTGCTATAAAGTGGCAGTGCTAAGCACTGCAGGTGCTAAAAAAAGAATCAGAATTAAGTTTTGGGCCTTACAGTTACTACTGCCTTTGCTGTATCATGTCCATAATTTGCACAAACTTGAATAGACTTCATCTGCCTATGATTTTTATTTTTTTAGGGAGCAAAATGACTTCAGAGCATTTCCTTCTGCTACACTGCCGCTTAATTAGAGAGCCCTAAAAAGTGCAGGGGAGGGAAATAGAAGTCTTGTAAAATACACCCCATTATGTAGCCAGTAAGAAATGGGACTTACCCCCGAGATTCTGCATTTCTGTTTTGAGTTGCTTGTCTTCTCTGATGCCAGATGTGTAGTTGCCCAGTTTGCCAGGTTGGGGAAGATTCCCCTAAGGTCTGAGAAGCAGCAAGAGCCATTACACATGAGATCCATACTGGGTTTCCCAGAGGAGAGCATGAGGCAGTGAAAGCCTGCATGTAGTTTCAAGCAAGTTACTCTCTGGCATAAAGCTGGAAAAGTTGGTCTCCAGATGCCGCGCCCTGCAGCACATTCTGCATGAAGGGATCATTCCACAGGGCAGCACTGCCCCATCTCACTGAAATGGTGGGAAGTAGCAAAAAGCTTAGTTTTAAAGCAAACTTTCTGCAGAACAATCTTATTCACGTCTTCAAAGACTTGGACGCTACAAATTCATAAACTGAATTAAATCCTCCACTGAACCCCCTAAAAGAGGGGTTATTTCCTGCTGAGAACAACTTCACCGTTAAAGAAACAATGAATATTATGCAAGAGTTTGTTCCACACTTCAGGTATATTTGCATTGCAGTGGCAGGGAGGGTCTGGTTTTGAATGCGTTTTAGAATGCGAGATCACAAAATTTAAGACAGCCATTATACTTGGCAAGATCTTAGATACCAGGAGAGCATCTAAAGCAAGACTGTTCATCAGAGCTGGCAGCTTTGCTTTCCTTGAGAACTCAGTCACTCCTGTAATTAGATTTCTAGACTGAAGCTATTAAGGATCCCCAGGCTAGCTCAATTCTCCACAGGACAGGAGCTGTTCCAGTATTTGATCGGCACTTCACTGTGTTCCATAATCAGCTTGTACTTGTTGCTATAAAGCCACAGCACATTTTTAACTTGAGATGAAAGAAAGTCCTACAATCATACTGAGCTGGTCATCAGTTCCTTTCCATCCACAAGGAATTGGTTACAAGGCAAAAGTACCATTTTCCTTGAAAACAGCAAGCTACCTAGCTAATTCCTGCTAGGAGTGTAATTTCCCTGACCTCATTAGCTGCCTGGCATTTCAAGCTGACCTGTGTGAGTGCTGATCAGTACAAAGTTGAGGTTACTGTGTTACAGCAACACTCGCAGCACTCTGGCATCATCAGGAGGGTGGAACCACATCCCTGTGCAACTGCTATCACAGTGTGGTGACCAAGAGAGACAACACATCAGCTAGAACTGTACCAAAGGACAGTCTGCTGTTCCGGATTCCATAACCCTAGCAAACGTCTACTGGTTTGCACTTAAGAGATGTTTTGCCCTGTTCCAGTAGGATTCAGTATGAGCAGGTATAGCTTCCCACTACTGCTGCTGTGTTTATGTACCTCAGCAGAGAACACACTTATTGCAGCACTTCCCTCAACACAGGCCTGGAGCTTTCCCAGTCCCGTGAATGAAATCATGGAAGCATGTGACAGCGTCCTGCAGCAGGCCCTCCCCACGTGACAGAGTGTGCTGATGTGTCTGGTGAAGAGACCACAACTCCCTTTAAGCTCCTTGCTAGGCCTTCCCTGTTCCGTGCCTTGGCACAGGTCTCCCTTTTCCTGCCTGGCATCCTTAGTTGTCAGATCAAGAAACCTGATGCTATGAGTGGTAGTGTAGTACTACCAACTAGTCCCCACCCCCAAGATATTAAGACTAGAACCACACAGTGGATACTGCAGTTTTACATTTATAGTTGAACTTTTATAATATTCAAGATTAGCACAAGATTCATAACCATAAATTATACATTGTTATCTAAGTACATAAAACGTTAATGATACATGTATTTGAAGTGGCACAAAGTAATCATACATCCCTGTTGGCATTCTCAAAGGAAGAGGTGGGTGATGGACACGCTGTTGATCCTACTGCAGCCCAGCAGAACTGAGTCACTGTCCCCTGCTCCTTCAGGTGCTGCTGACTCTGCCCCACCACACAGGGTCAGAACATGGTGTGGCAGGAAGCCAATGCCAGAACCAGTTAAAGGTGCAAATAAAAAGTCAGGATTAAGGCCCTCCCTACTGCCTTAATATTTAGCAGTGTGTCCCCCTCCCCAACCCTGACGCTGTGCTCTTGCATCTCTAGTACTTTGGCAGCCCATGCACACTCCTATGTTCTCTTGCCACACGTAGCTGAGGTGTCTTTTAGTACCATTTAACGTCAATAAGTAACATGCTCTCTTCTTGTTAAACAAAAAGGATCTGGGAAGTGTTTGCTCTCTGGCATGAGAAGATTTATTTTCTTCAAGTCTCAGATCTACTCCAGAAAATATAGAACAGGCTCCAACAGCATTGAACTCCAACAGCATTATTGTCCAGAAAAAGAAACTTTCCCAATATTCCTCTAAGCATTCAGAGCGCAAATATTAGAAAAGCCCATTTTCTTTTGCACATAAGAATGCAAATAAAATGGGGTGGTTCAGATGTACACAACCTTTCAACAACCCATTATTAACGAGATGCTTCACTGAATGGTTAACAATCCTGCTACTTCAGTAGCTTCAACTAGAGCTTTAACAACTTGGTGCCAGGCAATTTCCCAGCTGCCTTCAATGGGCTTTGCAAAAGAAAGAAAAATATGCTCTCTTCCCCCTGGCCTCAAGCAGTTATTGCTATATGAGTTAGTGAAATAGTGCCTTAACTTCAGGCAAGAGTCTCACAATGTCATTAACAAAAGCTGCCTTTCGGAGGTTGAAATGTAACCGGAAAATAATCAATAAATAACAATAACAGGCATCCTGCTGAAGTCTCCTCACTGAGCCGGGCAGCAAGTGTGTTCAGCCAACAGAAGGTCATCTGTGCCTTTAGGACCATTGTACTTCTTGGAGAAGTTAAAAAGGGACGGGAAGGAAGAGAACAGAGACAGTGAAGGTCTGTCAGAGAGCTAGTTACATATTGAAACCATAAACAGGCGGCTGGGTGAATCCTGGTGCTGTGTATCCATATGGGAAGTTTGCCTGGGGAGGTACTGCACTGGGGCCTGCTGTTAACATCAACTGCTGGCCTAGAAAAGCATGAGAAAACGAGAAAGTTAGTTCAAGATCCCAAGCTTCCCTACTGCTGGCTGTACTATGGACAGGATTATGAGGCTTTAGCTGAAAAGCAGCCCCTGTGCAAGCAGACACTCTCAAGCCACACTATCACCCAACATGAACCACAGAGTGGGCACTCAGGCCATCTGCTCTTGCCACCAGAAAGCTACAAAAGCAAGGCAGGACTCAGAGAGAAGATATTATCAACTGATCTTGAGGGCATGATCAGTGTGGCTTGTTTTGAAGAGACCATACTGAAAGCCAAACAAACTGATATTATTTAACCCATGCATAGTCAGATCTGAAGAGTAAAGCAATTCAAGCAAAGAGTTAGGTCTGTTAGGTCTCACAGTCTGGAGAGTGCTGCAAAAGGCCTGAACATACCTTGACAGATTTGTTTTCATCACTAGGACCACACATGCCTCATGCATATGTTAAATTCAGGTTAACATTTATGTCAGACAGTGAACCAGTCACATCCTTCCCTTACCAGCCACTTCTGGGTGCTTGTTAGCAGAATGCCTCTTCAGAAGGGCTTCTAGAATAGCAGCACACTTGAGGACAGCCATGGTGTTTTGGCTGCACATGTCTTAAAATGGCTGAGCTAGAAAGCCAGTCTGCCTTTCTACTTGGAAGAGCAGAAAGCAGACACGTTCCTCAGACAGGAGTAAGAGGAGGGATTTGCATCCTCTGTAAGTTACTCCTGGGTTTAGCAACACCTTGGTATCCCACTCTCCTGTTACCATACTGAAAGAGTATTCCTAAGGTAGAGTTCTGAGCCATGTAAGAGGAGCAGTACTTTAGTTGAAGAGCAGAAGTACTGTAAGAGTGAGATGTCACTTTGACAACTTATGCAGCTCACCTAGCAGAGACAACCATTTCAATTACTCTCCAGTTGAAACCACTTTACTTTGACTGAACATAGTCATGTAAATTGCCTCCACAAAAAGAAATCAGAGTGACAACAGGTAATCAATTAAAACTAAGTCTTTCACCTACCAAATACTATTGGAGTGGGTTCAGTTACTTGTTCCTCTTCTTTTCTTAGGCTTTCAGAAGCATCAAGTTTATCCACCTACATTGAAGTGAACAGGAGATTTATGAAGGCCTTGTCTAAGAGTTGCACCACTGTGTGAAGCTTTTAATTTCTGGTACCTCAGCTACCAAGTGCTCCTTTTAAGTCCAAGTTGAAGACTTCTAAAGTCTGCCTGTTCCCAGCAAGCTATGCTGTAAACCTGACTTCCCAACTGCTTTAGATATACTGCAATAAACAACAGCTCTCAAATGCAGATGAGAACTCATTACCTCCAAACAAAGCACTTTTTGGGGCCCTATTCTAGTCACTGTTAACTCAGAACCATTGAGAGTGAAGACTGCAAGGCATAAAAAAAAATAAAAAAAATCACAGATTCACATCTAGGTACAGGCAGCGCTAACACCAGGACAAACCCACATTTAGGCCAATGCTGTATTTCAGCTGCTTCTCATCCTCCTTTCCCACTGCAAGAATCGTATCTGGTCTGAGAACTGCTGTGAGAAGGGTCTCTATTACACTTTAGAGACGTTATCTAGATGTGGTGTTTAATAGCTTCCCGAACTTTTTCAAGTTTGCAATTCAAATTAGTAACTGGAGTGGCAGTAGGTCTCTTACTGCTTTGTTTACAGCTGTCAGCCTAACAGCTCTTCAGCATAACGCTAAAATTGGTGTTACAAATGCTATCCAAATTCCTATGGATCAAAGTACCTGACAGCTACCCGTTTGGAACTACCTGTCCTGTCCTATTTATGCTGTGACTCCTGCTCCTTCGGGTTCGCCTTTCCCCGGCACTGCCCTGCAGCGACTGGCCAGCAGCGCAGTCCTGCCCTCAGCTGGGCAAACAGCGGGAATGCCGAGAGCAGCCATCCCGAACACGGGGCAAGAGCAGCTCCGGGAAAGCCGAAACACGCGTGCTCTGCTGCCTAAACGTGGCTCAAAAGCTTTCCAGGCGAGTGTCATTATACCCTGTGTGCCTGGCCCCTTCTGCAACACGAGCCCTTCTGTGCTCGAACAACTTTCTATGCAGAAAAGACAGATAAGTTCTGGAAGATGTACCCGCCCCACTGAAACTACTCTATTTGTTTGTGCCTTTGAAGTTAGTTACATGACAATTTTAGACATATCACATTTATAAAGCCCATTCTCCAATTCCACATTTTGCAGTTAATTCAACAGACTAAATTAGTTTCACTGTAAACCATTTTCACCATGCAGATTTTCCTTCTGGCAAGTTATCCCGTATTTAGTACACGTGATTACTTGTAAATCCAACCAGCACTTTAAAATACATCATTTTAGACCTAAATGTCACATAGAAGGGTTCAGGTAAACTTGTGTGGCAAGTTTCTCCTGAGGGGAATACCAGGAGTAGGAGGCATTTAAGATCTGTGCAAGTAATTTCATCACAGCAACAGCCAAGAACTTCACAGAAGCTTTTTGGCACTATTCAAACTTGCCATGCCTGAATTATTGCACACTGTAGTAACAGACAGTGTAACAAGCAATCTGTCCTTAGAACACATCCTGTCCATGGCAACTGCTTTTGGTTGCTTATGAACAGCATCCTCCCTGCCACAAGGTATCTGTAATACAGTGAACAGGAACCCAAACACTGAAGTCCTCCTCAATTGTTTCTGTTTCCCACAAAGAGGAGCAGACTCTGGTTGGATTTTCAAGTTGCTTGTGAATAGTTATCCTTTTAGCATTAGAAAGTGAACAGGAAATGAGTTAGATCTAAATTACACTGCTCTTCTGGCAGAAGCTACAGCTAGATTCCTGTAAAAGAAACCTAGGATATTGAGGGACACAAATGAACACAAAGAGTTTGAAATCAGAGTGTCACCTTATAGAACAGCCCATCAACCTGCAAGAAAATTCAGAGGGAATACTTAACATGACTTATTAGAAGCAACCTGAAGCAGTCACTTTTAAATTGCTCATTTTAATGAAGTTCTTTACTGTGATGTCCTGAGCAACCCTAGAGCCTTCTAAGGCAGGGCCTTAGCTTCGTATCATAGAGCTGTTTGAGACAAGCATTTCAGGACCACACATGATCAGAATCTCTCTTCTCTCATTTGAGTACCAGCTATTTGGTATAAGTATCGTACAGCCAGACTACACATATAAAGTTCTGTTTTCCACCGAAAAAAAACCACCCCAAAACATCTTTAGCAGTCTATTCGTATAGCCAGTGCAAGAGTAATGTGCACTATTAGTTACTCAAAAGCTCTAGTTTCTGTACCAAGAAAACAGAGTATTTTAGTTTCACAGTTACAAAAAGATAAGAGTCATACATGTGTTGCCCTCACCAAGCTTTCAGTTTCATCAACTATGGAGCTGCTCTGAGAAGCACAGTTGCTTATGTTTAACTAGACCTCTTCAAGTCCCAAGGCATCTATTTATAAACTTTGCTAGCTAGCCTGAAGTGATGAACCCCACAGAACTTCAAGAAGACTTAGTCTATGAAGAACAGTAATATTCCAAATATATGCCAAGAGCTCTGGTTTGCATAATGCTAATAACACAGCAGACTGAAGTCTTAGCTTCTTAGCCCACGCAATACTCACTTTGGTAAGGTACTCCCTCATCACTTGGATGAAGTAAGGCATTGCAAAGTCCATGATGTTATGTCTCCATGCCAACTCAAGGACTACATCTGGGTGCAGCAAGTCATAGCATGTGAAAAGGCAGGCTGCAAAGCACTCCTGCTTGCCTTCTTCCAAGAACCACTGGAGCAGCTTCTCAGCCAGCTCAGCATCTTTGGATTCTGCAGCATACTGCATAGCATCCTACAGCAAAGAACAACAGGTAAGCTTGACCCTTGTCAACATCTTGCTCTACACCTTGTGTACATATTATTGCTAGCTAGGTAAGCCAGTACTTGGAATACCATGAAGTCAGCCTTTAACACCAGGCATGTTCTGTAGGAGGCAAGATACAGTACACACCAGCTTTGAGGCAAGCCACATACTTTATTAACGTTATCCAAGAGGCTTTCCTTAAGTACTTGAAGTGACCTGATGAGTTTTTGCCTAGTTTTCTATCAGAGACTATAAATAGTCTTTCCTGTTATCCCACCTACCTCACCATTAGATATTTGGGATTACCCAGAACAGAAGAGATTATTCCATCAATTGCTTGCCATGTGGCAAGACAGGAAGATATTTCCATGGAGTAGGCACAAACTGGCCCATGTGAGCTCACTACAGGTTTGAAGATTATACCACCATAGTCATGTTCCATCTGTACCCTTACAAGGGCATAAGTCTTCAGTTCTATGGAAAATGTTCCATATTGATACAAGTAACTGTAGAGATGCCACTGATTGATATAGATAAACTTCAAGTGAAGGGCTAGGACTAATTAGAACTCCAGATCTGGAACTCAGGAAACATATTCAGTATCCAGGAGATCTGTGCTTCACCGCTCAGACTCCTTGGTCTCATTAACTCACCTTATACAGACGGTCTTTCTTGCAGAGCTCCACGCTCTGTTTCCAGCGGTTGTTGCCCTTGTACAAATAGGCTGCAATGCGCCTGAACTCGATGAGTTCGTGCTTCTCCAGACGTTGAGCCAACGTTATGTTATCAAAGTTGTCGTAGGCATCGATGGAAGCTCTCAAACCCTGTTGGAGAGAGCTGTTACAGGTGCTGCCAGATGGCAGCAGGCAAGAACTACAGTAGAGAAAGGTCTAGTCATGCTACGCAGGTGTTTGGGTTCTGCCATCGGGATGTTGATACATTTCTTTACCTACATTTCATGCACCTCTCCAGAAGATATTTTTTAACAAAGCAAGATGCTAACTTGGTCACACTGACTTCAGACAAAAAAGAGCTAGTTAGTTTTAAAAGACAAAGCACGTCTTCAAACAGTAGCCAATGGGGCCAGAAACAAATTTGTTTACAGAAGTGCTGCCCAGTAGAGTATGCACACCTGATACTGACCTTTGTGAGGTTTGTCCTTAGAAAAAATCCGTGGCATCTGCTTTTTTGCAAATGATTGATGCCTCAAGACTCCTGCCCACAAAGGTCCTCCCCTTGCACCTCCCCTCTCTGTTGCATTGCAGAGGTGTTATCTTCTACTCAAGGGAGTTACTGTGTCAGCAGTTTTTTTTGTTGGAGAAAGAGGAGCATCCCTCAGGCTTAGCAATCTGTGTTTGGGGGCTTACCTGGAAATCTTCCTCTTCTGTTAAAAGGTTGTTAAGAGCTTCATTAACTCCTTTGTTGTTGTGGTTCTGGACTGAACGCAGATAAGGCTTTACTAAAAGTAGCTGATTAACCTGGAAGGAAGAGGTTTCCAATACAAGATTAAGTATATCAATCCTGACGCTGCACACTCCTGAAACAGGTTCCCACTTGTTATTACAAGATGTCAGGACCCTTCAAACAAAGCTTCTTGTATTGCCAGAAGAAAAATAAAACAGCCTCCTAAGCCAGTTATGCTCACTCTTCCATTGCTTCCCATATCAAGCCAGGACTGGGCTGCTTCTCAGTCCTTTATACTGGAGGCAAAGCTACCCAACAGATGTCAACCCTGTTTTCCAGCCAGAGCCTGGAGTATCCTACACTTGAGCAAGAGGATTTTCTTGTTCATCTCCTAAACTCACCTTTGAGAAAAAATTGACTGTCCTGGTGTGATCCAGGCGTGGAGATAACACAAGCAGGAGATCGTTGATCAGCAGAGGTTTGTAATCCAAGTAGAACTGCAAGGCTTTGTAGTACAGCTCCACATTGGCCACCTGCATGGTTAGACACCACTTAGTACTTCAAACACAAGTAAGCATAAGTTTGACACAAGTCAGACTTTGTGCTGAGTTAAGAAGTCCGAACTAGCAGTTCGGGATAGTTTGGAATACTTAACTCAGCACGAAGTCTGACTCCTAAACAAAAGTTTAACTTTCCTCCTAGAGGCCAGAAGTGTAATACTCACACAGAATTCTTGTTTAATCTTACAACTGCTTCTTGTGCCATCTGCTTCCAGACAGTGAAGTCACAGGCTACCAGGGGTGGTACAAACCAGTTCTAACCCATCCACAGTAAGAGATCCTGGCACAGGTAGCCCACTACATTAATATGACCATTTGTCAGCTCCCAAAGCCAGCAAAGGCTGTAGCCTTGAACAGTCTTTAAAGTTGATTTCTTGAAAGCCGTAAGACCAGTATGGGTATACTCAGCCTTAAATCTTGTCTGAACTATTCCTCAATTCACCATGCTCTGCTGTACTCATTGGACTGCCCACCCCGTTCCTCACACTGAAAACAGCTGGAAACATTTGCAGAAATCTTCCAAAACCAGTTACAGCCTCAGTGTAAGACAGCAGTCAGCTCAACGGTATTAAGGAGGTCAGGCCTCTTGCTTGTGACCTATGATCCTGAGCAGTCTCTGAAAACATTCTGTGCTAGCTGCTACCACTCAACACCAAGTGCTGTACAGCAGAAAAGAAACACTGTAAGATTAGATGGATTCTTTGTGCTAAACTAATTGGAAGTTGCTTTAAGTACAGCAGGAAAACTGAGCAGTAGCTTAAGCAAACTCATTTTTTAAACAGCAATTGTGTTGTGCGTTTTTGCCTCTGACCTAAAAGAAGCTTTCAGCATTTTGCTTCAGTTAACTCGTTACTTACCTTGGCAATTATGTCTTTAAACTGCCCTTCTTTCCAGGCATCAGTGGGATGATTCATCATAGTAATTATTGCATTGTCATACTCCTCGTACTTGTCATAGAGGAATACAAGTTCTGCCCAGAGATGAGCCTGTTCTGCAGCTCTGAGCACCTAATAAAACAAACAAACAAACAAAATCCATCACTTTGATTCACTGACAGCTTCCCCCCTTCACTTGCAGCAGAGCTATTTCACTGCATACCTTTGGAATATTAACTCTAGACCAGAAGAGCTCCAGATGTTCCCTCATTTTCTGAGGCTTGAATTTGGAGTATAAGATGGCAAGTTCAGTAAACATTCCCATGTGAGCACGCTCTAGGCCCAAAGCAGCTTCCAAAAGGGCAATCAATTCTTCAAAGTAGCCACGATCCTGGATTTTAAGAAAATAAGGATTAACCGCAAATTCATGACCAACTGGCATTTAAAGCTTGTTAAAATGCACATTTACCTAAATTCAATATACTTTGATTTCCTCTCCCAATGAAAGTGCTTAGATTTGTAAGACATGATTCCAATGAGGTAACAGAAATATAAAAGAAGGGACAGTGGAAACTATCACCACTCTGTTTACTACAGAAAGCATGCAGGTAGCCATGAGGAAATGGAGATAAGAGAAAAAATGAATTCAAACATCAGCCCCCCAGGGTATCAGGTTTTTAGTATGCTTTTGTAAGTCTTCTAGGACATTAACAGTGACTGACCTGATAGTAACTGATCAGCTCTTCAAGTTCATCAGCATGGATGACTATGTGTAAGCCACAGATCTGTGCCAAGCGGAATTCTTTTCCATCCACACAAGCAAAGCACACCTGTAATGACAGTCAGCACTCGGTCAGGACTTAACAGGACAATACTGCAGTACTTAATTCTCCTGACATTAAAGGGAACATTATATTGCAAAGCTTTACCAAATTTGAGGTTTACTAGCACTTCCAAATAGGTATTTCCATAATTCTTCTACTAGAATTAAAATCTGTCATTCATTCTACACTAAGCTTTAAGTCTCGAAATTAAGCTTTAATACCTTGGGCAAGAGAACAGGTTATAAAGCTACAGACATACTCTGCAGCCAGAACAGTTCACAAGCTAAAGCAACATACTTAGAACAAACAACAGAGCACATTCTGGAGACAGGTAAAACCC
The DNA here is from genome assembly GCA_035583135.1 of Lophotriccus pileatus. Classification (NCBI taxonomy): domain Eukaryota; kingdom Metazoa; phylum Chordata; class Aves; order Passeriformes; family Tyrannidae; genus Lophotriccus; species Lophotriccus pileatus. The sequence continues at coordinate 5,372,842 of JAWWES010000037.1, forward strand.
AGGAGTTCAAGTTACCTCCTTCCAAGTCCTCGTGCTGTTGGCTTTGCGGCCACTGTCCACGGCCGCCTGATACTCCCCGAGGTGCACCAAGGTGGACGCCAGGCGAGCAAAGTTGGAGACGTTGTTATAGAGCAGTTTTGCTGCTTCGTACATCCCCTCTTCGTAACAGCGATCGCCGACCTGGAGCGGAAGCCCACGGTAAACATGGGTAACAGCAACTCTCAGGGCTCAGCTAAGCAGCAAGTCATACGTGGGAACCATGAGTCAAGACATACCTGCTGTATATGGGCATTATTAGGGCCACTAATAAACTCCTCCAGTTCTGACAGACGATTAGTTTTTGCCAAAGCAAAAATAAGTTCTGTCTCCACGTAAGACTCTCTAGCCTTCTTCCTGGCCATCTGTAAGAACTTCACTAGGTCCTCCCAGTTATCTGGAAGAGAGACGAGAGAATTAAGATCCTGTGTTTAGTCATTCTGTATTGCTCACCCTGCCCACCTTAGGAAGAGTTTTCACTAGCAGCCTCAAGGATCTCTTCCACCATTGTAGTAAGCCATTTGTAACTGAGTTACAGAATTCCCTGCTAAACACCAAGTCACCTTCATGTAAGGCTGAACTTCTTGATACTGTTCTGAAATCCAGTCGGGAAGCAAATTTGCCACATACAGCTACATAAATACACTATACTTGGCTACATTTTTAGATAACAGTCCAAATTATGTCCACAGGAAAGTTTGTCTTTAGAGTAACAACACAGACAAGCTTGTTGATGGGAATCTCACTAAACATTGACTCATCAATTCCATGTACTGACTGCTCCCATTTTCTCTGAAACAGAACTCGTAAGTCTTGAGAACCCCTGCTGCTCAGTGTAAATGCAATAACCTAGCTCATATCCAAACAATCTGAAGTTTAAGGATGCTTTGCCTTACCATTTCTATTAGCTGCCTGAACAACTTCCATGTAGGCAGATGGATCATCTGCCTTTATGTAGGAGTCAATGGCTTCTTTCACCAAGTCCTTCTGGAGCTGGGCTCTGGCTAGCTGGCTCCACACTGCTGGTTCGTTACATCTCTCTGCAAATTCATAAGCACGGTCTAAGTTGCCAATGTGCTCAATCAGCACCTGTTTGAAATTGAAGTTGCAAGTTAAAAACCAAAGCTTTGTAATACTGCCCCTTCTAACAGAACTCTTCCTTCAAGTGTATATACCACTCTGGGTAAGCAATATGAAGCTAAACTGCTCTTAAACAGCCATTTCTGTCCAATGAAGCATTCTATACTGTCATGCAGGAACAACACCTCACCTGAATTGCTGAAGTATTAACATCAAATTTTCTGAATATAGCAAAGGCTTCTTCATACAGCTCATTACTGATGGCAATGTTTGCAATATCTGGGGCATCATAGTTATCCAGGCGATTGATGTATTCCATCACTCGGGTGCGGTCAGCCTTGATGGCCGTCAGGATCAGCAGGTTCTGGAGGTTCCTTTGGTTAACAGAAGGCAGAGGCTATAAGTGCACGGCAACACCTGCTCAAGTGACACGGATTGTACATGTGAAAAAACACACCCACTTGCTGTCACGAGCAACAACCTCTCATCCCCAGACTGAAAACCACCAGCACGTGCCTTCAGAAAGAAACTGGTTACCGGTATCAGCGTTCTCTTTTCTCAACACATCGCTGCAAACTGTACAGTGTGAACAAGCTCTGTTCTTAAAGCACAAAGCACTCTAAATTCTGGGTTTTTTCCCTGATTACACACATTGAACAGTGCTTAGGTACAGCATCCAAGAGTCTCTGGGTCACTCCACCCCCTAAACAAAGACACTGAATAGTCTAAACTTGAGGACAAAGCTCTCCTCTTACCTGTGCTCACTGAACACAGAATTATCCAAGACAATCTTTTCCAATAACTCAATCAATTCATTAGGCAGATCAGCAGTCATGAAAGCTTTCACAGTTACAGAAACTTCCTCTGGATCCTGCGTCTCTGATAAAGCCGTTTGGACAACCTAGGTTTAAAGGCAGACAACCTAGATTTACAGGCAGGTATTCAGTGTTTTCCCAATATGAAATATTTTCCAGCGTATTCCAGTGAACTACAAATTAAAATGTCAGAACTTAAGAGAGTATTTTGACATAGACAGCAAGGACGAGCTAATAGCTATATCTCAAACAGAAGTGAAGTGACACCCTGGGTCTGTACAGGGATCTAACTCACTAGAGGCAGGTCACTCCACAGGACAGGAAAAATATCTTACTGGTAACTAAGTCTTCTGATCATGAAGGTCAGAATTAATACCTGCCACTCAAACTTTTATAAACTTCTGTATGGTTGAGATGGGGCCTTGAGGGACCTAGTGGGGGAAAAATGCTACTTCAGTGTTTCTGAGATGTCCCAAGGTCTCCACATACTCAAGGTTTAGCCTTCCTGCTGTACCTGGTCAATCAGCTGCCGCCTGAAGGGGTTGTTTTCTTCCAGTACATTTGCCCAGAGCTCGGGGTCCTTCCTGCGCACCAGGTAACGAGCCTCGCTCTTGAACAGAGAGTTCTCATTGCAGACCTGAGGGAGAAGTCACACAGACTGGCACCAGTGCTTCAAGGAAGAAACTGGTATGGACAGGTTTTTATGGTTAACCAGAATGTTAAAGCTAATCCTAGCAGTTTCCTAGCAAGACAACTTGGAGCCACCTTCATATCCTGAAGAAAAGGAGCCAAATACAGCCAACACTTTTTTAACAGCTACAATGGAGGTATTGCTTAAATAACTGCTTCAGGCTGGAGTCATCTGCTTTCAGCAACAAGCCTAGATTATACTACCATTCTAACACAGCTGATGTTCTCAGTATATACTAGTTTGGAAGTGCAGGTAGGAGAAGAATGTTGTTTTTCTCAGCAGCCACAAGCACTACAATCTGGCATTAAGCTGTGGTGTTTGTGTTGAGACAAGGAAGTGTTTGAGAACCTTGAGAATTTCACTTGCCCTTGAATTTCTGAGGGAGGTTCTAGGAATAACAAGCTTAAGATAGGAGAGGAATGCTATTGGAAGAAGTCCTTGTAGTTTGTCTGTCAGTATTTATTTTCCTCATTTCTAGTTAAGTATTGGATCAACTCTAAGGGTCAGTCACAATAAAGGAGAATTACAAGCCCTGTTCTAGTTTCATGGAAACTTTTCTTCTCACTGTAAAGTCAGGCTAAATGACAGTCTGTCCCTGCTGCTGATCAAGTGCTCAAGGCTCAAAGCAGTCAAAATAACAGATTTAATGGTAGGCATATGCATTATCTGGGCCCAATAAAAAAATTAATTTCAAGCAGAATCAATCACTGGATGAAAGACGTGGATGGTACTTCTCAGTTGCGGAGTTACACAATTTTAGTCTGGACATAGAGCACAAGTTCTTCTCATCAGCAAAACAATTACTGTCTCCACGCAGAAGAACCTTGCCTGCCTCAACTCCTGAGCGAGACTGCAAGACAGGATTCTGGAAGTGTTAGACTAACAGCCAGCTAGGCTTCCACTTCAGGCAGCAAGTAGTTCTTTAACATGTTTATAATGCAGTTTTTCTAACCTTTATGAGTTCCAGATCACACTGCCCCCTTTCATAAGCAACGCAGGCCAGATGAGGGTCCCTCTTTTCACAATATTTGCCGACCACACGGCTGTCATAGTAAGGATTCTCACGGAGGAAGCGCTCTGGGTTATTATTACTGTCGATGTAGATTTTGGCCAAGGCATTATGAGTAGCAGGTTCTTCAGAGCCTTCATGAATCCTTGATTCAAGCCACGGCAACAGCAACTTAAGCCTTTGAAGGAACAAACATTTCAGGTTTACCAGTCAGATTGAGGTATGCTTGACAGCTACCCTTCAATACCTGGCCTTCCCTTCAAGCAAGCCTGCTGGTCAAACTTGAAAGCAAATGCAGACCAGCCAGTTATTTTTAATGAGTCTTAAATGAGTGGAGTTTAACATCAGGGAAGGCTGCAGGTACCACTAGTTTTACAATCTTTCAACTCCCATACTATTAGCTGGCAGTTCACGCTTGAAGACATTTGTTCATTTTACAGGTAACTAGAAACTAATTAACAAACTGCTGTGTGTCTACAAGAAGATTGTCAAAACAGTTTGATCCAGATTTACTCCAAAGGTATATCCCATGGCTGGCTGCACAGGAATGGTCCTCAGTGCTGTCAGGCATTCCTGTATGGCCCAAATAATCAAGAGATTGACTAGCAAATCTAAACTGCTTTTCTATAAGGAAGCAAACCAATATTAACGTTGTATTATTTAACAAAACTGCATCCAGTTCAGTTTGTGTACAGCAGGGTCAGGAAAGCCTAACACTGGTGTCTACAGATGCATTTTTATTACCGATTTCTTTTCTCCACTTCTGCCACCAGCTCATCTGTTGAGAACTGCCCTCTAACCACCATGATCAAGCTCTTGATGACATCTTCAGAACAATCTACATCAAGAAGCCCTCCAACCACTGCTGGTATACGGCTAGGATTCACCTAGAATAAGCCACCATCATTGAAATAAGTTATTAACATTACTAATAACCCACCACCAGTCTTCCACATGGGGAAATTCTTGTTAATGATTTCAGTTATGCTTTAGAGCAATGAATTTTAAGTAACTATTGCATTTGTCTATGAATTCCAGGAAAAATGTGTTTGTGATAGACAAAAGGCTTATTGAAGAGCTATGCAGTAGAAGAGCGAACAGAAAAGAGACAGTAGATTACACTGTAGTCCACTAAAACATTAAGTTCCTTCTAGGGAAGCAAAGAACAAGAGCTTAACATGGAATTCTCCTTACCTTCTGTACGTAGATCTCTATGTACTTCTGCAGGTTATTGCGATATAAATAGAGCACCAGGTCATGAACAAAGTCAAATCGATCACAGACAATGATCAGAGGAAGCTGATCTGTGAGCTTTGCCTCCTGTATTTTGAGGGGAGGAGGAAAAAAAGTGATCAGTAAACGATCAAGTTTAAGTGCCTTCAAAGCAGAAAAGGCTGACCAAGTTCCCTTGGCTCTAGGAGTCACCACACATTCCCATTTAAGGCTGCCAAGCAGACAACTGAGTTCAGAAGCAAGTTATCCATTATGAATATCCTGTGGCTGGTCTATCAGTCAAGTTTTCAAGTTTAAGCTCTTCATGAAATGCCACATTAGGCCTACATCTCTAGAACTGATAGTAATTTTGAAGCATATATCAATTCAGAAGACAGTTGCTAGGCCAAGAACTTGCCAATGCAGAATTAAGAGACATTAAAATCCCATTTTACCGGTCACAAAGCACGCAGAGTGTTTTAGTACAGGTTGATTCCAGTTTTAATAAGCTTTGTCTAGCCAATACCCCTGATAAGGCACCTGCTGGATCCTTCAACATAATCTTTCCTTCTGCCACCTACTCTTACGTGACAACATATTCATGAGTTTTGTACAAGTTGTATCATACAAGCTAGTTTGAAAAGAATGTGAATTTAGGCTTGCTTTCCCAGAGGTAGCCTAGAAGGATCTATTTTACGTCTGGAATAGGATCAGATTCCCATTTCAGCCCCACAGAAGACTACTCAGAGCCATGCCTGCTAAAGCTCCTTGGTGTTTCCCTCCCTTAGAAAGCTGTAGTTCTACTGCTTAGCAGAACATATATAAAACTCTTCAATCCATTGGGCAGAGTATTTACCTTCAGAAAGTTCTTCACTCGTTCTGGGTTATAGCAGTTACTTTCACGGCAGATTCTTTCCACCTCCTTTATCTGACCAGTCTTGCAGGCTGCCTGGATGTACTTGAAATGAACATCTGGATCCTGGCTGAAGTTTACAATGGAACCCAAGAAATAGAACAGTCCTAGAAAGAATCACACGTTTTTAACATTGTTAGAAGGATAAGTGAAGCAAGTGCAGACTGTACAGTCTTCAGCTTGTGACTTAGTTCAACCCTGCTGAGAGAGAAGCTTTCTTTCAACTGCAGGAAATATCAGGATTCTTTTCCCCTCTTTCAGGTTTCATCTTTCTGATCTTCACTCAAGAGGGTTAAGAAACTCTCTAGAACAAAGCTACCCGCAGAACTCACTGTGATGAGCTCACTTTGATAAATGCATCCTGAGGTCCAGCCATGTGACAAGTACCTCTCCCATAAAAGCTCCACAATCCTTCCTATTAGCTTCAATCAAGCAGTGCTTCCAAGTGAGCTGCTTCCTTCTAATACTGTACCTTCATAGCTTTTGAAAGACTCAAAAAGCTCCACAAGAGATTGGGTACCAAGCTGTTCATGGTATTTAGAAGCAACTTGCACACACAGCTGTAGGTTTTGCCTAATGTTGGCTGACAGCATGGCACGCAAACACTCCACAGAGTCTTCAACTGAGAGTGAGCCAAAGAAGTTCACAAGCCACTGCAAAGAGACAGAAATTTTACTCAGTAACTTATACAGGATTTCACTGACAGAGTTCTAAGATGTGCCAACTAGACTGTTTCTACCTCAGCTACTCAGCTACTAGTCTTCCATGCACTAAGACCAAAGACTTATAAAGAAACATCTTTACAACTACAAAAGTGCAGTTTGGAAATAATATTTGAAGTGCCCACCACGGAAAGTACAGATTACACTTTAATCAGCAACTGGACAAATGTTGTTGCACCACAGCTACCTGTGCTACTTCAGTACCTACAAATCACCTCACAGCAGATGCAGAAGTGATAAAGGTTGAAAGCTCAAGCGAAGTGAACCCTTCCTTACTGTGTACAACAGACTTACCTCAGGATTCAAGAGGTGAGTGTGAACAACTGCACGTTTGATATCATAGAGATCCGTGTAGTGTTCCAGAGCTCGCTGGAGCAAGCCTGCCTTTTCACACAGCTGGGCAACATGGGCACGGTCATAGTGTGTAAACATCTGATTTCCAAGAATGGCATCTGCAACCTAGGAGGTTACATTTCATATTCAGACTGTCAGAGAATCACAGCAGCTCAGCCTAGAAGTTGTTGAAAAGTCACAGCAGTGACTTAGTAGCCTTTCATGTTACTAAACTAATTATTAGGCATCATACTCCTGTGCTGTCTCTCCCCTTTCTGGAGGAACTGTGCTGAGAGGTCTCACCTGCGGGGCATGAATCAAATTCATTTCCAGGAGCCGAGTCTGAAGGTGTCCTTCTGCAGGGCGGTTGTTTTTCAAGGCGTCCAACAAAAAGGACGTGCACTGCTGAAGGAGACTGTGCTCCATGAACACATCCACAATCTGTTGAGAGTGGTCAAGTTAGAGAAGGGGGTCTGTGTACACACATGCACATTTTTCTGTGTATACCAACAGCCTGGCTAGAAAGGCAGCTCATCACAGCACTGGCATGCTGCATTCCCTTTGTTTTCATGGGATTACTACCAATACAGCAGAGAGGCAAGTTTCACACTGGTTTTCTCCAGAATGGAAGAAGTGCATTACTCTGAGCTATTATGCCAGCTTTTGCCACCCACTCTATTTAGTTCTAACATAGCATGCAAATCCCAACCTTTCTCTCTTGCTGGGACAGTTGCTACAAAAAAAGCCAAGAACTAGATTCAGTTATCTATTTAATAATGCAAAATGCCACCCCATTTCTCTGTCCATTTAACAAGTATTTAACTGGCAGCCAATACTCAGCTTAGGTTTATTTGTTCATCTTTCTGTTATGTTCTCTGTATGGCAAGAGTTAATGTTCCATTAAAGCCCACAGCAGGACAGTGACACACTATTGCTTAGACCAAGCCTGTGGAAGATTTATCAACAAACCAGAGAGCTTCTACAAGAACTTGAGAACACACTTGCCTCTAAGGACTTAACGGTAACCAAACTGGACTAGATTAGTCAACTCTCTAACCAGACAACTAGAGATCTGAACTAGCCTTACCAGTCCCCAGAATGGTACTATGCTATTACCTCTGGCTAGAAAGAGACCAGTACTCTTGTTGTAGGCATCACCTGGTTAATGTTAGCCAGCGGCTCCTCATCCTGTACCAGCATCTGAGAGAACTGCAGGCCTTGCTCTGGACTGACTCTCATCACACTTCTCAGCAAAAAGATCCAGTCCGGGGTATAGCCAACCTAGAGATTTCAGACACATTCATGCATGTTTAGGAAGCTTTACACATCTGCTCAGCCTTCAGATTCTTTAGCATAGGGACTATGAACTGCTGGGAGCTTGCTGTGCCCATCCCCCATCTCCCAGGAATTCTCAAACAAAAGCACTGCTTGTCTGTTGACACAGAAATTCAGTATTCACCTACTTAGTAACTGAACTTGTGCCAGGGCATTTCTCTTGCTAGGTAAGAAAACTGCTTAGGACAAATCTTTCAACAGTCTTAAGGTGCCATTTATCAAGTAATGTCCTAGACTTACAAGTGGATATTAGGCAATTTTTTTTTAACAATCCACAAACCAAAAATCTTATGAATTTAGGAGGAATCTTATCTTTATTCTCCAGAATAAGCTTGAGCCAGTCCATTAATTTGATAGTTCATAAAACTCTGGATGTTTTCAATTTTATTTTTTGCAGACTGCTCAGACTGTAGTAATACACTATGAATTGCACTAGGACAAAAACAGTTTCTCAATCTTACTTACTTATCAGTTTTAAGTGACAAGAATCAAACTTATCTCATGGAAGATAGCTTGAGAATGCACACACTAAATATAAGATAGAGCCTGCAGTTTGTGATAAACAACTTTACCTTTTTAGCATACAGCACTATTTTCTGGAATTGACCAGTTTCAGCAAAGCACTGAATCACTTTGTTTGGCACATTAGCTCGAAGGTAGACGCTGAGTGCAAGGGTTGGGTCAGCTGTCTTCACCAAGTCTCCCAGCTCCTCTGAGCACTCCAGCTGAAGTCAAAGGGGTATTTTGTCAAGCAGAAGAATTCAGAGATGTAGGATCAACAAAAGTACTGTTCACACTCAGCTGTTACAAGGCAACAGAAGTAGGTCAGTATCATGATCGAGCCTACCTTGTCCTCCTTCAGCCACTTCTCCAGGAGCTGTTTGCGGCCCTGCTGCAGGACAGGGCGACACAGCTCCAGAGACTCAAACTTGTTCAGCTGTCCTTGGTCAAGCAATATTCCAAAGTACTGGAGCAGGGGAGAGGCCTGCCCAGGCTGAGCTGGTACACTCTGGAACTTCCTAATTGTATCACTGGTACGAAGAATTCCCTGAAGAGGCACAAGAGAGAAGCAATGTTTAATTAGTGAAGACTGAATATTAGTCAAAAAAACAGGTGCTAAGGTAGACACTGAAGCATCTATTGTTAGGCCTCCAGGATGGACACCATCAAACCAGTGACATTCTAGCAAGATAGTCAGTGGCCACAGCAAGATCAGTCTGGTTGGAAAAGTAGGGAAGATGCTCCTTTATGGGATTCAGGAAAATACATTAGTTAGAACCACTAAAAGACTGCAGAGAACTAAGGCTGATATTGCAGCACTTTATGTTTTGAATGTCAAGTACTGACTAAGCTAAAGGCAAATCCTCATGACTTCTAAGCTTTACCTTTGGAGTTTTTTACCTTTGGTGCAGATGCAGCTACTTTAGCAGCATCTGCATAGTTTCCTTGAGCAAACAGCGTGTTAAACTTCCTGGCAAACAACTCCTCTGCCCCGGCCAGGTTACTCCGTATGGCCATACGCAGTCCCAGGTCAGGGTTCTGGAGAACATTCGTAGCATAGTTCACTATGTTGTCTTCCTCAACACATACAGAAAGCACCTGGAAAGGACAAGGGGAATATGAAGGAGTACTGTCCTTTCCACAACTACTATGAATTATTAAAAAACCAAGTAGTTCTGTATCAGGAGAGATTAAAAAACGATTAATCAAATAGTCACTTCTTCCCTTCCAGGACATTTGTTGCATCAAGTCACTCATTAGGTTTGTTCCTTTCCATCTGAACTTTAGCAGGCTCAGAAACAGAACAGTGGATTTGTTACCTGTCCTTTTTTGTTCACACCAATAATGCCTGAGGTAGGTTCATGAGGAGCTGTGACAAAGATGGTGTCAGCGCTAATACGGTTCATGTAGATGCACACTCCAGACTCCAAGTCGTACATGTGGATATAGCCATACTTGGTGATCAGATAGATAACACCATGCTTGATTCCAATCTGCCAAAAGATAGGGTTTTATTAGCCAAAACCAGTCCTGTAACAGCTAAGACAGCTGCCTTTAGCCTAGTCACACGGAAGTACTGCAGTGACATGCCTTTGTAGTGACACTAAGAACAAATATAGCTTCGGGCTGCTTCTTACAGATTCAAAAGCTTTGCTGGCCATTTGCAGGCATAGCTCCAGTGAACAGAGGGGTTGAAGGGAAATTAAAATTCATCTGCAGCAAAGGACATACTCCTCATCCTAATGAGCTGGGCTGAGGGAGAAAGCTGGGGCATAATTAGCATTCTACTCTAGATATGTCAGTACAAGTTCCTCTTCAGAAATACTAATGAGATGAACCCACTCTCTTCCAATAAAGCCTACCCAAAGCACCAGCAGAACCAGAGTTAAACTCATCTATTGAGCACTCCAGTTTACCTGTTGACTCACTGACCTGGTGAGTCACTGGGGAGGCTTTCAAGCCAAAACGGTCTTCAGACAAGGAAGTACCTTCCCTTTGGAACAAGTCTTTGGATATTCTGTTAATTAAGCCTCAAGCTGAAGCACAGACCCACACGAATCCTGCCATGCACAGGATTTAAACACCTTTGTTTAAGGCATCTCTTGGTCCATTTATGAAGCTGGTCTATCAGACTCCTCAGCAGTTGTATGCCCTGAGAGAGTCTGCTTTTATTACACAACTTCTAGAACCACAGACATTCTAAGTGAAGTTTGGTCTGTGAAATCAACCAGCTCTGTTCTTGTCTGAAGAACCTCCCACTAATGTCCCAAATTGCCTTTTCCATGCAGCTACTACAGGAGATGCTAATATTCTTAGGTAGAACTCTGAACATTAGTAGGAAGCTCAATACCTGAAGACACTGTTGATGAGGGGTTTTTGGGTCTGTTTTGTTGCTTTCAGGGTTTGGGTTTTTTTGGTAGGGATTTTGTTGGGGCTTTTTCTTTGTTTTTATTACTTTTAAATACAACCTTAAGTTGACATCTAGACAAATATAAGAACAGTGTGTATATATATATATATATACACACACACGAGTTACTGTTTTAATGTCCAAGGCTACCTCCCACGAATCTAATAACACCCCTCCCAGAACTAGGAAGAACTGACAGCAAATTGTTAGTAAAAAGCATTCTTTACACAGAGATGGAGCTGCTTGCCAGGCTATAAAGTTCATTTTTGGGGGTGGTCATGTATTTACCTGCATTGCCACAGGAAAGTCCGTTTGTGCCTCAGGTGGGAAAAACACATCAACAGCTTTCTTAACAAATGGCTGATTTCCAGTGGCTGGCTGACCTACTTCAATTATGTGTAGCTAGGAAGAAGAGAGTTCATGTCACAAGATTGCCTGCAAGTACAGCCACATGAAAGAAGTTCCTCTCCTCTGATATGCTGCTGAAGTCATCTGCCACATTTGGCCAACATAGTCTGGGGAGCTGTGCTCCACATATTCAGAGTGGTAAGTTTTCTGGAACTTTAATAAATTAAAAACTGGGAAAAGATTTTTTAAAAAAACCCAAACAATCACACTTTCTATGAAAAGAGACTATTCCTATACAAGACATCCTGTTCAAGATGTTTTGAGTCAGTGTGCTGGTATTAGCTGTGGTAGAGTTACCTTTCTTCAAAGTGGCTGGTATGGGGCTGAGAAGAAAGTTAACCCTATCCCAGCCAAGACCAGCACAATCACACTTGTCAATTCATCCGTTTTGCCTGACAAGACTAGAAAGGCCCAGACACTTATTTTGGTGTTACCTCAGCTCTTTATAGACTGCTCAGCAGTTGTAGTATATTCAACTGCTACTGAATTCCACATTCAGTTTGATGCAAACAACCCACCTACAGCACTACAGCTTACCTAGTCTCTTCCTGTACTGAACTCAAGACACATGAGATTGCTTAAATGACTACTTTGTACACACAGAAAACTCCACATGGACACAAACTGATGTTTTAACACCCTGGGCTCAGTTCTCATGGCATCTACGTTTGTTCTTAGGCTTAAGTTTCACCCAAGGAACTCGACTTTTTGCAGTTTTTATGCTACAGAAAGAGAGAGTTTTGATGCTGACTGAATATGCTGCACACGTGGTTCCCTCCTGTTCAGAAAGCTTGCACTGAATGTGTGAGCACTGAAGTTCTATTAGCACAGAGTTCTGCTACAGCACAACAGGAACACAGCTGCAGGCTTTACCTTGCCTCCAGCAGGACTCCTCACAGCAAAACAGAAGAGGGTAGAAGGTTTGGCATTTCCCTCTATTTTGAATTCTGCAAAAGCTGCTGCATGGCCTTCTATAGGTTGGGAGACTTTTCTATCAACTGAGTACAGCTGCATTGCACCAACCACACGATTTTGCTAGAAAAAAGAGAAAGGTCAGCTTGTACAGGTAAGATTTCAAATGTTTATAGCAAGACCTTAGGGACAGTAAACTAAAAAGCAGCAAATGTCTCTCATCCCCTCCTCCAACACTTGAACTGTATGGAAAGTCAGGTTATTCCCACACAAGACATTTCTGAACTTTTGATCTATAGAAGCCAAAGTTTAAGAAACTATAGCAGCCACTAAGTTAAGTGGGGCGAGGACTCTCCCAACTACCTTCATAACAAGCCATTTCCAGGAAACTTACCTGTGCTGAAATTCCTATCAGCAGCAGCCATTTTTGGTGTTCATCTGTTCTGTAATTGATGATTTGGCAGCCTGCAAGACTGGCATGTCTGTCAAACATCTTCTGGGGTTGTGATTCTCCCTCCATGCTCCAGTGGTAGACTGCTGTCTCTGTCACCAAGGCAACTGTATTCACAGATATCCACTTCCAGAAGATCACTTCTTCTGCCATTGTGTGGGCTTTCATTTTACTTTTCATCTCAATGTTAAAGATCTGAAGTGTTTTCCCAGCTAGTATGACAAAAATCCAAGAACACCATAGATCAATCACCACAACGGCCATCTCAGTCTGCCTATTTACAAGCACCCAGTTTAACCCACTGGGTTAAACACCAGTGGTGTTACAGACAGGGGTAGTGTCCTGTCACATCTGAGTCTCCTTTGATACTTGACTTTTAAACAGAATCCCCTCTCCACCCCAACACCTCTACTATCCTGAAAACAAAACACATCCTTCTTACAGACACTTACACAGACATTCCAACAACTGACAAGCAAAGACAATTAACTATAAGCTAAAGTTAAAAGACAGTCTAAGCTAGAGAGCTTGTGTAAACTCTTGTTTAGGTGGCAGCACTGGTATGCCAAGTTACAGGTGTCTAGCAGATGTCATTCATTACAGAGAATGGCCCCAGTTTGTGTCCATTTAGTTGCTGCTGTAGATGAGCTGGACTGAGTCCAACAACATGAGACTTACAACAGCTCAAGACAGCCAGAGATCACAGCTCCCATTTCATTCCTCTGTCAGATGAACTGCACACTGAACTAGATGTATGGACTCTGTACAACAGGTGCCTACTGAAGAGGACAGTCAAAAGTTCGGAAAGGTTTGGAGCTTTAGTTCAGTTAAGATTACTGCTTCTTGGTTTTGGAAATTATATTGCAATTTTAGGCTTCATTTTAGTATTCCTTTTAACTACCAGAAGCCCTAACCTAGTAAGTGCAGGCTTAAAACCAGTGTTATTTGAACCAACCCATAAAGAATAAAGGAAGCTATTCCTTTCAGGAAGTTGAAGCAATGTTTTATTTCACTACAGATGAGAGAACTCAGCTCCAGGAATATTGTTTTCTTTTCACAAGACACCCACTCAGACTGCCAGAGTATTGGCTTGTAATGCCATTATTTCTATCCACGTTTCAGAAGTGTTTCCTGTTAGTAACACTTGTGACTGCCAAAGTGGGAGATGTTTGTTGACAGATAAAGGCTGCTGGCCACCGAGGAATCATTTTCAAGAGATACTAATCCCAAGCTAATCTGTATCTCCAAGTGCCCTGTAACAGTTTAGCATAATTTATCCAGTCAATTGATCATATTAGTTTAATGTAGTGCCAAGAGACAACACAACACCTCAGAGCTACCACGCGCAGCATTTGGTGCCTGGTTTAACTGCATAAAGAAAGAGCTGTCAATCTGATCAGCCAGTTCCCAGGACAGCTTGCTAACCTTCCTGGGACCAAAAGCAGCCTATCAACACCTTGCTCTGCACATGCAGGTACTGTATTAGACAGATGCAATAAGCCCGGGCCTGTGAATTAATAGCTGGAAAGAGCATATTTACTGCACTGGATAACGATTTGTCCAGCAGTGCCCTGGTGCTATTGAGGGATGGATTTTGAACTCCCACAGTGTGCAGCCTCACATGCAGTAGTTCTGGAAGGGCTCTGGTCACCATCTAACCAGCAATACCAGCATGTGCATACAGACACTGCTCCTAAGGACAGTATTCCTGAAAAGGAAGCAGGATGTCCTTCCTAGTTCTAAGGACATAAAAGAAACAAACAAGCTACTGAAGGGAACTAAAAGCCCATGCTTGTCTGTTTTCTAGACTTAATTTGACTGCTATGTTACAGTTGGAAATGGCTTTAGAAGCTTCATTAAGCAGTTTAGCTCTGGATGATGGGAGCTGCAGGAGCCATAGGTACACAATTACCTAAGTGTGGCAACATAAATTCCAACTTCACAACCCTAAACTGTAATTAAACTACAGAAAAGATCCCCTATTTGGATTCACAGAGAGCAGGACCTGCTATAAAGTCATAGCGAGGGCAAATGTGCATTTGAGTCTCATGTCTACCTGAACACTTTATTAGGCCAAGATCCAAGACAAAAAGCCAGACTCTTACATGTAAGCTTTTCTGATGAAACTATCAAACTGATGAGTCTACTCAGACTGCACAGGTGTAGTCAAGTAAGCAGATTTGTTTTCTGAACATTAGAACAAGAATTTACAGTTCAGTTCAGTGGAGCATGAAGTTTCTCCATTCCACATAGAATGGAAGCACCACCAAGTGCTGCATTCTCCACTGACACCAACTGCTGAGTACTCTCAGTACAGAGCAAAGCAAGAGAATCACAAACACAAGGACAGTGAATAAATCTTGGGACACTAGGAGAATGCCACATGCAACCCAGAAATGAAATTGTGCATACTGTATTTCAGTTTAAATTAAAAACCATTTCATTTCTTTTTCTGAGGGTAGGTTTGTACACGTATTGCTCAATAATCCTGGGATTATGAGCAACTCTCAATCATGGCACACTGAGTCACAATATGCAACCATTTTGACCACTGAAGCCTCACTCAATCAGCAGGGAAAAGTCTGGAGTGACAGACTGACATGTCTTTACATTACCACGGGTAACATACTGGTTAGGTAGCTCTATTTTTATGTAGCTCCTCTTTTCTACCCAACCCTCTGATCATTAGATTATTTACAGAATAGATCATTAAGTTTGCAACACTTGACAACACAACTTTGTATCTCATCATGAACTCAACCTTATCTGCTCAGAGGACAGATTTATTCACTCTGAATGGACAGAACAATACTCCTTTTGAGCAAGTCCTTTTGGCAAGAATAAAGCTATATTCTTTGAAGCTCATGATAATTTATTTAATATGTTAGTTTATTAGTACGTTAGTTTTAAACCCAGATTATATAGTTTCCTTTTAAGAAGTGGATGAAGCTCTGCTTGTGTAGAGAAGGCACTTTCCTTGCCAATACAGTTTGATTAAAGGGGTCCAAGATTAAGGACAGTGAACTCTTAACAGATGTGAACTTTTTTTCATTGTTACCTTTGCCCATACCCCAGGTAAGGCAGTCCTTTGCAAGATGTACAACTACCTCAGCTAAATCACAGATTCAGCTGAAGTTAAACATTCACACTTTAGTTTTCACCTGATGTCAGTATAAGCCCGAGATCAAAGACAAGAAGTTACAGGTTTTGCGCCAGTTCTGAGGAACAGTTATTTCTTGGACCCCTAAGTAATTTCACCATGATTTTTCACAATAAAAAACACACTTAGGCAAAAATGAATAGCACACAGGACATGCTAGCAGAGGTCTCTCATAAAAATATTGCAACTTCATTTTGTCTATCAACTGTACTTCCACCATATATACACACAAACACACAGACACTGAGGGCACACTCTTCCTTCACTCGGTACAGTCAATAGTCAAAGCAGCCAAATGGTGGGAAACGAGCCAATGGAGAACATTGTCACTGTAATGCCAGTTGAGGATTGAGATTCCCCCACCTGGCTATGAAGTGAACTGTCAAATGGCCACCTCAAAGTTCAGTACTTTTTATGAGATTAGACCATTCTGAACTACTGAACACAAAATGTCAGGACAAAGTTCACTCACCATCTGTTTAGATAAGATGCGGGAAGAAAAGTACATAGTCAGTAATAGTTATTGAGATTAAATACCAGATGTTGGTCATTTGAGAAAAGAACCAGAGATGAATTAAAAATTACTTGAGCTCAGAGTGCTACCTAAAGGTAGTAACAACACCACAGGTGTTGTTAGAGGTCTTTTAGCTCCAAGACCTCCTGACTGTCAAACTTAACATGCTTGTACATTCAGACTTTCATAGCTACTGGTCATCTTTCTGACATTTTTATTGCTATTTAGTGAACCCTACAGAGCTACAAGAAAGGGCCAGGACGGTACAGAAAATAAGAATGGCTTTACATCTATACAAGTGTCCATTAAGTTTACAATACCTGGTTAAAGGGAAAGCATACCAGATGCTGACCTGGTCCTCAGCGAGGATAGGAGGCTGCAATGCCAGGTCCAAGCATCTCACACCCACTTGGAGGCAAATCATCCAAAGATTACTGAAAGATCTACTGCCAAAAATACAGCATGCAAGTTCAGGCAAGAATTCTTAGCCTCATATATATTCTTCTTAGAAAATTTACATAAAGCTGAAGAGCATTCATAAGCAGTAATGCAGCTAAACAGCACTTTCCACACTGTAGTGACCAAGGGCTACTCACCTTTCAGTGCTATTACTTTGGAGGCTGGATTCATGATGGCACTTTCTGCAGAAATTGGGCGCCTGATGGGTGTTGTGGGATCGCTCATGTCAATTATCACTACTTGTGCCTGCTCTCCCACTTTCTCCCTGATGCAGATGAACTTGTCAGATTCCATTGTGAGGGTGCTGAATCCAATGTTTGCTGGGTTAATGCCCAGATTTTGGAGCTAGAAAAACAAAAGAGAGTGCTTTATTATCCTTTCCACGTTGAAGGTCTAACTCAAGCCTCTATGTCTAAATCTCCTCCAGAAGGAAATGCAAGACTGACAAATTTCTCTGACCAGAATCTATACTATTGAACTATGACTTATCTTCTGATTCACTTTGTTCCATAGGTAAAGAACTACACACCTGTGAGTATTCAAGTCCTAAACATTCCAAACTTGTGTTATCAATGCAAACTAAAAGGAGATTTAAGTTAAGCTTAACCTGGTTCTAGTAATGTGATCGACTGAATAATCGCAGTAGCATCACTATTCCAGTTTTAACAAAGCTGGTAGATTTGATATTCAAAACTTAAGTGGCAGAACTACAATGTTCAGCATCAGTGGGTCATATAGAAAGAACCAATTACCCTTATGCAACCCACTCCTAACAACAGTATGGAATGAAGTCTACACAGCAGGTCTCAAATGGCCTATTTTCACAAGTCGATTTGTTCATCTTCTTAGAATTTAATTTTTACCACTAAAAGCTAAGATGTGTTAAAATAATCAGTCATTCCATCTCTCCTCACCCAAGAGGTCGTGCCATTTGGTTCAACACAAAGGCTGGGATTGCAATGCAGTCCCCCTCCAGCCTTATGCCCAACTCTCAAAACATAACTTGTGTTCCATCACACTACAGTAGGAACAAAGGAGTTACTACTCTTAATGCAACTTGAAGTCATTTTGTGCTGCTGAATAGACTGCCCTAGAAGTTGGCTATTTCTCATTTTCATCCTTTTGTGTTACGCTTTGTTTCCATTCACTCTCAATCTCAGGCTACCAGGAGGAGGTGGCAGCACCACTGTTCCACCGGTCTGCAGTAAATCAGGTTTACCTGAGCAGCACACCCCAGCTTGGTATGTCTGCAACCCACATTTTATATAACAGTAACTGTGAGAGGCCTGAGCACCTGCTTTATGCCCCAGAGCGATGCTTTTCAAGCACAGGAACTGATCAGCTTCACTGAAGCCTCTCAAGGGATTAACCTACACTGCTTTTCAGTGCACTGCAAGTGAAAAATTACTGCCCTCAAGGAGAAAGGACAGAGTCTACCACCAGCATCACTGAGTCATTAGACTCCTTTGATACACAACACTAGGACCTGCCTACAATAGACTGTAAACCCCTTGGGCAAGAAGTCCTGTGATGGCGTCACAAATACCGTTTTTATGTGTTTGATCTGGCTGATCATGGTTTGTTACAGCTTCTGTAAAGCTACTCACTTAAACTGTAAATTGGGTATGTAACAGATACCTACAAGTGTGGTGTGTCAGGACTGTGTCCAAGAACGCCTCAGGAATTGTTTGTTTTCTGTTGAGCTGACTAATGAAGAGCCACTCAGCTCAGTAACTGCAAATCTCAACAGACTCAGGTTTCAGTAATGCAATACGAGCCCAGTGTACGCATGCGGAAAAGGACGTTTACTCATTCCTGCGAGTGTCTCTCAGCAGAATTGAGAGCCATCCAGCTACACCTCCCTTCAGAGGCAAGTACTTCAACACACGCTACTGAACTTCAGCAGGTGCCATTCATTCCAAAAGAGAATCAATGTTTAGGCACAAGGTCCTCAGAATGTGCTTGCATCTGGAGTTTTGAAAACAGATCTGCCAGGCAGGCGGCTATTACAGGCTTATCCGTCAGTAAGGAAAGAAGTTACCATACCAAGACAACTCCTGTACCTCTCGTGTAATACACAACGTTTTAGTACCCAATAAACATGCAAGTTGTAGCTCCACCAGCTTGTGTGACCTTTAGCAACGGAGGAATAAATGATGGGCTCTTAATTCCACTGTTCTTGCTCTTGTGCTCTAAATCCATGTCCACGCATTGTGACAAATTACACGTTCACAGTAGACACTTGAGCACTTTAATGCTGAGCACGATCCGAGTCCATCTGCCAATAGAGCACAGCCCATTCTACGAGACCAGTTAAGCATCACTAGAGTGGTCAGGAGATTTAACAGCAGCACTTGTTCCTAACTTGATTTAATGAATCCAAATTCCTAACTTGATTTAATGAATCCAAATCCAGATATATTTGCAGAGCACTGAAGGTTCCTCCAGGTCTCTTCCCAATTAGTGTGCTTCAGTCTGACCTACTCTTCAAGAGACAGCCCCTGGCCACCCCCTTTGCACAGTGAGAACCTTGAGGCATTTCCTACTTGAAGTTCAGCTTTAAGCCCATAATTATTCACTCTAAAGGTTGGTCCATGTTGAATAATAACATTTTGGATATCTTCACTATGACAAATAAGATTTTGCATTGGTTCCCCATTTTAACTATTATAAAGTCTAGCAAAACCCAGAAAATGCAATGCTGAGTTCTGTACGATAATCACTGCCATCTGTATTATTAGGGAAGTCCATCACATCTTTTAAAGGCAAGATGCCAGTACTTCCCAAAGGATGGTCATGGGAATGCTGCAAGCCTTAGGGAATGATAACACTTCACAGCTTAGCAGTCTGAAAACACTGAAGATGGTTTGTGCCATCAGGCGAGTAGTAAGTATCCTCATGAGATGGTAAGTGAGGCAGTATAAGAGGCATATTAATAAGAACACAAGCTCTACCACCAAATAAAGGGACATCAGCCGGCATCGTTTCTATCCCACATGGGACACACTCGCTGAGATGATCTGGACGAGGTTGTTCTAAAGCACCTTCTCCCCTTCCTCAAGCACAAAATTAATAAAACTTTATTATAGCAGGTACTTTGCTATGTATCTTAAAAGGTCTCAGGTGAAGGTGCTAAACTGTATATCTGTGAATGAGTCCCCCTACCATGTGCAAAGTGCTTTTGAATCCAGTGAGCAGATATAGTCTCTTCATCACTAAACAGCTGAATCAAGTCATGATAGTTAGCCCTACCTTTTCAATACAAGTCGAAAGGGTCGCTTAGAGCTCACAAATATCCTGAGTGCTTTTTAAGTCCGTATGTCTATCTAAAGCAAACTCATAAAAGCCATTCAGCCTTCTCATGCCCATTGCACAACAGAGAGTAATTCTTAATAAGACAAACCAGATCAACCAAATAGAAACTGGTTTTGCCTTGAAAACGATGGAAGTAAATCTATATCCTTTATGTTTAAAACCAGATTACTTCAGCCCCTCGGTGCTGCACTAAGATGCACAACACTTATGTATGGAAAGCACGTCACGCACACAAGTTTTTTCACAATAGTTGGCTGTGCTCGAGAGCCTGGATCGGTTATTGAACGGAGAGCAGAACTGTGTGTCTCTCCATCTAAGGGATGAAGACCCCAACCTTGGAACCTGAGACTGCACAAACAACAGTCTTCTCTGTAGACGAGCAGAGATTTTTACTAGAACTAAGAACTGAAAAAAGTTTAGGGCACAAAGAGAGGCTTTTAAGAGAAAACCAATGACTAAGTAAAGGAAAAGTTTTAATTTTAGATCAGGAATGCTTTGTACACTGAATTCCAGTAGTATTTCTTCCAGCATATGTCCCAGCATATTTGGTCTTTTACAGCACTTACATTGTAAATTACAATCCCCTCGCAAGATTTCAATCTGGTAAATAATTTATAATTCACTGCTCCAATAGAAGCACTGGAGTTAAGAACCTGATTAAATCACAGTAGCTTAAGTAGTGTGCGCTAGTAATTCAGTGTAGCAGGGCTTGGCATAGTCTGCACTGCTGCAGCTGGGCAGCCACCAGACAGATAAAAACTGAGGCCTTGTCTTATTCCCCCCCCCCTGTGCTATGGGATTTAACTTCAATATCCTCAGGGGGAAGAATGAGCAAGGTGCAAGTACTTTATGAACTTCTGAAGACATAGTGAGAGTTCACCTCTAGAAACTACTGGTCAATTGTATTAAATGTAGCTAAACAGCCTCGAGTTCCCTCTACCCCAACAAGACCTGAGTATCTTTTTTTCACTGCCACTATTCTCCAACCTTCAGCTCACACGGGACTTGATCGTATACACTGTAACAGCTCCAAATTTAACGTGCTCTGTGACTGGCAGTCACTCCTCCTGCACAGCCTTGGAGCTACTGTTCAGTCAGAAGGATGCTCTACACAAGGCAAAATGAGCTGCACACGGAATGTAAACAGTCTGCTGATCCCCAGCACTCCTCCAAGTCTACGTGGACCAAGATCTCTGTTTCACTTCACACTACCATTTATCCACTTCCAGCGAGAGAGAGTGGGAGAGAAGAGTTCAGTATTTAGCACTGCAACTTATGTTTAGCTTCTCTGGAGAGCACTGCACGGTTCAGTTCTTCTTTTAGTAAAGTACATACAACTACCTCAGGAAGACTCTGAACTTGGGGAAACCCCGTTTCACCAGCAACAGGCTGAATTTGGAATTAATTATATCACTAACTAACCTTCTAATCACTTAAAGACATATTAATTAATTAAAAAGGCTACAGGTACAAACAGTACACAGATCGATTTAAGGTACAGAAAGATTCAACTCAGGATCACTGAAACACAGCACAATTACAAGGAATTGTAACTTCTTTGGATTTATCATAAAGCACAGTAGGATACTTGCTACAGTGATATTAAATACGATAATTTAACTGTAGTCAAGCCAATTGCTTGGAAGTAGTGTGTGGGGGGGAGAGATTAAGCTGATAAAGCTAAATCTGGGTGGTAGTGTAGAATTATGAAGGAAAGGCTAAAGTTTTCACAAGTTCTCTACCAGTCAATAACAAGCAGAACCTATAATTTATTCATGACTCTAGATGTTTACAACACTTAATATTAAGTTAAAGCTGATAAAACTGTACTGCCGATATCCAGCCAGATCAAACACTCTGAGTTCCCACATTCCTTTCATTTTCCCTCCCTATTTATCCCACCATGTAGGGACAACTGCAGAAGCAGCACTGAGGAGGCTGACTGCATTCCTACTACCAGCTACTCCTGATCTCAATTCCTCCTTAGCACAGTATTGCTCTAGAGATCCTGCAACTCAGCCTGGGGGGAGAAGCAGGAAAGAGTGAATGCTGATGAAATTTGGTCCTGCGTGTTAACGATGGGTATCCCAAGGTTTTCCCTGCTCCTCCACAGCTTTCACACTGGGGAAAAGTCACTCAAGCACAGATTCAGCCCTTTAAAGAAGATCAAATTATTTGAGAGCAAAAGCAGGTGGTAGCAAAAAATAGAGTATGACTTCAGTACAGATCCCTCGAGAAGCAGGTGGGGAGCCCCCCACTCAAAACTGAGGTCCCACAATGCTGATATTGGCAGTGTTGCAAGACGCACACCACCAGTAATCACAGAAACAGTCATTTAACATGCAAAGCACCACAGTACACCTCCTGCATATTAAGTGTGATGTCCTCTCATCATTGTTGTATAGACCAACCACAGCACAATTGGTTAACGTTTGCTAGTTTTAAACTGTAAGAACTATATACCTTTCTCTCTAACATCAGAAACACTTTGATCCCAAGTTTCTTACTGGGGACAACAGTACTGCAGCTCCTAGGAACCTATTTGAGATGACTACAATCACTGCTATAGTGGGCACAGGCAGGGAGGGGATGGAGTGACAATATAATTATTCACCCTGTTAAACTCTCCTAATCCATGAAAACTCAGAGAACACAGGTAAGTCAGCTCCCTTGGGCACAGAGATTAGATATTTCTGGAATTCACTAGCTCTAATTACTGCTTTTCAGGCTAGAGCTCCTTCTAGGGTCACCGGGACAGTTCTTGCACTTCAGCAAAAAAACACTTCCCAAAGGGAGCTGGAAGTGGTCTTAACCATTTCCCAGGCTGAAATGCCTGAAGAGGCACCAAGTCCTCACTGGGGGATGATGCCCTGTTTGTATTTTGAAATGGATGCCTGATTTGACAGAAAGGGGCGGTACAGCGACAGAAGGATGACTTGCCAAGTCCACTTCCTGTTCTCTCATTCATTTAGCAAATTCCTTTAATTCCTGCCTCAAACTGCATGTTCAGAGACCGCTGTTCCCTCAATCCATTTACAACCCTCCCTCACCACCAGCTCACAAGGAAAAAGATAAACCGGTTTGTCTGTGCTGCATCCATTAGTCATGGATCTTTTCCAACGCTGGCATTAGAGTTTTCACAGACTATTAAGACAACCGTGTTATTCCGGGGGAGGATTTTTTTTTTTAAATATTGTTATGTTTGGAAGAAGGGACAGAAGCTATTCAGCTTCCAAGTCCAAATGCTTTCTTACACCTCATGTCACCGATTTCCTCGCAGCTGCCCAGAAAGAGGTTCCCTGGAACCTCCGCGATCCTGAGGGTGATGGTAAAAGAGAAAAACCGCGATCCCTCTGCAAGACTGCGGCGTCCCCCCGAGCCGGGGCGGGGGAGCGCCCGCGGTCCCCGGGGCGAGCGGCGCGGCCCCGGCGCGGCGCCTCCCCCTCCCCGGAGCGGGAGGTCCCTCAGGCGGCGAGTGACTCTGCACAAATCGCGGCCGCTCCGCACGGCGCGGAGAGGCAGCCCCGGGGATGGAGGGAGGGATGGACGGGCAGACGGACAGACAGACAGACAAGGCAGCCCGGAGCCCGCACCGGGGGCGGGCTCGGCCCCGCGCGCCTTCCCGCGGCGCCCGGCGGGACGGCGGCCGCGCTCCGCAGGGAGGGAAAGAAGGCACCGAGGGGGTCCCAGGGGACGGAGGGGGTTCCCCCTGCGGCCTGGCCCTCTCTCCCCGCCCCTCAGCGCGCCCCCGGCCCGTCTAGGCCGCGGCCTCCCCCCACCCTGTGAGACACGGGGTGAGGCAGAGGAGGGGGAGCCCCTTCCCCTCGCCGCCTCCGCCGCCCCGCCGCGCTCACCTGGAAATGCTCCTGGAAGCGAATGGGCAGTATCTGGGCCATGGCTGGGGGCGAGCGGCGCGGGGCAGAGGCGGGCGGTGGAGCGGAGCGGGGGCCGGTGCTCCCCTCACGGCGGCGGGAGCGGCGCAGGCGCGGAGCCCTCGCTGGGATGGCGCGCCCGCCGCCCTGCTCGGCCTCAGCGCGGGACCGCTCACTCGCCGCCGGGATCACTCCGCATCTCGCCAGCCTGCCAGGGTCTCCTCAAATAGTCCCTCCCCCGCCGCGCATCTTTCCCCCGCCCATCGCCACCGCCTCTCGCCCGCCCTCAACCCCCAGCCCTTCCTCTGCCCCGCGGCCCCGGCACTCCCGCTGAGGGGATGGGCTGCGGACGGCGCTCCCAGGAGAGGGGTGGGGGTGTCCCCACCCCGGCTACGGCCAGCGGAGAGGGGCGGGAGGGGTTGCGAGAGTGCAGGTATCCTTCCGCTGCTGCCACACGCGCTCACGTGACCCGGACCCCTCCCCGGCTCCCCCCGGCGCTGCCCCGGGCTCTGCTCACACCGGCCCCGGGGCTGCCCCCGACCCACCCTCACACCGACCCGGGGCTGCCCCCGACCTACTCTCACACCGACCCACCCTCACACCGAGCCCGGGGCTGCCCTCGATCCACCCTCACACCGACCCACCCTCACACCGACCTCAGGGCTGTCCCCGACCCACTCTCACACCCACCCCCAGGGCTGCCCCCCGGGCTCCCCTCACACCGACTGCCCCCGACCCACCCTGACACCGACGCCGGAGCTTCCCCACAGCAGCCTGGCGGTGCCGGGGTGATGGTCTCTGCCCTCAGCGCCCCGGGGCTGTCGCCGGCGTGAGGAGGAAGGCAGGGGACACACAGGTGCTGCCCCCCCAGCGGTGGCCCTTGGTGGGCACTGGGGAACGGGAGCCGCCTGCCCGGCACCTGCCGTCGAGGCTGGCAGTGCCAAAGCGTGGCTCTCTCCTCCCTCTCCTCCTCGGGAGCTCCCGGGACCCCCAAAGGTCGGCGCTGGGATCAGGCGGCACAGCTGCCCTTGGCCCACCTTGACTTGCCCCAGCGCCACGTGGGCTTTGGTGCCTGCAAAGGTATGTGAGGGGTTTTATGACTACATGTTTGGAAAACCATGCTGCTGTTTTGCCCTGTGCGATTTCTAAATAGGAATAGGGCTCCTTCCCCCAAGAGTTGACATTGTGAATTGGAAGTTACTGAATAACCAAAAAGTGAAGGGTCCAACATGCAAAGAGGTGCATCAACACCTTTTTGTTTCACCCTCACTCCTAGTCAGCCCGTTAGCATCAGATGAGGGAGGTGAAGGTAATGTTAAAGCTATTATATTTCTCCTAAATTACAGTAATCCTTTGAGATGGAACCGGTGCAGTGTTGCTAGCTCCAGCACTTTTATCCAGAGCATTGTGGTGTTCACATTTTCCCAGAGAGCTCAGCTCTGGGAAACACAGGATTACGGGAGAATCTCTAATTTAATTTTTTATAGATTAGTTTCTCATGCTGTGTGTTGTGAAGCAAAGCTGCACAAGGGACCCCTGAAGACTCAAAACCAGAAGGCAGATTAAAACAATTTCAAATATACTACAATTTAAAATCTCATTACTTTAACCTCATTCATTTTTAATATGTGAAGATGGGAATTGCCAAAACTGGGTTAGGTTTCCAAAGGAATCATAGGCATGGCTCTGCTGAGACACCTTGGGTTCTACTGGCATACACAATCCCAGGCTGCAGCCATAGGGACCCCTTTGCCATATCTGGGAGACCTGAAGGCCTCCATCTGGACAGAGGAAACCCTGAACAGCTCATTGAACAGGTGGGAGGGATGAGGTGCTGCTAAAGCCCCATCCCAGAGGAAACCTGGGATCTGTCGCTGTCCCCAGAAGACTCCTGATTGGGGTTGGGTACCAAGGTCTGGTCTCAAAAGAACAAAGCGAAAACTGGAGCTAGAGACAACTTTTCTGAACGTGGTCAAAAGGGGTTGGAGTAGCATCTGTCCTGCAGGTTTGTTAGCAGCAGTTTAATTAAGATGGGTTATGAGTTTCCACGTGAGGGCAAGTCAGCAGTGCTGCAGAGACAGACCATCAATGGGACGTCAGGACGTCATCTGTCACCAGCCCGTGTTGGTATAGTGAGCTTGTTCAGTGTTTTCTTCTGTCAGCTGTCCTCCCTCACAGCCACTTTATGGATGCTAATTATTTATATCCAGAGCTCCTATTTTAGCTCTTTAGTTTATAGCTAACTATGCATTAAAAGAAAAACAAGGCACTGACTTTCATCATTTATTTCACAAATGAAGTAGGACCTCTTAAGTAATGTACGTAGTTATACGATATACACTTTTATATCCCTTATGTTTTAAAGAAAATTGTGACACAGGAAAGAAGCAACAGATTTATCTCTGGGACATATTTTTATCATTAAGAATTACAAATGCACAGAAGTCACCATGTATTGTGTGCAATCCCTCTTAGTCTGGCACCAAACTGCTGACATGAACTAGAGAGATCACTGGCAAGGAAATCGAGGCTCTTTTCAAGTATAATTAAAATTAAAGGTCTGTTATATTTCTTCACTGGAGTTTTAATAATATAATCCTTCATGCCCAATCCCAGCTGGCCAAATCCTAATTACAACATCCCATAATATCCATAGTAAAAAAAGCATCTCCCTTTATGTAAGAGTGCTTTGCCACACTTCTGTCTGCTGATGTCTTTCTCATTTGTACCTTCTTTACACCTCTCTGTGTTTAAATATCTGTCCTTTATAAGACCCGGCTTTGCTGATCCCAAGGGTTGCAAGCACGATCAGCTCTGAAGAGTGAGCTGAAAGTGTTGGACACTGTGGCACAAATCAAAAAAAAAAAAAAAGGGAAAAGTATTTTGCCGTCTTTTGTCCACTTTGCAGCCTGCTGAGCTTCCGCTGCAAAAGGAACTGCCCTCTGCACAGTCAGCTGTGTGCAGGGATGTTTTAACGGAGTACTTTAACCTTGTTTTCTATATTTAGTTTAGGATCTCTCAATGGGAAGGCACTACTGGCCTTATTTAAGGTATTTCTCCTACAGTCTATAGTCTATTAAAAGGAAATGTAAAGGGTCTCAAACGGCTCGTTGTGTTAGTGCCCCTCTGATTAGCTGAACGCTACTCTCCTGCTCCTTTACACAAGGCAGAACCACAGCACCCAGCAGCTGAGAAGAGTGTAATCCCTAGAAATCCTTTAACAAAGCAAATGGAAAAGCTCCTGGTAAATGTTTCTCTATTTTTTTCAGAGGTTGCTCTCATCCAAATATTTGGTTTTCTGTCTCATCCTATGGATGGCAGCCCGATGCTCTTTTTCCAGTGTTTGAAAACAGCCCTGAGAAGAGCTGCATTTTTGTCTTGGAGGTGCTGTTATTTACATGGAAAAATACTGTATGTATTGTGCATGTTCCTAGTCTTCTTCCCACAGAATCATCCAAGGAAGTGCTTGCTAAACAACATCTGTGCAAATCACCGTTTAACTGCACGTTAAGTGCAGAGTGTTCACTCTGCAAACTTTTGGCCACTTGACTGTTCTGATACAAAAAAGTCAAATGGCACTGGCACACCTTCTGGCCTGTATGAGAGAGTGTCCATGTAGACCTGCCCAAGTGGGATCATGTGCAGCTCCAAGGGATGGAGAGCCTGCATGCTGGACTTGCTCCTCCTCGTGCCTGATTGTTGAAACTGCCAGAGAGAGCTGCTGCCAATGGCACAGCACTGAAGGCAGGGTGTTGATCCACATCTGTTCCCAGCTGAACACTGCCTGGCGCCGCCGGAGTGTCAATGTTTTGCTTAACAGAGAAATGCAAACCTCAGGAAAGCTGTATCAGCACTTGCACTGAGATGTTGGGGTGCAGCAACGACAGAGCGTCACAACAGCTCCTAAAGTTCTGATTCAGTCTCTCAGGGAGAAAATTGGTATTTCATGGATCTCGAGGCCCTCGCTGACTGTTTGCCTCAGTATCCAGTTTGAAATTGTAGTCCTTGTTTTGCAAACCACACCCTCGCCCCTCGCTGACTGTTTGCCTCAGTATCCAGTTTGAAATTTTACTCCTTGTTTTTCAAACCACACCCTCGCCCCTTGGACTTCTTTCCAGCTTGTCTCCTGGAGACGGTGGAGCCCTCCCTTTTCCTCCCCTCTGTCTCTTCTCTCTCCTTCCACAGGCTCCTCACTGCTGAGGCAAGAACTGTCTCCTCTCACAGTCTCCCATCCAGAGCTGACTCCTTGTGCATGTCCCGCAGTCATTCTGCAATTTTGGTGTGAAGTTCCATTCAAATAATGCCCTTTTCGCCTGGAATTCAATTCTCCTTTTCCATCTGGTCTTGCTGAATGCATAACTCTGGGTCATACAAAGCACCCTGAGACTCCGGATGAGTTTCTTCTGTGGTTTTTGTAAGTCATTGCACAAGCTCCTGAGAGCAGACTGGTAAAAATGGTAATGTTTTTGAAGAAATTATTTGAAATGTAAAGATTATGCTGCAGAGTTGTTTAATAGGTAATTGTTTAATGTTTAAATCCCCTCTAGTTCATTCTTTGAAAGGAGGATGGCATTGTACATGCTTAGAATTTAAAGTCAATGCCCTGTTCTGGTGGATTTAACTCCTGACACGTTCTTGATAAATGTCACTCTATGAATTTAGTTCAGTATGTGAAGCCTCATCCTGTAGTCCCTGTACATGAAAGCTCTGCTGGAGATGATCATCCCCATCATCTCCATCAGCAGATTCTGATGGCATTTAATGTCAAAATGAGCTGAAGTGTCTAGAGGCAGTAGCAGTGGAGGCTGGAGGCCTTTAGGTTCCCTGCAGAGAATGCCATGATGATCCATGATTTACTTGTAGCTTGCAAACCAAATGTCAGTCTGGCCTCCCAGAAGCATTTCCATTGGAAGGAGCCGTTTCTGTCTGTGAGCAGTGCACGGACACCAGTGCTCTGTGCATTCCTGGAGTCCTTTGCTCCTGCCCTGGCACTGCTGTTCTCCAGGCTTTGCAGCACAGGTGCTGAGTTCCTTACATGGCAGTTTCTCAGCTGAAATTGCAACTCCTCCAACCAGCCTTGTAAAAACAGAGATCTGCTGGGGAGTGACACAAAGCCAGATAAAGGGCACGGGAGTCAACGTGTGCCTTCAGAATCCTGACAGCTGGATCAGGGCTGTATGCTACAACAACCTCTGAGAAGCTGAATTCCTCCAGGGTGTTTCCTCTGGCAGCTCATTCATCAGGCTGATAGAGGCTGAACATGCTCTTTGAAACTGTAACCAATGGCAAGGGATGAGGTAGCTCATATCAGTCCAGGGTGCATCTCTCACTAATTCCACCAGGTCTGGAATGGCAGAAACCAAGCTATGCTTCTAAATAGACCAAGTGAAATCTTAGCCTGGATGGTGCAAGTGGTTGAACACCCCTTAGAAACGTAATTAGTCAGTGTGCACAAATGGGGCATGAGAAAGGGCTGGGAAGGACCTGGAGGGGTCTGCTGGTTGTCACCTCTGTCCTACAGCAAGGCTGAATGAGCCAATGTTGGCCAAGTGCACATTAACAGGGTGATTTGGGAAATGCTGAATATATTGACTGTTAGGGCCGTTTAGCTATTTCCTTTGAAATAGACCCTCGACAAGGAAAACCTCAGTGTTCATTTTCTTAATGTTATTACATTGTCCAGGAAAGAGAATGAAGCCAAGAAAAGCAGAAACCCTGTTACATTTTCAAGTATAGTGGTAAACCATGCAGATTGTAAACAGACCTTTTATTTTCTATAGGGCATTTACAATATATTTCTCCTGCTCTTAATCCTGGCAAGAAGCACTCTGTAAACTTATAAGCTATGAATTCCCCCAGCTCCAGAAGGAAACAACTCTTTATGGCTGTTCTTGTTTGCCTTGCTTCCTTTTCCCCACCACAGTAAGTTCTGAGACCAGTGGCCAAAATCAGCCATATGTGATGGAGAGGAATAAGCTCAAAGATACCAGATTCCAACAACTCTCATGAAAATAGGCAGCCAGAGAGTGAAGAGACTTTTATTTAGAAGGAATGGCTGAAGTTCAGCCCTTACTGGAAAATCTATGGAGCAGTCAGTACAAATTATGGGGAAAAAAAAGTCTTTGACCGAGGTCTGCACCTTCTTGAATTAGTTTTATTGTTCATGAAATATCTTTGTTCCATTCCTTTATGCCCAAATTCCTGGTTTTGTATGAATCTGTACCTTTATCTGTGTTATCTCTAAAGATGGTTCAGAAATCCTGTCCTGAAAACACAATTATTTCCTGAACCACGTTCTCCCCTTCAAAACCAGGTTTTTGTTAGACCCTGTAATGCTATTTTATGTAACACAAAGGCCCTGTTTTTTTATTATCAGCTTGCAGGATTTCAGGAAGCTGAAGATAAAAGTCACCCTAATTTTCTTATTCGCTCTTTCTCTGTCTTGAATTATTTGTGGAACAGGTTTAATGGACGTTCTCTGCATTTCTTGGTTCTTAATGCCATACACAACCTGAATGGAACAGACTGGCTTTTCTTGAACTTCAGTCTTAGCTAGAATTTTCAAGACACAAACACAACACAAAGATGTTTCCCAGAGAGGTTCAACAATCACACATCTGCTACCTTTTAGATTTTTGACAACACAAGCAAGATGGCTGAGCTGGAATAAAATGTAGGCAAGCACAGGCTTACATGCTCGTCATCCTCATAATGAAATAAGTTACCTTAAAAAAAATTCCTACTAAGTGCTGGCAGAACCAATCCATAAACACTTTGCTACCCTGTCACTAGAATGAATTTAGATGACACAAGATAAAGACAGCCATGCCCCTTTAGAGCTTTCAGTGTAAGCAATGCTTCTTAGGTGAGGGGTGTCGAATAAAGGGAGAAAACCTCCTGTGCAGAGACCTTAACAAGCACCAGAGGGAATGTACAATCCTTTCTCTTTAGAAAGATCTTCCCCAGTTTAAAGAATATTTGGTACTTTCTACTTTTCTAAAGGCCTGAGGGGTGCCCTGAAACATAAAAAAATTACATCAATTTTTTGGCAAACTGTGCTGTTCCAGATATGTAGAGTATCTTTAGCAAACGCCAAAAGGAAAGCAAAAGCATACAAAGTGCTAGCTAAACCATTTATTTAGCATGTTGTCGTCATGTTGCTTTGCAGATTTTTGGTTCCCATTGGGGGAAAATGTGATCTAATAAAGAACTACTTTCAAAAAGAATATATGGAGGTTATCATGCAGTAGCTTTTAATTGTCTCCTTTCTGCACCAAGCCATTCTGCATCCAAAGGGGTGAGTTTCTAGCCTCAGTGTTGGAATTTTCCCTCTTGCATTTTAGCTCTCTACAAGTCATTTACTCCAACTCAACCAGAGTCTAGTGCTTAAAATTCTGGATGGAGTAGGGCTCTAGCTGCAGCACATCAGAAGTGAGTCATCTTTGCGTGTTTCTATCCATTTCATGAAGACTGAAACATGTTCATAATAAGCAGCTCTTCTTTTGTTTCTTCTGTTATGCTGGAAGAGGAGAACTAAAGAATTGAAAGAAACAAGTTTAGTGTTAAGAAATAAGCACTTTCATGGGCCTTCCCAAAGTTCCTTAAACATCTGCCTATTCCTCTTGTAGCCCAGAATGTGACTGAGACAGCACATGATGCGTTGCCTGATGCAAGAACTATGTTCAGTTAATGCATATTGCCAAGTTTGTGTCTGCAAACAGGAGCTTGATTTGCTGTGCCTGGGCTGTGTCTGTTTCTACTCATTCACAAAGCCAGCAAAATAGCTGGAAAAATGGTAGAATACAGGAAGCTGTTGAGCTTTTTGATCAATTATTCCAAAACAAGAACGGTCAAATACAGGCCATAGGATTAAAACACAGCTGGAACCCATCCTCATTTGTAATATAAAGTTAAATGTTTTGGAATGGTCTGTCCCTTCCCAGTCCACCCACTCCTGTCAAAAGATGATGCAGTTGGATTTGCTGGTGGTACCAAGATCCTGGTAAGCTACAGACATGGTCCCTCTGGACAGTCTGATGTGCTCACTGGTGTGTCACCTCCTCAGCTGCTGGGTTACAAAGCAACAAGGTCCCATTTATTACACTGCTGACCTCAGATATCGCTTCCTCTGTCACTTCCATTCATAGTTACATATGACATGCAGAATTATTTTCAGCTCTGTTTGGCTTGTGTGCAATCCAACTTCTCAGCTCCCCTCTGGATTCTCTAAATACAACAGCAGAGAGAAGCCACCTCTTGTCCCCTTGTGCCAGGAGGACCTGCCAGACATCAACATGGACATGGTCCTGAAGACCAAACTGCTTTACGTAAGTCTGCTCACAGATTCCATAATCCATCTGTTTTCTGTAAAATGCAGTTATTTACAGCAAAGTTCCCTCCACTGTACAGTAAGTGGCTGTTTATGTTGCTATTTCTGATGAAGCTCAATATTGGCTATTTTTCATTCTATCTCAACACTGCCTTTAATTGCCTCTTTCCACCAGATTTACGTATTGCCCCTCCAGGCTGTTCACACACAGACTTCCCTTGGCTTGGCAATCTTCCAGTCACTCCGTACTCCAGGCAGAGGTACTAAAACAGCAGAGCAGTTGATGAGAGTTAAAATAAATCTGCATTATGTTACACTGTGTGGCCCACAGATGACTGAGCAATGGAACAACAGAGCAGCAGAGACTCGGAGGTTCTCTTCCTTTTCCTGACTGTGCATTTTATGTACTTTGGGGCAGGTATGTAACAAGGTTGTAGAGGCTTAACAAATGTCTCTTCAAATGTTTTCAAATGCCATTATTTAGCACCACGGCAAGGAAGAGTAAAGTCAGAATTAATGATTCTCTCAAATACCAAGTGAAAATTGTTCTTACAGGAATCGGCTTCATAACCCTGATACTTGAGACACCTGGAAAAGCAGAGACATTCCCTGGAGATCTGCTGAGCTCATTAACACAGCCAGGCTGACTCAGCAATGCATCTACATGTGCCCAAGTGCAAATATATAAGGGATCTTAATGGTTTTAATGTGCTGCTCAACATAAATATGCACCTATTTCGTAAGTACATTCTTGAATTAAGGCTCCAGCTTCTTGCGTTCTAATGCACCCAGACCCCAGTGCTCAGTCATTGCCAGTAGCTGCTGGTGCCCAGTGATACCTGGGAGCCAGCAATGTGCTGCTGTGTCCCACAGAGGAGCTGCTGTGGTTGTGCTCTTTCTCTTACCTCTCCTGGGCACAGGTGAAGCCCTCAGGCTCCTGGCAGGCTGCCATGGCAAACCCAGCACGCTGCATGTTGGCTCGAGTGGGGAGTAAAGGCCTCAATATTGCATCTCAAACACTGATTAGTAAAGCAGGCCATTGAAAAGAGTGTTTGTTTAGCTTATGGAGATTGTGGAAAAGAAAACAGCTCCAGAAATTCAAAGCTAGAAATGCTAGAGCAGGCACATCAGACTCCTAAGAATGAGCTTCCACGCCCCCACCTTCAACTGTAAGGATGAAGGTCTGTCTTAGACAGGCAGTTGAAATGCAGCTCAACAAAAAGCCACTCAAAAAGGTCAAGAGCAAGGATTCAGGCAGTAAAATAAACACCTGGAGCTGGAAAAATCCTTCTCCATTTTTCCTCTCACATATTTTTGAATTATTGTGCCAGGAAATTATTAAATCACACAAGTTTCAATAATGAATGTATTGCTTGGATGGCATGGGAAATTTCTGAGGGATATGGCTAAGGAAATTAAAAACTTTGAGAAGTCAGTGATGAAAGGTCAGATAGATGAGCAGGACTAAACCATTATATGGACTTCTGGAAACAGGGAGGATATTCCTCTGATTGATGCATGTGAGCATTCAAAGGAGGTGTGTGCATAAAATGCAGAGGGATCCTTGTTTAGTCATTTCTGCTGTAATTCAGCACAAAGGTTCCCTGGGATATTTTTGCTCAACTTGGAAGACTCTTCCCCCTAACTAGGATCAAAATCAGACCTGCTAAAGCACTTCTGTATCCAGAAGGCCATTTTTATGTCTTGAGAACCAGGCTGCTTTTGCTGTGTCACAGATGCCAGTTCATGGCACACTGGTGTTGTTCTGTGGCTTAACAAGGTTGGTGCCTAGGTAAGAGGCCCCTTCACAAGCTTGTTTCCTCACCTGCATTTTGCTTAATGTTGAAGTTCAGTTTTAGGTCATTAGATCTTGCTAAACACATACCAACAAAAATTAACCCATCAGGGAATTATTGCAGCTGTGTCATTTTGGAAAGCACATCCCTCTCCGGATCACAGTACAGGATGCCCTGATCAGCGTTTCCTACCTGTGTCAGTCACAGCTGCACAGGGGGCACGTGGAGGGGAGGTGGCAGTGACAGACTGGCCATGGCAGAACAGGCTCTGGATCGTCACTGACTGTGCCTGCCTTGCGTTCTGAGCACTCGTGGGGAGGATCCCAAAGGCACCCAAGGCACTGTCCATGCTGAATTACTGCAGCTCGGGGAACAAAAATAAATGCCAGAAATGTCACCAGCCTAGAACACAACAATGCACGATGAAGCAGAGAGAAAATGACTCACACGTCTCCTCTGCAGTGCTGTTTGCAGCCTAAATATTTTCAGGGCAGAAGGCTGCAGAAGGAGGCTGCAGAACTTTGAATCTGGAATTATCTCAGTCTCCAGCAAAATCCTGCCTTTTAACAGTTCTTGGCTTTTCACAAAAGTCAAATTAGAAGTAACAAGTCCTGGGAATTCAGTCCTGGACATCCTGAGTGCATCATTCAAGGAGGAAAAATACAGGCTGACACTGTCCTTCCCTTGCAAAGCTTTCTCTGTGGGCAGGTGGATGCAATCGGTTTTTAACCTTTGCTTTCTTATATGACAATTTTATAACCTATTTATATCGAACTGCCATATCTTGGCTGCCTCTCTGCCTAGACTTCAGAGAGGGAAGGAACATCCTGTATCATTCTCCAAGAGGCTCAGTGGGCACAGATGTAAACAGATTGGTCAATGAAGGCACAAGGCAATGGTGAAAATAGGGCAATAAAGCTAAGACTATCAAGACCTGTCCTAGTGCATTACTGTGGACCTTACTGGAAGCCAAGAGCAGACTGCGCCACCAGCCTTTGCAGTTGCTTCACACAAGGCAATATTCCCACAGGAATTTTCCTTCAAAGGCATGCAGACAGCACCATCTAGTCAACAAACACTGCATGCAAACAAACACTGGGGTTGCACAGAAATTCTCAGAGAAACCTGGGGCTCAGATCTTAGGGCAAACAGGTCAGATTTTCGTACCTACAGAACTCCAACTCAGAACTGGCGAAATCAATACACTGATGAGTGTTCTGAAGAAAAGCTGTGGAGCAAAACTGAAGGAAGGTAACTAAACTGTGCCATTCTTTCCAACTGCCCTTACATGTTTGATCTAAATGATAAACTCTTCTGGGCAGTGGCTCCCACTCCAGGGCAGCCACATGTACACATCCCAAACTGTACTGTTTCCTTTCTCCACTGCAGGGTTAATGCCCACAGCACAGCCCTGGTGGCACTCTCCATACCCCTGCTGCCCTTGCTGACCCTGGGAGGCTGAGAGACACACACAGGGCTGGGCAAAGGCTGCTTCTTCCAAGGGATAGAAATCCAGCAGCTCTTCAGAGCCTTGGCCGGCGGGCAGAGCTCCTGGCTGGCACAGGAGTGCTGGCCATCACCAGAGAGCAGACTGATAGTTAATGTCAGGGGGAAGGAGGGTCACTGAGAATGAAGATGCCAAGGAGGCCCATTGTTTTCCACAAAATATCCACAGCTAGAGCTGGAAGCCCATTTTCTAGAAGGTTCTGCCTCACCAACAGCAGTCACAGTCCATCTAGACTTTACAGTGGAGGCAGGGCTCCACAGTCCCTGTTTTTAGAATAAACCCTGCCTGGCATTCCTGCTTTGGCAGCCGGTTTATTCTGGGGGCACCTCTCTGCTTGTTTTCAGCTGAGCCTTCCCAAGCCTTCAGTTCTGGCCCCAATGGAGTTCTTCATATTTTTCTGTTACAGGAATAGTAATAAATTTATTTGGAAGCAAACCAACCCTCCTACCAATACAAAATGAGAATTACAGAACTGCCTCCTAAAGCCAAACCTGTTTTCAGGAGCAGGGAGAGGGACAGGCAGAAACGTGGGGTCCTTCATTCCAACAGCACCTGCTCTGCCTGGTTTTACCTACTCGGATGAGCCTCCTTTACCCCCTTCCCTCCCTCATTCCCCAGAAAGGCAGGGACTGCACTGTAAGCATGGAAGTCCTTGAGAAAACACAGAAAGAGTTGAAATGCCTGACCAGCCATAAACAAACAGCTGTGTGTGAAATACTCTTAAGACTCAGAAACTGATTCTTCATGCAAGCAGAGCAAGGAAGCAATTAATATTCCTAGCAGAGATCCAGAATCCACCACACTGCTCCATTCTCTACCATCTCCCACTGTGCTCTTTGCATTATTTTGATTTTTCTATATGTAACAATCAAGTGCAGAGATGGAA
>JAWWES010000037.1:5409607-5419728 GCA_035583135.1 Lophotriccus pileatus
ATTCTCTACCATCTCCCACTGTGCTCTTTGCATTATTTTGATTTTTCTATATGTAACAATCAAGTGCAGAGATGGAACAGCTCTCAGTTCCCAGTTGTTGAAGAACTCTCAGCATAAAGGCAGAAAACCAAAGTTACCTGAATTAAAAAAAAAAACCAAAAAACAAAACCACATCAGTCTCTCTACTGATTTTCCCTTTTCAGAGCTTTTGTAATAAATAACCCTTCTGAAACTCTGCTTTGCCATTTTAAACAAAACTAAACTCTACTACAAAAAAAAAAAATAATCGAGAAGCCAAGTTCCTCCCTCCTTCATAAGAACCCAAGTGGAGGTCAGGACATTCACAAGTTTTCTACCATCACCAAATTTGGGACTATACAGGAATATTACAAACCTGCTTAAATTTTCAAGATGGTTCATATATTTTTTTTGCCTTACTCCTGTGTCAGCTGCCTCGTTCATGCATACATCCAGTTATTGATATTCCTGTTAATACCATGCACTATGGCAAGATGACTTTCCAAGCAACATCTTGAATTATTTTATCATCACAAAATTTTTGCAGAAATGAATGCTTGTTTGCATTCCTCTTTCAGGATCTAAGAGACTCTACTCAAGAATAATGTAGAATTGTAATACCCTGTTTTTATTCTCAGAAAACAAAACCCGCCAGTTGCAAACTTATTTCCATATTGGCACAAATTTAACAGAGTAGGTCCAGCATTTTAACAGGTATTATGGGGAAAAACTGATGGTGAAGTTGTAATAAAAAAATTTGGGGAAATAAATGCAAAAACCCTTTGTTAACAATAAGCACCTTTTATTGACCATCTTACCATTCAACACTCATTTAATTCAATCTCCTAAATTGCTGAACTACAGTCCAGTTTAGCCTTTAAATAAAAGATAATGCAATTTGACTTGTACAAAAAGTGTTATACCTGGGTGGCACAGAATTAAAATTCTTTTTTAAAAAGCTATAGACACAAATAATCACTACCTATGATTTGAAAATTAAGTCCTACATATTTCAAAGTAAAAATCAACACATATTCTCCATATGATGTTATGCTTGTAAAAATGCCTACAAAAATCTGTTGGTTCAGAAGGCAGAGTGGGTGGAAAGTATTTCCTATTTCACCACTGAACACAGGATATCACAGAAGCTACTAGGCAGCAAAACACTTCAGATGAATCTCACACACTAAAAGAACCTCCAACACCATCGTGTCCCAAGGATTTCCGTGGGTCAATCCAGCTCAGCACAGCAGCAGATCCTTGGAGTACAGACTCAAAGTCACACCATTTGTTACAATAATTAATTCAATGCTCAGGAAATTTAACAATCAAATACACCTGGATTATTCCCATTGGTTCTCCTTGCTGCTTTTAGAGTCTTATGTCTGTGTTATCAAGTTATGTTAGTTCCAGGTGTTTAAAATCTCTTCAAAATTGAGTAGCAAACTTTCTGAGAAGCAAGAAAATTGCCTTTTATAAAGAATACTTAAAATAGTTTTTTGCCATTTTCTTCTGACCTTATGAAACTTCTATTCAAGCCAATAAAAATAACCAGAACTATTTTGCTGCAAGAACACCAGTTTACATGCCAACATGAATATGCAGGCAAAATCATTTATTTTATCAAGTTAGCATGTGACTGCAAATTAAATCTCTTCTGAAATTCTTAGACCCCACACAGTTTAAGTTTTTCAGCAGCATCGAAGAAGAAATAAAACTCCATCTCAGGGAACAGTAAGAAAAGCTACTGAAGTAAATCCTTCATTACACATGCAAAGTGGCATTTCCTGAAAAGGCAAAATCCACGTGGTTATTTTCCTCTAAATATCCTTTTTCTGCAGAATGGAAAGTTATTCCAAGAGAAAAAAAATCATCACTATTACAAAATAGTGTTTTCTCCTCATGTCAGTTCCTCTGAAGTTCGTTACCAGCATAAAGCATCTACATGGAAGCAGAGGAAGGGAATTCAGTTTGTAGCAGACATTCATTTATATCCATGCACAGTCTTTTTCCCCCTGCAATTATTTCCCCAATGTGGGAAATAATCCTTTAAAACAAGGCCATTAAACAAGACAAAAAGGAAAACCTAAGCAAAGGCAGCAATACATTATTGAGGCAGTGATGGCATTGTTAGAAGAGATGAGGGGTTAGACCTCTGTGTAACTTCCACAGGGCTGAGATCCTGGGATTCTATTCTGCTTGGATCACAACATTCTCAAAGCAGAAAGGGGGATTTATTTTCTATCCCCCTTCCCTACCTGTGTTTTTAAAGGCATCAAAGATATCTGGGCTGCAGTGAACGTTCCAAAAGGCCAACACAACTAAACATCTGAACAAAAACTGGAGTTCGCTCTGGGGAATTAGAGAGACTAAACATGGAGTAGCTCACACCAGAAAGGCAGAAAGGTTTTTACTTGGATTCAAGCTCCCTGTTTCTTACCACCCATAAGACCATTAAATCCTCCAGCAACATTTTTTCTTCCATTTGCCACAACTTGGTCAAGAAAGTCTCAGTGTCCATCCTCATTACCAGAGTCTTGGTTCAGCAAACACTGGGTTGTGACATAGTTTCTTACAAGTAATGGCCAATTTTACACTAAAAGGAGTGTTATTAATTACTATGCAATTTTTTATACTCTCTGTTCTGGGGAGAATTCATACACTTTTCTAAGACACAAGAGTTTCTGTAACCAGCACTGGGATAAGAAAAAATACGTGTCTTTTCATCCTTTTTATTAAAAGGAGAAAGTCAAATAAACTAAACCAGGTATAATAAAAATTTCAATCTTCCTTCACTGAGCTACTTAACATTTTGAATATGAACAACTGCATAAGTTACTAAATAAATGTATCAGCTAAATAAATGTATGTCTCAAGACATTATATAATTAATAAATATTCTAACAGAGTAAGAGAATTAATCATGGGATAGACCCAGAAAGATCATATATTAATAAGGTATTTAATGGTTCTAAATGAGCATAAATGATACAACTGAAAATTAAAAAGCAATTAAAAGTACTCAATAGCTCTTGAAGTTTTATTTCCCTGCAAACCAGATTTTTGTTTAGGGACTGAAATCAATGACATGAGTAACAAATGGAAACAGAGGCTCACCTTAAATCTAATTCACAGCTCAACCCTGCTAGGAATGCCAGCAGTAGTATTTTTCCATAATACAATGTTTAATAAGCGTAGCTTTTTTAGTGATTTATTTTTCTACAACTGAACTTCCAGAAGACACAGTAAAACAAGAAAAGGCTCGAGTTCTCTTTTATCTCCTTAACAACTGGGTGCACTTCGCAGCAAGTGAGCTCAAGGTAACAAATCCCTTGAGAAAGGAAAGAGCAGGGTGGGGATGCCATGTCCGTGAAGGACACAAGCTTGATAGCTTGAAACACCAAGGTCTTCCTTGAATTCATAACATAACGTGGCACTGGCTCAAAACAGTGAACTTATCTCTTCCTGGCCACACACTGTCATCATGCTCGTGAGTGTTCCAACACCGACACAGGTCCCTGGGCCTCTCCACACCACAACAACTTACTGATTTTCCACACAGGCAGCAAGGTCTCCTTGTTATGTCTTCAGGCTGGAGTAGAATTGTGATTATTGTGCTCTACAGTGATACTTACAAAACAACAAAACAAAATGAAAGGCTTGACTTCTGTCTGGAAGACTCAAAAATATTTCTGAGCTTTTCTTCATTTGCAGGAATTGTTCATACCTGCTAAGCCAAGGCAGGTGGACGTGAACCCAAGGGGAGTTTCTTAACAGTCACATGGCCCAGCAAAACAGAGGATCTGCTCCCCCCCCAATAACATTTGAAATCAATGTTAAACAACCTTCTGTGGTCTGTTTGTGCAGTATCAGACCAACTCTCCATTCCTAAAATGGAAGCTATTTTTTCAAATAACCACCTAAATGAATAAGCTGAGAAAGAGCAGAAAACAAAAAAGCAGATGGTGACAATTTCTGCAAAAGAATCTTTAAAAACACATACATTAAGTCCTGATTTTGTTACCCAAACTCTTTGGGTCACTGTCAGTCAACATTCCTTGCAGACCATGATATCCTTAGAGATCTTTACTGGAAAGACTGTAAAGGCAATTATTATTTAGCGACCAAACATAAAAAACACAGTTCCTGGATTCACCATTTGGCAAAAGTCATCTTAGGAAGGGGAACACGCACAGGATATTATCATTACTGCATGACACCCTGGATATTTTACAACTTCCACAGAACAGTTCATTCCTTGAGCCCCAGAAATGCCACAACAGTCACTTTACATTATCTTTACAGCTGGAAATCGGTGTTTTTTCAGAATTTAACATAGCGGTACGTAAACAGAATTAGCAACATGTGTTCTGAACAAAGCAGCACATTCTGTTCCCCCTGCCCCCTCCCCAAAACAGAGGCAAAAAATGCAGTTCCTTTTCTCCCCACAGCTCCCAGGCCAAGGACACTGAAGCTTTGTGGAGTGCGAATTCCTCCACGCACACGACACAGTTACACAACTGAGCAGGGCATCCTGACCCAGTGCTGAGAGACTTCACTCCACATGCACTATTCCCATGGACACTATGGAGAAATTTCATGTATTGTGCTGAATTAAGCCTATGGAATTTTATGGACAACAAAAGCAATAATAACAACGTATCAGAGAAAAGGAGAAACAGACACCAGGTTTTTTAAGAGATGGGTTGAAATGAGACATCCAGGATGAACTGACGCTGGACAAAAGAAATTCTAAAAATCCTTTAAAGTTGTCGGACTCTTTTATCAGTGTTTTTAATATTGATGTCCAGTGTCTCTACTTTCCTTGTGAGCCGATCCAGCATATCATCCTGCTCCTCGATTTCCGTCTGCAGACCGAGGGCCAGGTTTTTCAGACGGCTCAGCCCAGAGGACATCTCATCTGTCAGGGGAGAGAGGGACCATAGGAACCACCGTGCTATAACACATACTGCTTTAATGGACAGTACCAGGATTCCCCCTTCTCCTGCGTTAGAAACCGTCAGCTACAACATCTCAGCCCCGAGTGCTCCCCTGCAGCAGTGGAAGCACTGATAAGTCCACAGTTGTACTGCATTATTACCAGAAGTGATCACTTCCTTCTTTCTTCCATTAAAAGTTAACTTCAAATGCTTAACAGTAAACTAGATCTTTATCAAATTACATACCCTGTAATGTCATCTTTATTTTTTAAATGTATTTCACAGAAAATCAGGTACATCTTAACTCAGCATACACAGTCTGCTCACTACCTTGTTTTTCTTTAAACTTCATGCAGAAGTATCATCAATACTACTTAAATCTTCAGTGTTATTTATCTTAGATGATAACCTCCCACTTCCAGATTTTCTAACTTGGCTACAATGTGACTATTTTATTGCATAATTGATTGGTATAAATGCTTCTGAAGCAAGCAAGTTTTCCACAGCTTGTGAGTAGAACAAATGTGCTTCCACTAAACTCTTCTGCCTATTTCTTTGATCCATTCCTTTCTGATTTCTTTCCAATCTCTTTTTTCTAGGTCAGCTACACAGTGACACGTGTAAGCAAAGAGGCACTTTGTCTATATGTTACAGAACAAAGGAAGGCAAAGTCAGCTGAACAGCTTTGGGAAGTAATAAAAGGAATGCGGCAAATTCACAAATTAAATATTTAGTGCCTTTCGATTCTTCTATTTTTGGCAAAACATGTTTATTTCAAAAGCTGTGCAGAGTTCTAAATTATTTGGGTCCAAGCTGATGAACAGTTTAATATCTGAGTTTAACTGTGAGCTCAGTAAGTTGAATGCACCTTTCCATGTGAGAGGTAAAAGCTCCAGAAAAAGCAGCAGTAAAGATCCCCACTGGTACAATCAGGATGCCAACCTGAAGCAGTGTTTTCTTGTTGATACTACTAGAACCTGCTTTATAAGATTTTTCAGAATGGATGGATGAGCCTGCTTTTTCTTTTTTTTAATCTGGTTTAGGAATAAAGAATTGACAATTGTATTACATCAAACAGCTTCAGTTTTCTCACTCACCTAAGTTGGTATCAATTTTCTGGTGGTAAGCTCGCAGCTGTTGGTTCTTAGGGTAGGAATCATCCCTTTGCACTGAAGAAACTAAATCTGCTTTGCTGAAATCATTGTCTGTTAAGGGTATAGAATACAGAATGTTATATAATAAAAAAACCTATTGAGAAGAGGCTTTACAGTTTTATGAAGGCTGTTAAAAATTAGCCTGAACACTACTGCCAGGCAATCCCATCACAGGGCTATCAGCACTAGTCCAACACCACTGTCTATAGGGCACCTCTCAGGATGAATAGTGAAGCTACAATTCTTCTTTTCGGCTGCCTTTTTTTAGTTCTAGCAGGCAGCTGAGAGTCAAAAAGGAAACCCCAGCCTCCCGACTCACATCCAGGTGTGCCAAACAGGCGGGAAGGTCCCTGTACCCGCTGGGGCCGACCCAGGCCAGGCCCCGGAGCTGCTCTGCCCCCCACTGGACAGACCTCGGCATTACATGGAGGGGAGCGGAGATCCCAGTCCCAAAGGCACTTATCTGGACATCCTGCTGCCTTCCCACTCCTGCTGCGCTGATTAACAGAACACCCCTCGAAAAAGAAACAGTTACTTGGCACACAGAAGCCATCACAGAAGTTAAGGCACTGTGGGAAAGGGAATGAGGCCAAACCCCAAAGGCTGCCTTGTGACAATCAGGTGATGACTTGAGTAGGAAGGGTCACAGTCCATGTTTGAGATACCAAGGAAAATGCATCTGACAACCGTGACAAATGATGGTAAGAGGAGACCCTCAACATTGAGCTGACATTTTGGCAAACCTGGGGCAAGGCTGCCTGCACACTCTGTGAGAATATAAGCACTGGATGCTTTCAAAGTCTGTACTGGCTATAGAATAAATTCCATACTGGAAGGGCTAAATAAAATCTGCATCCAAATTATAAAAAAATCACATCTGCAGCATGGGTATAAAGGGCTGTGGGGGAAACAATTCCCTAGGATTCAAAGCCATGAAGGCTGGGATACAAATCTCCAGATGCTGGGCAGCAATGGAAGTCAGCAGCTGGGCAGGCTGAAGGGTCTCTGCCTTCATCACTCTCCAAGTTTGCTCCACAGGGATGGCAGGCAACCAGTGTAAAATAAAGCTAACAAACCTGAATTATCTAGCTTCCTTAAGTTTGGATGGCTTTCCTGGTATTTTGACTCTTGTTCTTTACTAGACATCATTGCTTCTTTTAACCTAGTGAAAAAAAGAGAAGAAAAAGAAAATATTGCTATGGA
Organism: Lophotriccus pileatus; assembly: GCA_035583135.1. NCBI lineage: Eukaryota > Metazoa > Chordata > Aves > Passeriformes > Tyrannidae > Lophotriccus > Lophotriccus pileatus. The sequence continues at coordinate 5,416,923 of JAWWES010000037.1, forward strand.
CCACAGGCCTCATTCTGAGTCTGTTAAACTAGAAAAGATATAAAACTTACACAAGAAGAGCAAGTTTGTTAGACCTGATCCAAAATGTTCCTTTAAAATGAACTGTGAACCATCAGCATTTGTGTTCAGTGAAAGCAGAACTTGTCACTTCTGTGCTTAAAATAGCAAATGGAAACATTGCTGTCAAAACCAAAACTGCATCTTCTGTCTTAGAGGCAACATATTCCCTTCCTTTAGTGGAGGATGGAGGGGCAAGGGAGGGAGGAAATCAATCAGTGCACCATTATCAGGCTTTACAGAAGTTTCTCAGGTGAAGAGAAACAAATACTGTAATTTCACAGGAATTAATTTTTATTTATAGCTTTAATAGAAGTGAGGGAAACACATTCAGTACTTAACTGGTAGCACATCAATGCTACAAATCAAGATTTCCTGGTAAGACTGAAGTAAACATGATAATTCAGAAGACTCTGATGAATTACTTGTGTAATTTTGTGTAATTGGATTGACTTCCCACAAATACAAAGTTATTCTTACCCCTACAAATACAAATAGAAGTACAAATATTATTTTTCTAGGTGTTAAAGGAAACAGGGAGCTAGAAACCATCTCAGGAGTCTGCCTGACAGAATCAACAGATCTTTCAAGTTCTGATATCCTGGTGACATTTCAGAGATGCTGTGGGAGACAAAGCCCGAGTAAAATGTTTATTTTACTTACCTGCTGTTGGCATAATAGTCAGGGGCTCCATTCAGCTCTGGCTTGCTCTCTGGAGGTTTGGCTTTGAAGTAGTTTACCAAGCCCCCCCAAACACTCTTAATGCTGTTTATGTGCCTCTGACTCGTCTTCAAGTCCTGGTCCATTTTATCCACCATCTGCTCCGTGCGCTTCAGAGCCTCTCCCTGACGGACCAGCTCCTGCCAGGCATCCACAGGGAAAGAGCAGCTCATCAAACATTTTAACAGACACTCTAAAGGAAGATAACAGCGTTCCTTCATCTGTGTGGATTATTTCTAAAACGGCTTTTTCACTCGCTCCTCTTCCCCCAGGGCATTTCAATCAGGAGTTGCTGCTCAGCCATGGCATTAACCAGCTGTAAAATCTGTGCCATGGCAGATCCCTGATGCCTGCTACAAACAGCACCCAGGAGTTTTCTGAGCTGCCCTTTCGTGGGGTTGACATTTGCATCTCCTGCTGACAGAACAAGCATAGCACCACATGGGTGGAAACCTAAAGGTTTTATGGCAGGGAGATGAGTGAGCACAACAATTTCTAGCTGTGAATGGCACCTTCATTGGGAAGGGATTCTGTTTTCACCTTAGTGGGATGTTCCTGATAATTTAGGAACAGAATAACCAAAGGAAATAAACGCAAATAGAATTTCTTCAGACTGCAAGAATATTTTAGCTAATATTAACAGTGCAGAATTTAGGAATTTTTATATATGGAAGTACGTTATTTTCTAATTCAGCAGCACAAACATTATTCCAAAGTAATACAAAGATTTATCCTGGCAGGAAAGTTGCCTGCAGCTACCACTAGTGCAAAACAAAGAACTTGTGTTCACATTCTTGCTGAACTGTGGGAAATTCTAGTTGAATGTTCTTTTTTCTCCCCCCTCAATAAAACAGCAAACACACAGAACTCAAGTTTTACCACAGGCCCCGTGTCAAGCCTAAACTCTTGATTCCTCCCTTGTGTTTTTCTGGACAAACAAGTCCCAAAGTTCACAGCAGTCCTGCCGAGAACCCCCTGAGCACAAGCACCTTGTGCAGGTTGGGGCTGCTCCGGGGTCAACTTGGGCAATAACACCCAAGGTACACCCCATTAGCAGGTGACACAATGGACAGGAGCTTTATGAGCCACGTCCCCGAGCACAAAGTGCTCTGAAACAGGGCCCGAGGAATGAAGGAAATGATTAATCGGGGTGAAGCCAAGCACATCACAAACAACTGACAGGGCAGGCCCTGCACCCAACCGAGAGAACTGCTGGAAACCTTTTAGTCAGTCAAAAACAGGCTTAAAACGCCACTCATAAGACTCAGTAAGAATTGTTAAAAGCAGCTGAAGAAACGGCCGAGTCCCAGTCTCAGCATTACACAGATAGGGTGGAACTGGGACTTTTCGCTCAGAACCCAAACCATCACCCGGGAAACCCGCCGGCACTAACACAGGGTGGCTGCGGAACACCGGCTGCCCCTGCAGGGGGACGTGTCGGGGGGGAAAGGGAGAACCAGACTCCCTGTCCCGGAGGGCCGAGGGAGCCCCGGGGCCCTGTGGGCGAAGACTCCGCTCCCGGCCCCGACCCACCTCGGAGGCGGCCACGCCGATGCGCTCGGACTCGTAGAGCAGCGAGAGGGAGCGGGCGGTGCTGTCGGCCGAGGCGGCGGAGCGGCGCAGCACCTCCTGCTGCAGGTACCGCTGCCGGTCCGCCTCGCCCGCCCCGCCGCGACCCACCGCCGCGTCCTCCTCATCGTCCTCCGCGAACGGGTTGTAGCTCCTGGGGACGGCCGACATGGCGCTGCCGCCCGCGGGGAGCGCTCGGGGAGCCCCTGACCCTCACGGAACCGCCGACTCGGGCCGCTCCGCTCCGCTCCTTCCGCCTGCGCGCGTCGGGCGCAACCACCGCGCGCCTCCCCCCCCGTGGGCGGGGCGATGGCGCCGCAGCGCCGCTGGGGACGGGCGGTGCTGGGCGGGACCATCGCTGCCGCGGGGGGGTGAATGTGGGGAGGGCTGCGCTGGGCGCGCCCGTTTGCAGAGCGGGGCTGGGGGGGGGGTGAGGCGGGCACCGGGCGGTAGTGAAGCC
>JAWWES010000037.1:5422929-5494050 GCA_035583135.1 Lophotriccus pileatus
CTTGTTAAGTAAATGAATATTCATTAAGGTTTGAACTGAAAGAAACTGTATAAAAAATGTGTGTAATATTCAATAAATCGAAGCTTCTCCATTCATCATACTGATGTGATGAGACTTCCTTGGGACCGCACGAGACTTAAACTACACATGTTGCTGGAATTTGCTTCAGACCTGAATTGAGGGTCCATGTGCTGTGGTACAGCTTGCCTGGGTATTATTGGAGTTGTTCTTCTTGCATTTTTTATAAGGCAGTATTTGTATTTCATAGCATTATTATGATGTTTCCAAAGCCAGGAGTCAGTATTAGTTAATCCAACCCCACGAGGAAGGGAAGTGCTGTCCTTTGACTTGCAGGTGAGGGAGCTGGAGCATTACACAGGTGTGTGAGGTGACTTGCATAAGGCCATGGGGGGGATCACATGAGGTGGGACTGGCCCTCTGAATTTCTAACTGCCTTCAAATTATTTTGGGACCTTGCTGTCAGTTAATAAATTGTTTGTGGGTAGGTACATTGTAGTTCTGGAACATTTTTCTGCAACTTTTTGCAGAGAATGAACTGTTGCCTGGAATGAAAGGCACTGAATTGGGTTACTTTTCGTTTGCCTGTGTTGAAATCAGTTTTGCAAGATTCAAGAAGCCTGTGGAGTAATCATGAGAAGCGAGCTCTGAGTGTGCTAATGGAGTCTTTCTGTATATCTAAACCATCTTGAGATTACATGGTTCAGCTTTTCTTCTCCATTTCAAATAGAATCTTTTCTTCTTCAGCACAAGGATAATGTGGTTCCGTACCTCCTCCGGCTTCTGAAGGGTCTTCCCAAAGTCCAGTGGATAGAAGAAAGCAATGCACGGAAAGGCAGAGGTGATGTTTGGATTTTCTGATCTTCCTTATGAAATGCCAACCAGGAGGTAGAAATAGCAGAGGTTGTTCAGGCCACAGTACCAGGGGAGGTGAGAGGTCCTGCTGGGTTCTCAGCTCCTGGCTTGACAGCCTTTAATATTCATTTTATGTAGAAGCAATGAGGAAGTTGAATAGCTCCCTGTTTTCCTGCTTGGCCACTTTTTGGTAGATTGAACTTTCCAAACAGTTCTGTGTTCAATGTATTTTGTATTAAGTTGGAGAAGATTGTGCAGTGGTTAGAGGCGAGTGGAATCTGAGATCTGTACACTCTGCTTTTAGCTTTGCTTAATTGCTATTTCAGCCACTTCATTTCTTGTTCCCTTAATGTCTCTTAGAATTAATATAAGAACACTTTTATATGGTGTTATGTAATTCAAATTTTTTAAGTTACTTGAAAGCTTGGGAAAGTTTTTAATTATTATGCTTTTTCTTCCAATGTTTCAGGCTTAAATGATGATGGTCAGAGCACTTTTAGATTTTGTGTGCAACACTGTATTTTTCTACAGCCTATCTCAGAACTGTGTGATGTGGGAGTCACACATATCTTCTTGTTCTGATATAATTTGCTCTTTCTGTGTTGGTTCTCTCTAACAAGTGGCTGATTTTTCTGTCTGTCACTTCGCAGGTTTGCTTCCAGTGGCAGAAAACTTCAGCTTCTGCCTGGTGACGCTGTTATCCGACGTTGCTTACAGGGACGCCTCCCTCCGAGAGCAGGTGGAGTTTGTCTGTGCTGTTGTCTGACCCAGTTCTCCAGCGCTGCAATCCTGACAAATGTCTGGAGAAGCAGCTGCTTCCTGCCCTGCAGAGGGGCTGATTGCAGTAGCATCTGTACTGATGCATTAATTTGCTTGTGTTAATTGTCAAGCATCTGGAAGATATTCCTAAGTCTGCTGTTACTTTTGGGTGTCAGTTGCTGAGCCCAGCTAGAATTCCAGCTTTGGTGCTGGATTAGGACTGCTGCAGTTTCACTGTGCTGGTGCACACAGCTCACTGCAGGCTTTACAAGAGGAGCTCTCTGAGCTGAGTGAGGGCAACGTGCTCTTCTAGTCACACAGCATTGAAAAACTCCTTACATTAATATATGCAAGTTTGATTCGTTGTAGTGATCTGGTGTAAGAGAATGACACCTCTTTACCAAAAAGATATTTTTGTGTGTCTGTCTTGATGACTTTAGATTTTGGATGCAATCCTGCAAGTAATGCAGTTCCTGTTGGGAATGTGCCAGACACCACAAATGCATGATAAAGGTACCAATAAAATTGTTACTATCTTTGTAACTGCTGTCCTCTGAACTTCCCTTGGGTGTGCTGGTTATCAGGATCACTGCTGAAAAGTGAGCACCTTTTTCTTTCCACTTCCCTTCCCACGTATCTGTTGTGTTTGTTGCTGACTGGTAAATACAGAAGCAGAAGTGTATTTGTGATGCGTGGTTTTTCCTCTACTTGCACAAGTCAATCTTTGTAAAGCACTTTAGACTGAAGTAGTTTAATGATGTGATAGCAAAAAGTGAAGAGGAAGTTGTAAATTACTGTTAATGTGCTGTAAAATGTGTTTTCCTTTTCCAGAATATTTGTGCAAGTATGCAGTGCCCTGCCTGATAGGGATTTCTCGAGCCTTTGGTCGCTACAGCAATTCAGAGGAGGCTCTCCTTTCAAAGCTTTTTCCTAAAATTCCCCCACATTCCCTGAGAGTTCCAGAAGAGCTTGAAGGAATTCGCCGACGATCCTTCAATGACTTCAGATCAATTCTTCCCAGTTCCCTGCTCACTGTTTGCCAGGAAGGAACACTAAAGAGAAAGGCCAGCAGTGTATCCAGCATCTCACAGGTTTGTGTGGCTTGCGCTGGGCTGGAGTCAGTGCTGAGGTTATTTCTTGATCCGAGTGGAGTTAAGACAGCATTAAGGTTGGATATACAGAGAGTACCTTTTGTAAGGTATATCTATAAGTTTGGGAAGCTGGCACTTAATGGCTAAAGTTTTCAGAAGTGCTGAGGGTACAGGAGCTCTCACTGGTTTCACCAGGAGCTGTGGCTGTTCGTTGTCTTGGGGGAAAAATACATTCAGGTGCTGGTTTTGAAACCACAGGTTGTTATTAACATAGTTTCATACAGAACAGGAGTCACTGTTCTGATCTCTTCCCTTTAGTCAAAAGCACTGAACTAGCATTTTTAGACTTCCTATTTCTGACTGGAATTGAACTGATAGGCCCAGCAATATCTAGTTCCTGTTTTTTTGCATGAAGCTGTGTTTCATTATAAAGTGTACACACCATTCCCTGAAAGATTTATCAATGTCTTACAAGTATTTGTTTAAATGTGGCTTTTGTGCGATGTTTCAGGTTAGTCCTGAACGTGGAGTTCCCCCTCCCAGCTCTCCTGGAGGAACTGCAATTCAATACTTTGAAGGTAAATTATTTCACAGAAGAACAAGAGTTTTGTTGCAATTTATAGGACATTGAAAACCAGAAACCTTTTGACCCCTTTCTCCACACTCTAGAATTCTTACAGTAATTCTGTGGCACGTGCCTGGTAGGATTGGGAAAAAAAGCTGTGGTTTAAAGACAGTAGGAAGTTTTTACTAACACCAGTAGTTTCCAGGCTCAGTTGTTTCTGCAGGGTTTTGATTCCTTTACTGCCAGGCAGTGCCTGGTACTGGAGAGCTTAATGCAACTAGGCCAAAAGCATTTTGGGAGATTAGTCTTGAGTAAATTTGAGGAATAAGGGTTAATACTGCATTTCACTGGGCAGCTGGATTGTTGGATTAGGATCTGGAGTTTTGAAGGCTTTGTGGCACAATGTATAAATCCAGAACAACTGCTCCATTTGACGTGAGCGTGATGTGGGTCATTGTGTAAGAGCCAGCACAGCAGAGTGTGCACTGATGTGTATGAATTACTGTGTCACAAAGGCAGAACAGGAACAAGTTGTATGAATTACTACACAGACTCTTAACCACTGAGTTTTGGTGGAGCTGTAGCTGTGAGTTCTAAGTCAAAGCAGGGCTTAAAAATAAACTGTCCTTCCTGTGTCAAGTGGGGGACTGGCTCTGCATCTGAGGTGCATTGGGGTTTCTGGTTTTGTCTGGCCCTTTGAGGTTTTTAACAGCCTGGACTTGATCTGTTTCTGGGCCATTCTCCTCTCTCAAGCCCTGGTTTAAATTAATTTCTTCCACATTGCTTTACTTTTTCCTTCACATTGCTGTTTCTAGAGGTGTCTGTTTTCCTCACTCATGTAATTGGATTGCAAGGTAATTCAAATATCATCCTTAAATTGCAAAATAGACCTTCTGTCTGCCCTGCTGAACCAACCTATTCTTCTTCAACCTTATGGGCTTCGTTATTTGAATTAAAAAAAGCAAACCAACAAAAAAAAGGCTGCATGTTAGAGAGAGGCTATAATAGGAGAACAAAAATAATCTTAATTAAACCTATAGGTGAATAGTGGACAATTTTGTACAAATTTAGGAATCATTTTCGTTGTCTTTCTGGCAGTGTTATGAGTATTCTAATTAGGATTTTATTTTCAATATTAACCTCTACCAGGTATTTCAGATACAGGCAGCCCTTGTATTATTTCTGATGATATAGTTTGTGATAGTCTTTCTTTCTGAAGAAGATGAACAGTGACCTTGGTTTTATTCTGGCCCAGGCTAATGGTTTGGAAAAGAAATGACTGAAGACTTTCTTGTTGTCAATAAATAGTCTTGCTTGAAAGCCTGTTAATCACAAGAACGTTACTCCAGCACGGCCAGCTGAGCACTTCAGAAAGGCAGAGAGATAATTTCTCAAGTGGAAACAGAGCTGACAGCAGTTTGCTGAGCAAGTTGTTTGTTTAGCAGAGTACTTGAATCCAAAAAATAATTTGATTCTCTTTGCTTTCAAATTGCAGCAGTAAGTTGGTGTCTATTCTAAGATGAAAGCTGTGCTTTGTGTTCATTTGACCTAATATAGGGAGAAACCTTACAAGACAGTTTTGACTTAACCTGTTCTTTGCATTTCTGTGCTTTTGATATAAAGATCATCCACAAATGTTTTCAGGTAAATGCATGTCAGTAGCATGGGAAGGCTTCTCGTCAGAGGTGTCTCTGACAGCAAGTCATTCTGAAATAAATTATTCCATTGTGATGGTAAACTTCTAATGAGCAAATGTGTTTTTTCATCATAGTTTTGTGTGTTGATTCACCACTAGATGAGTTGAAATGCACCTCTGAATAGCTTGCAAGTTCAAGACTGTGCCTGTGTTAAAGTAACTCTTTAGTAGTGACCAAATATTATCATTAAACAGAGTTAATGTCCTTTCCCTTCTCAAACTTGTATTTCTGTTATTTATTTCTGATCAGGTTCATATCTTCCCGATGGCAGTGCAGTGGATCCTGATTATTACTTCTCTACAATCAGCTCCAGCTTTTCAGTTTCTCCCCTCTTCAATGGTATTAACAATAAAGAGTTTAACATCCCCCTGGAGATGCTCCGCCAGCTGCTGAACATGGTACGTGGTGGGTCCCTGTGAAGGCTGCAGTGAGGCTGCATTCCAGATATCTGTGCTAGAAATAGGTGCAGGTGAAGTTTAAGCTTTTAAGAGTTGCAAATGAAGTGACAGTCTTTGTCTCTCTCGAGCTTTGGGTAGTGTTATTTTTATGGCATTTTGTGTCACGCTTCAATAGCATTCCTAAAAACTCTCATATAAACTGTGAAGAATTTGGAAAATCAAATAAACTTATGTCAGCTGCTTCCTGCTTGAGTCTTGCAGAGCCCTTGTTCTGAGATAACTTACACAGATGTTTTTGCTGTGAGAACGAGACCCTTTGCTAGAAGGGTTTAGTTGCTGGGAGTTCAATCAAGAGGCTGTTTGCAGCCTGCAGACCCTGTCTGCTTCCTGCACCAGCTATTTGGAACAGCACAGAGGGGCTCAAATATTCTTGTTGCAGCCTTGATTTCATCTGACACTTGCAGTGAAGGGACTTGTGTTCTCTGCGTGGACAAAATTGTATTCTCTGGAGTCACCAACAGGAAACATCCTTTTTTGTTTGTTTTTTTTTTTCCCTCCATAGGTAAAACAGATTGTTGAGGATTCTCTTCTGAAGACCTTGGATGCAGTTATAGCTGAAGTTGCAGAGGTATGCTTTTAAATTCCTTTTTGAATTACCTGAATGCTTTTTTTTTTTTTTGCTGTAATTATTGGAAAATTAGTCTTTTACCTGGGTAAGGAATGCCTTCTTTTTGCAAAATTATACTAATTTCCTTTTTGAACAGTTTCTTCACTGGTTTAAATCTGGCCTTGGACAGTGTAAAAGTGGAGGGAGGGGTGAAGGAATAATGTTTTTCACTAACATAGTTCTCTTGTCCTGACAAATTACAGTATTGGTTGCCCAAAACTGCTTTACTTGGAGACTGAGGTCTTTAGTTTGCATTGTGGTAACACTGTCTTTTTTCCACGTAGATAAAATGTGTTGGCTGTTTCCTTTTTCTAGCTTGGAAATCATTGCTGCTCTTTCAGGTGTCATCTCTAGCAAGTTTATTAGTGTTACAGTTTGCAGACCTTTGCTTGCAGAGGTGTCCTGTTTGGTTCTGTAGCTCTGTGAGTCCTTGCTCTCCCCTTCCCTGGGTGCAGTTCTGTCACAGTCTCCAGCATGTTTTCTGGGGTTCACCTCACCCCCTCAGGGCAGAAAGCTGTGTTGGGAAGGGGGTGAGCTCAGCTGTGTGCAAAAATGACTTTGCTGTGCTCTCCAGCCTTCCTTTGGGTTCTGCCAGATTTGATCTGTAGGCCTCAGTGGGGACAACTTCACCTTCTCTCTTTGCTCAGTGAAATGAGAGGTTTGAATCCCTCCTTTTTTAAGCCTCTTTCCTACACTGTTGGAGAGAACAGACATGTGCTCTTCAAATCCAAAGAGTGACTGAGTCTTATTTAATGCACAGAGTGGCTGTACTTTTTCTTTTGTTAAAAGTAGAGGGGCAAAAGTCAAGAGGTTACTTCATGTACCTGTTTTACATTGTTGTTTACATTATGGAAGAGAGATTATGTGAGTGGAATGAGGTTTATTTATCTCTGTTTATTTATCTCTAAAATGAAAGTACTTCATTTTGAATCTAGGAGGTCTCTTCTTTTCTCTTTCAGACGGGTGCTAGTACAGATCTCTACTACAAAGCATTCAGTGACCCCCTTTATCTTGCTCAGTTTAAAATGCTGAGAGACACATTATACTATATGAAAGGTATAGTATTTATATTTTTTCTAATTTATCCTTCAATATGTTTAAGGTCCCAAGCATTGTCTGCTTTGTATTGAGTGCTGGAACATCGTGAGTTTGCATTTCCTGGGAACTCTGCATGTGGTATTGAATTTGTATTTGACATGTTTCCATATAAAAAAGGTGCTGTGGAAATAGAAAAGAGTATTTTGAGCACCATTAAGAACCTTAGTAGATGGCATTTGAATTGTCTACTCACTGGTAGACTCTGCTATGAAATTTACCTTTCAGACAGGAGATAAACTTGATGAAGTCATTAAATTTATGACACAGCAATGGATTTTACATGTGTTGTTCTTCTGACACACTTGTTCCGTCCTTCCAGTATGATGTCATTTCCTTTTCTCTCTTTAGACCTTCCCAACTCCTTTGTGAAGGAAGTGCATGATTTTGTGCTGGAGCAGTTCAACAGCAGTCAGTCAGAGCTGCAGAAGATCCTGCACGACGTGGATCGGCTGCACAACGAGCTGAGCCCTCTGAAGCTGCGCTGCCAGGCCAACGCTGCCTGTGTGGATCTCATGGTGTGGGCTGTGAAAGATGAGCAAAGTAAAAAACGCTCCTCGCTCTCTGCAATGTCTGTTGTGCTCTAAGTTGTAGAAATACTTATAGAGGAGGTGGTGCTTGGAATAATATAAAATGAAGGGAATGCTTTTTGCTGTTAGAATACAAGAGTAAAACTTCCATCAGATTAGTTGTTGATAGTTGAACATCTCATAGAAATGGAAACAGAAACTTCCTGTTGGCTTATCTAGAGGAGATGGTATAACTGCTGAATTCCATGCAGCTACTCGTTTTCTAGCTTATCTGTTTTATTTGTTGCTTTTAATGTCTTAAATATTTCTTAGGGATTCTTTAAAGAAAACTCTTTTTCTTCGGTGCTAGCACTGGGAAGCTGTTTCTCATATTTCCTCTGTTTTCTTTCTTGTTGTACAAATCTTATCCATCCCCTGAATGTGAAGGACTTTTTTCCTTTGGACTTTGTTCTTGATTGGTGCTTTGTGATACTGAACTTTATCTGTCCAGTGTAAACTACACTCAGAATCATCTCTGAGTACTGTCATTCTTCCAGTCATGGTGTTTGACAGAGCTTCTTGGCACAGATACTGTTTCCAGAACTGTTTTTGCAGAAGCAGCACTAAATCTTTTTGAGGAATTGTAGTATAAAGAGAGTAAAGCTTATAAATTCTCAGAAGTATTTTAGACATTCCAGTAAGCATGGGGTGATGTGTGGCTAATAACAAATCTGGTGAGATAAACTTCTCTGTTGGATTTTTCCTTTAAGGTGCTGAAAACCTGTGCATCAAGTTATCAGAGAAGCTGCAGTCAAAGACCTCAAGCAAAGTCATCATTGCTCACTTGCCACTGCTAATTTGCTGTTTGCAGGTCTGTCTTTACAGTGTCTGACGTTACGTAGCAGTGAGTGAGAGTTTGGGGAGTTTTACAGGTTGCTAGAACATGTTTTATCTGCTATTTGTATTTCCATCTGTGTTCTAGGTTGGGATTTTAGAGGTCTAGTGTGGAAACTAGAAACTGCTTTTAGAATTTTCTCAGCTCAGCTACTTCTCAAAGAATAATATTCATGAGGGGTTTTTTAACCAGTATTCAATTTCTGAAATATTTAGTTTCTTAGCCTATTATATAAACATTTAAAATACTGGGACTGGCAGGTCACTGAGGGTTTAGACTAAGACTGGGTTGTTCTAATTTTTATGTCTTCCTATTGGGCATTTATTCATAGTGTTACAAATGTGGTGTTTTCCGCCACGGAATAAATTGGCAGTAATTCCTGTGAAAACGCACAGGAAGAGAGCAGCAAGGCTTGACTGGCATCTGACACACTCTAGAATAACCTCAAAGAGTTAAAGGCTTAAAGTGTCTAAATCTTTCATTAAAAATTGAATCCCTCAGAACTATGTAGAGTTTGTTTGGGGTTTTTTGTTGAGCTGAAGCTGCAAGCTTGCAGTTAAGATAAAAATTGTACTGCTTTATTGTAAAGCTATGTTTTGTTGGTTTTATTTTTCCTTTTTAGGGTCTAGGTCGTTTGTGTGAGAGGTTCCCTGTTGTGGTTCATTCTGTCAACCCATCCTTGAGAGACTTTCTTGTGATACCTTCCCCAGTGCTTGTGAAACTCTACAAATACCACAGCCAGTATCACACAGGTAAAGGAAAAATGGATGTGCTCCAAAGTGATTGTTTTCCAACTTTTTGATGCTTTTAGGTATATTGTGGTGATGTAGCTGTGGATGGAAATGGAGGTGGATTTGTGCTTTTTTGTTTTTTGGAGGTGGAGAGGAGGAATGCAAGTAACAATCTGGTAGAAGCGTATTTAGGGGCAAACAGTGTACGTAGAACTCCATTTATCCCAGCAGCAATATTGCTGTGTCTCTTGTGCTGAAACCACTTCTGAGTGAGATGCTGCGGCTGGAGCCAATGCATCATTATTCTCATAATGAGGAAAAAAAAATATCACAAATCCAGCGGGAACCTCCCTTGTTTCAAGTTGTGGCTGTTGTGTCTCATTCTCCCACAAAGCCTGCTTCTGTCTGCTCAGTAACCTACTTTGTAATCTGGGAGGGAGCCACTGGGTCAGTCCAAAGCTGAACAAGGTCACATTCCTCAGACTCCTCATACACGTCCTGTGCTCCAGCCACGTGATCATCTTGGCACTTGCCAAGTTTTTATTGTTGTTTTTAGATTTGAATATCAAATTATGATTCTCAAACCAAAAATATTCAGTTTAAATCGCTAATGCAGGAGCAGTATCGTAATGCTGAAGCAGAGCAGGTAAGGTAGTGACTGACTAAATTTAGGAGTAATTATTTAGGGATAGTTAAATGCATAGCTCATCAAATGGAGTTGGTTTCCACACTGCCTGTTCTCAGTAGGTGGTAATGACATCAAGATCAGTGTCACCAACGAGCACTCAGAGTCCACCCTGAATGTGATGCCTGGCAAGAAAAGTCAGCCCTCCATGTACGAGCAGCTGCGTGACATCGCCATAGACAACATCTGCAGGTGAGAGCGAGCTGGCGCCCTGCAGGGGCACATGTGCTCTTTCCCTGGCAGAAAAGTGTTGTGCCTGCTTAGGAGTCAGTGCTCTGTGCTGCTGTCAAGCCTTTGTGACTTGAGTGTGACTTCATTTTCCTTCAGACATCTCTTGGTTCTCTCTGTGTCCTAATTGTAAAATAATAATTTAGTCTTACTGTTCAGGCAATCAGTTCTTATACTTCAGTATAAGCTTTCTGCCCTTAAACCTGGCATGCACTTACAGTAGTAAACACTGCTGTGTTTAACTGATACATTACTCTTTTCTGTCCATGATTACTCAGGTGTTTGAAAGCTGGCTTGACGATCGATTCCGTGATTGTGGAGGCCTTTCTTGCCAGTTTGTCCAACCGCCTGTACATCTCTCAGGAGAGTGATAAGTAAGTTGTCATCATCAAACCAAGTTTTCCTTCATTCAGGGAACCTGGAGCTTATTCTGAAGCTGCAAGTACTGGCAGCATTATTTTAGAGTGAAGTGTCTCAGATCAATGAGCTTTTATGTGGGGTCAAGGTCGTCCCATGCCAAGTCTTTGCAGAGCTGAGCCCCTCTTTTCATACTGAGAGGTGTGGATCCATTTTGTCTGTTGGAATCAGCAAATCTTTGGTGAACTGTAGCCAATTTGAGTTCTCAGTTGAATGATACTCTCTCTACATTTAGTATATGAACTGTTTCTTATATGAAATGTAACCATGCTCAGAGCTCTTTTAACTGTTGAACAGTTACATGTATCATGTTGGGGTTTTGTTTGGTGTTTTGTAACAGGGAAGCTCATTTGATTCCTGACCACACCATTCGTGCTCTGGGGCACATTGCAGTGGCACTGAGGGACACCCCAAAAATGATGGAACCCATCCTGCAGATCTTGCAGCAGAAGTTTTGCCAGCCACCCTCTCATCTTGATGTTCTCATCATTGATCAGCTTGGCTGCTTGGTCATCACTGGAAATGTAAGGAAAGAACTGGCCAAGACGGTGCCAGTTCATGATCCCTTTCCATTAGTTAAAAGGAAATATATTTTAGAAACTCCATTTGCAGAAGCTGTTTAAGGCTTTTCTTTTTTTCACCACAGGTAGGCATTTGTACAGTCTTTATGACATCAGAAAATAAAAGCTATAATGTGTAAAATGCTGTTCCTATAAAGAAGATGAGTCCTCATAGAAAATAATACAAGCTTTTTTTAAAAAAGCAGACCATAAAAACCAAATTCAGTGTTTTCAAAAGTTATTATGAGGTTTTTATACTTAAGCTATGTCCCAGATAGGTGCACAGTATCTTTTTTCATATAAGTAATTAATTTTCAAAGTCTTATAAGTCCATACATCTAAAAGTACAAAAGACTGTCTTCTTCAATCATACAAAGATTAACTGACGTTTTCCAAATGTTATTTGTGCCTCTGAACAAGCAATTAATTGCCAGAACTCAGAAGCCTGAAAAAAATCTTGCTCAAATTTTGCAAAATTTATAAATTAAACACATCTACAAAAGCACCTGTAGTGTTTGCTGAACCCATGGCTCAGACTGTGGCCACACACCTGTCTGAAGAACTTGGGAACACTTGGTGTATTTTACAGGGTTGTTCTTTAGAGAGTTTGTGTTCAATAAGCCTGACTCAGTGATTTGGTTTTGTTTTTTTCCAGCAATACATTTACCAGGAGGTGTGGAATCTATTTCAGCAAATCAGTGTTAAAGCAAGCTCAGTAGTTTACTCTGCCACAAAAGACTATAAGGATCATGGATACAGGTAACACTCAGCTGTGTCTCTTAAATGTATAAATGCATATCAAGTATTCTTTGTGCTCCATCAGGCATTTTAACTTCTTTCAAATTTTATGTCAGGATTGTAAATAGTATTGTTGTTTCTTCTTTGATGTTGAAAAGAAACATAATGGCTTAGAAATAGTGGCACTTCAGAATGTAAAGATTCCTGAAAATGCTTTTCACTACAGTTAGTATTGATTACTTTTTCCTCTGTAAGGAGTCAGTGTTTCTAACTGATAAATGACATTGATGAGTTATGTTATCTGTAAGTACAGTAATTAATCTCTTAGCCTAGACAAGCTAGGAGTGCTCTGTTTTATTGTTAGGGATTAAGTGCAAACCTTTAACAATTTAATTCTTTGTGTGTAAGTTATGCATTGCTGTCCCTGCTACAACTAAAGATGCTCATTGACTCTCTTGGGAGTCTGAGAATATTAAATCTGAGGGATTGCTTGTTCATAAGTGTCTGTTCTCCTCAGGCACTGCTCCTTGGCCGTCATTAACGCCCTGGCCAACATCGCTGCCAACATCCAGGGAGAACACCTTGTGGATGAGCTGCTGATGAACTTGCTGGAGCTGTTTGTTCAGCTTGGGCTGGAAGGAAAGAGAGCCAGTGAGAGAGCAAGTGAAAAAGGACCGGCACTGAAGGTCAGAAATGCGCTGGTTCTCAGTTGTGTGCCGCTGTGCATTTATGGGGATGGCGCTTCTGAACACGCTGCTGGGTGGTTAAAACCACACCCACACCCTCACACACAGAGGAGAAACCCACGCTCTGCTGAGCCTGAGCATGTGTTCTGGTCATGGAGTGCAGGTCTGGAATGCTTTGCAGCCACCTGACTGATCCGAGTGTGGTATCCCAGAGAGAGCAGGGCACAGCTGAGGGTGGATGAACTGGAGTGTCAGGGGCAGAGCTGCCAAGAGAAATATGGAATGCTGAGTACTGAACATCTCCTACCAAGGCTTCAAGTGTCTTTAGATGGGACAGAATTCTACTTTTGATGTTAGTGTGATAGGATCATAGGAAAACTGGTGTTGGAAGGAACCTCAGTAAGTCATCTAGGCAAGCCTCCATCCTGAAGCAGTGGATTTGTCATCCTCATTCATCCGGAATTGCCCTTAGATGTGGGTGCATCTTGATTTATTTTTTCCCCCCCCAACCTCCAAGTTTATGCAGACTCTGTCTGGGCTTATAATGAAAATAGTGCAGTGAAATCAAAATGACAGGTTTAATAGAAATCTCTGATTTTTAGAGGTGCTTTATTCAGAGAGCAGGTTTGTTCAGAAAGCTTGCCTAAGACACATGAGATGTGAGACTTGTCTCTTAGATAATTTGTGTGTTAGGAACACTTGCAGAAGAGTATATTTGAGTGGTTTTGCTTTCAAGTAGAGTTCTGTTTATATGCAGTCTTCAATGGTGATTGGTAAAACTTAACACATGCTGGCCTTGAAAGGCTATGAGAAGGTTTAGAAGAGGAATGTCTTTAAATGCTGACTGAAATTCTGCAGGAGCAGTTTATGTGCAGTTACTTTATTCACTCAGAATTTTCTGCTCCTTAGTGTTCAAATGCTGAGTGCACTGACTTAGATGACTTATAAAAATTTGGTTTGATAGTGATTTTATATAGAAAAAATAGACTTTTAATAATTCAACTGTGTGCATGGTGGAGAGTTAAGGCTGTCTCAGAGGTGCAGTCTGAGAGCTGTTCCTTCCTTTTTAGGGCAGAGAGGTAACAGTTCCCTTTGAAGTAGCCATTCTTTCCTAGCGGTGAGGGCAAAAATGTTTTTTTTTTCTTTTCAGCCTTTCCCCCCCCCCCCCCGTGCATGCTGCACTTAAATAGTATTAAATTTTTTATGGATGGTAAATCCCTCTGAAATGAGTCTGTTTGCCTTGAAGACAGACTGCATTTAATCAGGGATGCCAACCCTTCTCTTAAAAGGGAACTAGGACCTGTCTAGAATCAGCTTTTCATGAAGTCTGTGGTAGAAAATTCCTCTCTGCGGGTTTCGTGGATTCTTTTAACCACAGATGAGCTGAAATTGTGAAAAACATACTGCAAACATTGCTCTAAAATGACACTTATAAATTAGTTTCCACTCTCCTCCTTTCTGGGATATTTTTCCACTGTTTTCAGTTTTGGAATTACTATGGGAGACAAACTGCACCAACTTAAAGCTGCCTGCAAAGGGATAAATGTGTGGTAGGTGTCAGATGGAGTGAGCTAGGAGGCAGTGTTTCTTTAGTGTGAGGGTACTGACAGCAGTTCTCACTAGAGAACACTCGACTCAGTGCAGAGTAAAACTTACCAAAGGCATCCTGGAGCCTGGGATACTTCATTTTCAGGAAGAGATGAAGTCAGTAAAGCACTGCACATGCTGTGCTCCCCAACCACAGCAGTTCTGTCTTCGGTAGTTTGCCTATGTCTCTGCTTCTCAGCATACTTAAGTTTGTCCATAACCATTAAAATGCTCCAGTGAGTTATTTGTTCTGTCTTCAAACATGCAAAAGTGGCTTCTGTGAAGGGAAGAAAAATGGCATTTTTTTCTTTTGCTGAGAGTTGACACTGATGTCCCCTGAGTATGCCTAGGGATGGAAGTCATTGCATCTTCTTCATCCTCAGTGCCATGTATTGTCATAAAGAGGCTGACATCCCATTTTTTGTAATGAAAGTGCTAATAAGTGACTTTTTCTAGTTGTTCCTAAGCCTTAGAGTGTCTTGAGTGCTGTTATTTCATTCCCTTCAAAAATATTTTAGGACCTATCTCTTGCTTTGCTTTTTCTTGACTCTCCAGGAAAGATAACTAGAATGTGTTTTAGTTGGGTTGTATCATTATTGTTTCATCATTTAATGTGAACATTCTTCTAACAGTTACTGGGTGTCAGAGTAGACAGGGCATCAATGAAAAAACATTTGCACAGAGAGAAGGAACGTTTGGTGTTTGATGCTGGGAATATCTCTCATAGCAAGTATTTCAGAAATGCTTTTGTAGTTGTTTTGATAATTTCCTTTGTCTTTTCCAGGCCTCCAGCAGTGCAGGGAATCTGGGTGTGCTTATTCCTGTCATTGCTGTGGTGAGTAGCCAACGGTTGGGTTGTTGCAAACAGGATGATTTTTCGCACATTTATCAAATCTTGGTCCTGTTCTGTGGTCTTGTGGTTTGACTGAGAGCTAGTGCAGAAATCACCATCCAGGAGAAGGGCAGAAGCACTATAAAATAGTACTTCTTGCTCTAAGGGGGGGAATAATTGTTTAATAATGACAAATCTCTTAAAAATAATTAATCTTTTGTGATTCTGGGTTGTACTGTCTCAAGCTAGGAATTGAAGAGATTCATGAGCTAAATAATACCACAGGGAATATTACTTCAGATAGTGTTTGGCCTGCAGTTTAATAAGCAGCACACATCTGTGGTCTGAGGAGAAGTGGAAAACAAAAGTTAATAGAAACAGAGTTAAAAGTAAATCTTAGTTTGGCAGCAGTTTTTCTGGAGGAAAAACTTTTTTGAACAAAGTGTAACAACTTATTGAGGAAAAAAATTGGTGTGCAACCATGCTAGGTCTCCCAACAGAAAATTTGATACACCCAATGTGTCTTTCCAGGTCAGTAGGACTGTTTGCCTCACTGCTGTAGCTTTTACCAAAAAAATCATGTCTAAAAGATCCACAGACAAACCTAAACTTGGTGAAGGGCAAAAGGCATCATGCTACTTTTTCCCCTTCTGAAACTGAATTATTCTGTGGAACTTTCCCTGCACAGCTGGTGGGATAAAAGGGGAAAATGTATTCCATATTTGCAGCAGGAATGCCTGCTTGGAACTTGTTTATGCTGCACATCCATTAAGAAGCAGATTAAAAATAATTCATTTCATACCCTGCCCTCACAAACCTCTTGACTGAGTCTTGTCAGAGAGAAGGGCCTAAAATTAGCACTGATTAAAGATCAAAGGACTGTTCCTTTCCTTCCCCTGTCTCTTCTCACTGGTTTCCAGCAGAAGCTCCTCCCAAGGCCAGCAGTGATCACAAGTTCCTTTGTGATCAGAAATTTGATTTACAGAAATGTGCTTATAAATGTCTCTGGTCACTGTTCAGTTCTGCTCAGTTCTGAGCTGGCCCTGTGTTCAGAGCCACGTTCTGGTGGGTAGCACTTCTCAGCTGTCAGTGATGCAGATCTGAGAGAAAACAGGACCATTCCTCACATGCTGAGAAAACATTAGTGCTTGTTAGAGACTTCATGTAACAGTTATGGAGGTACTTTTCTGCTTCAGATTGTTATTGATGATATATTTTTTCTGAATAGCTGGTGATAACTGCATTTTTCTTAACCAATGTGACCTTTAAATGGAGTCAGATAGTGCCCGAATCTGAAGCAAAAGTTAATGGTTACATTATGGTTGTTGAAGCAAATATTTGACTTTCTTGCACAATGTATGAAGATCATGAGTTTTGAGCAGTAGCTGATTTGCTTTTCTGCTTGACCTCTTTGCCTTGAATAATTCCTGTTACTTAGGCCCCCAAAATACTTGTATTTCAGATGTTCCAGCTCATTCAATCATTGATAAAGTAATTCAGTCTCAGGCATGAATATTTAATCTTTTGAATATGCTTTTCTATTTTTTTTAATATGCTTTCCTTTTTGAATACAGATAAAACAGTAACATGTGAATGTTAAGGATTTGTGTTGTGCACCTTCAATACTGAAAATTATCCCCCACGTGGTGGACTTCAGGAAGGAAGGGAAACATTTGAACTTCCTATTCAGTATCAGCTCTTCATTATCTAATACCAGTATTTTACTGGTTGACATGCTAAAAAGCTTCCTGTATGGAGCAAGGGATTGTAGTAGATGCAATGGTTCAGAAAGTTTGCAGTGACTGGAAAGGTTTTGCCCATTGAATCCAGAACGGAGAGTGCATCTGAATTCTTAGCAAATGTGAGTGCTCTAAATGATTCTTTCTTTGCAGAGAGGGTTAGGTGATGCTGAGCCAGTGAGAAGAGCGTTTTGCTGAACTGCTTTTCCTGTGCAGGATATTCTGAGGATATTTGTATCACTTACCTGGTTGGCCTAATTCCAATACCACCTTGCCGGTGAAGATCAGAGAGTGTACTGAAACAATGCAAGTTGGGGGAAAGTGGTGGATCCATTAGTATTTCATTCCTCCAAGGCATTTCTGTCTCCTCTAATTTGGTCTCCTGGTCCTTCAGGTTCATTGTGTGTCAGCCTGGATGCTGATATACATTGGGTGTGTTCACTGAATGTTAAATGATGCAAGCAAAAGAAGGAGTAGACACATCTGGTCTTTTGCAAGTTAGATTGTGTAAATTGCCCAGGAGAGACTTATGATCCTAGGACTGGTCAGGTATTCAGGATTTCCTTAATCCTGTTTATAATAAACAGACATCCTGGCACAAATTTAGAGCTAAATTTCAAGAATCCGGATAGTCTAAATATTTTATTGATTATATTTTGTACACTGATGTAGAACACAAAGTGTAAGTTACTTTGTGATTTTTTTTTTCCCTATTAAGACACTTGTATCAATACATGGCACTAACCAAATTGCAGTCAAATTACCTACTGCTCTGAGTCCTTTCATGTGAAACTACCTGCAGATAATATATTTTCTTCTGATACCAGTGGCTTTGGTATGAGCTAATAAGACGATAAATTTTCCTTTACGATACTGGGATATTAAGGTGGGATTATCCAGCCCGTGGATAAGAGGGTGTTGGAGGCCTTCTCTGCTTTAAGATTGGGCTGGGTTGGCAACTCTGCCCATGAACAGAAGGCAACTGGTCCGGTGCTCGTAGATGAGGAACAGGAAGGGGCGGTCGACCACAAAACGGATCTGGGTAGAGAGAGGCATGAACCCCACGGTGGTTACAGCTGCAGCCTCTGTGCCCTCCTCGTTCACTGTGATTGTGCCTTGGTGACTGAACTGTTTCAACAAACAAACAAACAAAAGAGAAGTTGAGGCTCTCCTGAGTACACTCAAAAGATGTGCTCACAGCCTTCCCCCCATCCTTGTCCCCCACTCCTGCTAACACCTACACAGCAGCAATCCTTGGGGGTTTGTTTTGTGGATAAGCCCATTCCTGACTGACCACAAAATCTTCCTGCCTTTGAGATCTGATTAAACATGCTCCTCATTGTATGAATCGACAAGGACGCTCAGAGATACCCACGATCCCTTCTGTGTCCTCCAGGAAAGGTGATAAAAAATACTATTTTAGCTTATTGTGCAATATTGTTATGATGTTACCATGTTACCAGGTGATACAGTTTAATCAGAAAGGAAATGAGAAGAGCAGTAAATACCCTGTCAATGGTGATCTTCTCATCTGATATACCAGAGTAGTCGCCTTTTCCATTGAACAGTTCTTCTATTCCCATGGATCTCAAGTAATCAATGAGGCCATAACTTCTCTCCAGCTTAAATTTAGGCAGAACCACTTCTCTTGTTCTAGTAACAATAAACACAGAAAGGAAAAATCATTGACAGACACGTATTTGCATGACTCCTTTGCTTTACACATCTGTCGTGGTGTGGGTTTTTTACTGTATTCAGCAAGCAGGACACAAATATACAGGGCTGTTTACTGCACTTTTGCTTTCAAAGCTTAAGCATCGTGACTTAAACTGCTTTAAACAATTAATTCCCCTCCCAAAACTGTCAGTTTATCAATCTGATATTTCACTTATGATGATTTGCATTATTAATGTGTGTCAGATACGTGGCTTTGAGCAGTTCAGTGCATGGGTGGATGTGCTTGTAATGAACATGGAGCTGTCAGATTTTCTGCACTACTAATCTGGAGATTTGTCACTTATTGTGTACAATGTAAACACGTTGAATTCCTGAATAAGATGTCAGATCATCTCTTTTTATCAAACCTGAAGGCAGATACACCTAACCTGTCATCTTGCACAAGACAGGCTGTATGATTTTTCCTCTGTCATAGTTGTGATGTCCGTTGTGGATTATGGAATGTGTGCCTTTACACCCAGCTCTGTTGGAATGCTCAGTGCTGAACTGAACGTGGGCTGCCTTCTCTGGGAGCGAGATCATTCTGCACCAGTAACCTGTTATCTTCATACTCCTATTTTTCCTCCTAATTGTAAACTTTGTCAGTAAAAACTTTTTCTTTAAACCTACATCATTAAGTACTCAATAGAAAGAATTTTGAAACTTCTATTAGAATTTTCCACCTCGATAATCCTTGATTTCATGACAGCATTTAAATTTTGAGAGCTCACTGGCCCTGATTTTTAATTCAATAAATCCATTTAAGGTGGGGAGGTTGTTAAATATTTTTAATCAAAATATATTACCTTATGTGCTCTTTACTTACCCTCGTCAGTCTCATCAAGAAAACACATTAAGACTTTAACAAGATGTGCTTTTCAGCAGGTACCTGTTTGTCATGCT
Source organism: Lophotriccus pileatus (assembly GCA_035583135.1). Classification (NCBI taxonomy): domain Eukaryota; kingdom Metazoa; phylum Chordata; class Aves; order Passeriformes; family Tyrannidae; genus Lophotriccus; species Lophotriccus pileatus. The sequence continues at coordinate 5,442,301 of JAWWES010000037.1, forward strand.
CTTCTGCCATTTCTCTACCACTTGGGGTGTTATCTGCTTCTCCAGGGCTTTCATGCCAGACAGTTTGTGTGGCAGCACGATGAGCATGCTGATGTTGCCCACGAACGGGAGCTGGATCACCCCACAGTCCAGCTCAGGGTCAGCAGCAGCCAGGAAGTTCCCTTTGGTCTGCATCATGGGGACCTTTATTGTCTGCTTCTCATTCAGGCGGAAGCTCCTCTTCATGGTCATTTCCACAGGGAACTTATTCTCCCAAGTTCCTGTTAAGACAATGCGGAACACAAATAAAAACCCCAAGGTCCTTGTTTGATAAAATATTCCCAGAATAATAGTTCACATTAAGCTTCAAGTCACGGGAATTGCAAATTACTGTAGGAGATTGTTGATTTCATTAAAACCTGAGTTAGAAGACAAGTTTTAAAGTGACTTAGAACTCCTGGCTTTTTAAGTTAACATTTGTCTGATTGAGTGTTCTGAATGATAAACTCAGGTGAACGCTGAGTGGAGAACTGAAGGAGGTTGGTGTGTATTATTTTCCTCTTTGAGGAACCCAGAAATGACAACACTTTAACAGATACAAAACTGTTATAACTTACTGGGGTTTGCCCCCTGCAGAACAGCTGACCCAGTGTATCTTCTGAGATCTGATACTTGAATCCAGTACTGAAGGCACCTGTTTCGAGCATGTTACCAGTATATCAAGTTAAGCAATGGCTGCTTTAGTTGTGCATAATGTTTTAAAAGGTGCTGTGCTGAAGGCATTACCTTAACTTAGTCCATTCAAGCCAGTTTGTTTTCTCTCTTAGCAGAACCTGGAGAGTTGGGGTGTTGAGTGCTCAGTTCTGTGACCGAGTTTGATGTGATAACACACTCCTGTAGATGTGCTGCAGTCTGACAGGTGGATGCCCAAATAATGCAGTTCAACACATTTTGCAGCCCAGAAAGCTTTGCCATCATGGTTTGAGTCTTTTTATGTAAAGGTGCTTTGAACACCCCAAACATTTACTGACTGTTTGAAAGAAGGTCCTTTTTTAATGCAGTGTTCTACTGTCCTCTTTTAGAACCACGGCTCTGGAATAAACGTTATTTCTTTCCTAACGGGCAGACAAAGCTAGAAGATGATAGTGGAAATAGGGTTACTGGTATTTCCCGTTAAAACTCTGGATTTTAAGTCACTATAGGCAAGCAAGTATGTGGAGAATGTGGCTGGATCTGTGTGGAGAGCCTACAAATTTAACCTTAATCAGTGCAAGTCATTCTGAGCCCCTTAATCTGACTTTGCCAGATTGACTGTGAAGTAAAATAAAAAAAAGCCTTAAGTTCAATTTCATTCTAATGGTTTCTTCATATGTCATGCTGATGGGGATCAGCTTGAGAAGTGAGGAGACTGTGGTTGATATTCTGAAGGGAATGGGGTATAAAATGTATTATGCCATTCCCAAACAAATTTTGTCACTTCTCAGGAAAACCCAAGATGGGGCTGTTCTTCAGGGAGCAGAACTCCCAGGCTCAGGGCTCTACTGGCTAATGACATGGAGCTGCTGTGAGCCAAGGGAGCTCCTGCAGCACTGTCAGCACCTGGGGGGTGGGAGATATAATCAGTTCCTCCTAGGAAAAGAGAGGAGTTGGGGAACATTCTTCATGGATTCAGTTTTGCAAATGTGTAAAACCCTGATCCCCAGCAGGAGGCATTTGGTCAGCTGAGACCAGCTTGGCTCTTCATGACTTCTGGGACTTCTTGTTTTGAATCTTCCACCAAGATGTCTTTTGGATCCATCTGTGGTGGCAAATGTTTTCTCCCTGATTGTTTCCTCCCTTACATTCATGACTAAAATAAAAAAAAAAAATCAGGATATTTTGGACCTGCTAAAATTTGTCTGAAATAACCAGCTCCTGCTGGATAGGAAGCTCATAAATGGTCGTTCAGAGCTGTGAGCACTGGGGGTGGATCCAATTGAGACAAAGAGGTGCTTCAAATTTGACCAAATTATGGGGGGAAAAATGTGTCTGGTTCACTTTGCATAATCCTTTTCTTAGGATGGTCTAAGGGACAGTAAAGCCATGTCCTTAGTCTGATATGATAATCAGAGGTGTAGTTAAGGATACAAGTAAGTGCCTTTTGGATGGCACCTGAGAATAGGAGATTATTTGGATCTTATGCTAATGATGGCTTCAGATCTCTTAAGGAGATAAGTGGCATTATTCAAGGAAGTAGAGCCTTGAAAACGAGTGGGAAAAGGTACATTTCATAAACTTGCTCCTAGAACCTGCTGAGATGGAGGTGTAAGACAGCCCTTGAGCATTTGCTTCCTGGAAGCAGGAACATACTTGGGGAAAAATATACTCCTTTATGAGTTATGGAAAAGAGGTGTTTGCAAATGTTATTATCCTTTTGGGATACTCTGTCTTTCTTTACCTATGTTTTAAGTCAACTGCTTTTCATCCTAAACAGTCAGTTACAGATTTCCTTTTTATCCTCAGTTCCTCTTTCATTGGCACCTCCCAACTCTTCCTCATGTAATGTAATTTTAAAGGTTTGTTGAAAAATTAACAAACTTTCAACCTGAGACAGATAATTAATGTTGCAAATCTCACCACAGGCTCTTACTTTAAATGTAAAGAAATTGAATAAGAATCTTTAAGAAATTGAATAAGAGTCTTTACTCCAGCCTCTTTAACTGTTCAACCTATAGTGATACATGTAGGACCCATATCAGTAGGCACTTCTTGCTGAATTAACTGAAATATTCCCAGTAGTGAACGTGTTTGGTTTTAGTTGTAGAAGAATACTGTTTTAATTACTCTCTTCAGTCCCTTCACAAGGATCATTCTCTGATCATATATAAAATAAAACAAAATACATACTTTGAACTGAAATTCTTTGTAGCCATTCCCATTAATCCTGAAAAGCTCAGAAATGTTAAGTGCTTTGACTGAAAACAACCTGTACCATTTTAATGAAGCCAGGCCTGAATGGCAGTAGCACCTTGCACATGCATTAGTACCCTCCCACCTGAGACTCCTACAAAGCTGATCCTTTCTGGGGCTATTTTGAACCCATGTGTTGTTTTCTAGTCTTGCTGTGAGTTTCTGAGGTTTTGTATGTAATAAGCATGTGCTCTGTGTGTGCAATACCCACGAACTCCAGAGCATGACTGGAATAGCAGTGTGCTCCAGAAACATGCAGAAATGGGCTAACAATAGAGATTCTTTTTAACAAGGGAGGCAGTAGGTTTTTGATGGTGCAGGCTAGACTTCAGTCTGGGGTTTCTAATAACAAATGCAGTGAATACTGAGAAAATCCATCACTAAGATTGAAATAACAGATTCTTACCTTTAAAGTAAATACAGTTGAGAATCATCATCAGTGTTGCAGGGCTTACACTCACAAGAGCTTCCTTTATTAATCCTTTGGTCAGCTTCAGGATGCGCTCGTTGGTTTTGGTGATGAAGTTGGGGTCTGAGAAATCAGCTGGTTGGGCATCAGCAAAGTAGTATGTTTTCATGTTGTTTCTGAAGTCATTCAGAATAGAAAAGTCCTTCTGAATGTAAATGTCATTGACAGACCTCAGTGTGTAACCAAAGTTGCGTCTGAAGAGCCGGTGGGTGAGTTTGCGGAAGAGATTGTGGACAGTCATGAGCTCGTATTTGGTGCTGGCATTAATGAACTCTTGAAAGCCAAGAACAGATAACACCTCCTGCTGAGTTTGAGCCTTCAGGCCCAGGGAGATCATAGCCATGGCAGTGGAAATGCCCACAGGAGCCATGATGATGTTGTCTGAAGCGTTGGCCTTGTCTGCCACGCTGCGGTAAAGGTTGAAGCCAAAGTTTGCGTTGAGGATATTGAGGCGCTGGATTCTGGTTTTGCCTTGGAATAATTCCAGAATATTTCCTTGCTGAACTTCAGAAACCATGTATGGACCAGCATCAATAACATCACTGTAATCATCTTCACTTAGTATCTTGTCAAGGTCTATGTAGTCCTCTTCCTCCTCCTCCTCAGGAATCAAGTCGTTGGTGATGGTGTTCTCCCTGTGGAACTCCAGGGGTAGGTCTGGCATATCGTAAGTCCCGTTTTCAAGTGGCTGTGCAACTTTAAGGCTTTCAAAATGGTCAGCAAAGTCCTTGATCCCAGCAAATGTGGAGGTTGTGAGGAGAGCAAGCGCAAGCAGTTGAAGTAGGAACTTCATTCTGACAGATGAAAACCTGGAAGACAACACAGTTGAGAGAGCAGAGGATAGTTGAATTTTAGTAATTGTAGTTATCTGTTCCCTAGTTTTAGGTCCATGCTGAATTCTGTCCCAGCAGAAGAGCTGTAGTTACCTTATTCAACAGCATTTTTTTAATTGGAACAGATCTTAATTAGATGGATAACTCTGTTTTGCTGGTAATTGGTTTTGCTTACATAATGCCTCCAGCCTGCCAAAGAATTGGTTGACCTCCTCCCATACACGTTGTCATTCCTGGCGTATTCCAGCAGTGACAAACTCATTACTTAAAATATATGGGACTCTTCATTTATAAACCTGTTATACTTAAAATGTGCACTAACTGTGTTATCAGTGTGTGCTGAAAATGTGATGTAAAGGTAAGTTTGAAGATGTGAGCTTGGGAGGAGGAGGAGGAGGAACTGCTGTCCCAGTCCCCCACAGGAGCATACCAGAAGGCTGAGATGTACTGAAAAATGTGAAAAACAGACACTCTGTAGCTACAACAAAAACGGGAGTTTTGTGGGAGTATTTTGGAAGAGCAAGGCTGAAATCTGACAGAATAAAGGAGATTTAGGGATGTAGAAAGATGGGTATTTGCATTAAATACCATCAGTGGGGCTGCACTGGGGGAGGTGTTGGGCATGAATGTGTGTCCTGGCGTGCTCAGGGTCTTACTGGGGTGTGTTACTCAATGTGTGCTCCCTTCCTGCAGCTCTGTGTGCTCATCTGCTGCTTTCCTCAGGGATTGGCTTGATTCTGCTGTTTGGTTACTTATGTTTTGTTTCACTTTGGTTTTCTGTAGCACTGCAGAACTTGTAGTGCTGTCTGTGTATGTGAGCTCCTGGTCAGAACGTTGTATCTCTTTGGCTTAGTGTTATCCCTGTTCCAGATTTCTAACCCTACCTTCTTTCTTTGAGAATACTTTTAAATAGAACCTGCATTTTCCCAAGGGAAAAAGTTAATCAATCTGTTCATCTACTGAGTATTGGACAGTTGCATTTTTTTAATTGCCTTTAAAATCAGGATTTATCTTAGGTATGTATTGTTTGAAGGGAATCCATCAGTCCTTCTCAGCTGTAAAACACTGTACCAAGAAGTGGGTGCAAGACACTTTTCACCACAATATTGGGTGCAGTAATTACAGTGATTTTAAAAAGATGCATAAAAGTGTAATTCTATTGTAAGTCAAATTCTACTGGTAGTACTTTTTTGCTTAAAAAGACAATTATTTACAATGCAATACAGGACAAAACACTGAATACAGTTAAAACAAAAATCTTACTAAGGTGTTGATTAAAATGCTTTTTAAATTAGCAAATAATCCAAAGAGCTGTGCTGTAGAAGTGAAATATATAGGTGTACATACCTGTACCTGGTCACTGAGCTGCACATCAGTGAATAAAAACAGTGCTTGAAGGAAAATATTTTCAAACATGTTGTAGCAGGACTGACATAACTGAGCTGACAGTTTGACTTCTTCAAACTCTCCCCCCAAACTAATTTTGCTTGAAATCCTAAAACCATTTGAGGTGATTGTTTTGCAGAAATGAAGGATCCACGGAAGACGCTTCTGAAATTGTTCTAGACTGTGACTGAGTGTCTCAAGTCAGTCTTTTTCTTATTGATTCTTCATAAATCCATTACTCTTTCCCCGCCCCCAGAAGTCAGGCCCTTAGGGCTGAGATAGATCCTCTGGCCAGTAACCACTGATAAACGTTTTCAGCTTTTGGCACAGCAGAATTTGCTGTGTGGATTCCCAGCTTTACAATCTCGTCTTCCCCGAGGTTCAGTTATTGCTCAGCTGCCCTTACACAGGCAAAACCTTCCCCCTCTCTGCAACGTAAATGTCTTTGGTCAGAGCCACCCAAAACAACAGAAGAGGTAAATGGAGCTTACCTTCAAGCCACTGTATGGGAAGGATGTGTTGAAAAGCCCAAGCAAGGGGAACAGCAGGGTTTAAATCTGAACTTTGACGCTGGTTTTTTGTGTATCTCCCAAAGTAAACATTCTCTAAACCAAACACTGCTAAAGTTACTTCGTCAGCCAAAATCCCTCCCTTGCCTGGTGATCTCTGCTGAATTCTCTGCTGTTTGTTGAGCTACTTTTATGGCTTTGCAGGTACTTGTTCACTTTTGAGGAAGGTCTTTGAGCAAAATCTGGCGGGGGTGTAAGGTTTCAAAGTCAAGCACACACATAAACTTGACTGTTAATGACGGTAAAAGCCCCGTTGCTGCTATTTTGTGCTGAAAGGGGAGTGGAGGAGCATCTTACTGCAGATATGTTTGAGGCCTCTGTTTGTGATGGATGGGATTCTTCAGCCAGTGTTACATTGGTGCAAACATTTCCATCGCACAAGCAATTTTTTCACCATCCTAAATTCAGATTAATTTGACTGTAATAGAGGAATTTTTTCTTTGTTCATTGAAAAAAAAAAAAATATCTCCCTCATGATTTATGAACACATCCAAAGTTGGCTTTGTGTGAGATTTCAGAGAAATACTGCTGGATTTCATCCCTTGAGGGAATTATTGTAGTTAGAGAATGTTTCTTCGAGCTAGGTTAGAATGTAACATTTTCATAATAAAGTTTAGAGTAATAATATACAGTTATATTGAATGAAGCTTGCAGTTTAATGGACAATTTCTTTCACTTTTTATACACTTGCCTGTGCTTCTAACTCTTTTTAGGATAACACACTGTGATCTCTTTTATATAAATTTGTCTAAAACTGCGTATCATGTTGACTGGGAGGATAAACTGCTCCTCTGATGGTAGCAGCTGTTTGTGCAGAAAGTATTGGAGAATTTTAATAAATGTGTTGCAAATAATGCTCTTTTCCTTGCTTGTTTAAATAGTAAATTCTTCAGAACTGATGTCATTCTGTGCGTGGGTGCAAACAATGAAAGATCCCCAATTGGTGCCTCAATGTATTTCCACAAGGCTCATAAACAATAGCAACCAGAAGTGTGTTTGACTCCTATTTATTTGGTTTGGAGTTCCTTTACACTGAAGCAAAGCTGCATGGCATTGTCTTCAGCACAGTTTAAAGGACCCTGTGGTCATCTCCTCCCTGCAGTGGATAAGTACTAATATTATGTATTCTCTGCAGAGGTTACTGTACCAGCATGGTGTTATTCCTGTGTAGAACAAAGGAAATTCTTACTTCAGGCATCTCAGAAGTTGCCCTTTCAGACCTCTAACAAGAACTTATTTTCTTCAGCATAACAATAGCTGTATAATACTAATTTTCAGGGGTGATAAAGAATGTTACCTTTGTAAATCATAGTAAAGATTCCTTAGCTGGAATGAAGTTACTGTAACTCCCACCATTCTCTGATGTTAACTTTTATTTCTTTGGTAGCTCACTAGACGCTTGCCACCCATCAAGGAGGCCAAGCCCAGGTTGCAGAAGCTGTTCCGTGACTTCTGGTTGTATTCAGTGCTGATGGGATTTGCTGTGGAAGGATCAGGTAGTGTAATTTTTAAGAGAACAACATTGCTGCTCACCTTTAAACTCCTGATGGATATAAATACAGCTGTATGCAAACCATTCATGGTAGATGGAAATAAAAACACAGGCATAAAGACAATGGAAGGCAAACACTTCTTTGACAGCCCTCTGGTAGGATTTCTTTATGTCCTCGCTGGTTTGCCACGAGATTCAGCACAGTACAACTTGGACTGTTTTATTGCTAAGTTAATAGCATTAGTTAAGTAAGAGTTTTGATAGCTGAGTTCCTGAAATGGAAGATCAGACACATGGATTACAGTGGTATTCAATAGAAACTTCTTATCCAGTGAGAAACGTCACTTGGAATTAACCTAAACATGCTTATTAAGTTTGGAACATGGATCACATGTGTTGACTGTTCATGCTCAAGTGCATAAAAAATTGGCCCTAGGAAGTAGTGCCAAGCTTGGTAACATGGGTAACTTTGTGAAACTTTTCTTTTTTTTTTTTTTTGTCCCTCACCCCACCTTCCTCTTTCTCCTTCTGTTCCAGGTCTTTGGCCAGAGGAATGGTATGAAGGTGTATGTGAAATTGCCACCAAGTCTCCATTGCTCACATTTCCCAGCAAAGAACCACTTCGGTCTGTCCTTCAGTACAACTCTGCCATGAAGAATGACACTGTGACCTCTGTAGGAACTGATCTCTTCTATTCCCTCCTTCCATAATGTCTGCCAGTGTCGAGTGACATGGTGTCTGTGATATATTGAAATAGCACAACACCCCTTCAACCTGCCTCCTATTAGTGAAAAGCAGCCTTTTTCCACTGCTCTCTGACAGCAGAGTGCAAAAGTGGCTTGGGGTTAATGCACGTGTTTAGGGTGGTAGCTACACCATTAGGTGTAGAAACCAAGACTTTGTGGAGATGGAAGCCTGTTAGTGCTTTTTCATCCATTTTGTATCAGACAAAACTTGCACTGTTTAAGAAAAAAATCAACACTGTTTAAAAGGAAACAACACAGGGCAGCTTGTTCTGAATCTGCAGACAGCAGGTTTTGCCATATTCTATGAAGGTTAAGAAGTGAACAGGGCCATAGCTGAATGCATGTGCTTGAGAACACAGACTAATGCAGTGCTCCCACTTGAGATAACTCCATGTTTTCATCCCTAGGCTGAATTAAATGAATTACGGAGCACCATAATAAATCTCTTGGATCCTCCTCCAGAGGTGTCAGCACTGATCAATAAGCTGGACTTTGCCATGTCCACATATCTCCTTTCCGTTTACCGCCTGGAGTACATGAGGTAAATATGTAAATAAACTTCTTTCCACTGATGGATTAAAAAAAATTAAAAGCTGTGTGTATTCAAGTCAGAATTGCCAGACACTCAGTGTTCTGAGCCACATTAGCTCTACTGAAGATTCTGAGCCTGGGAATTCATCCGTGCAAAATTGCCAAATGGAATAATACAGTAAGGCCTGAAAAGCAGGATCCCCTCTATATAGGAACTAATAAGAGATGGACAAAAGAGTTCTGTCAGTGTGATGTATCCTCTGCAGAGTCCTGTGCTGCACCCCTGAAGGACACTGCATATTTGAGGAGATTAATGTAATGTAGGAGCTGAGAAACTTTCTTTGTGGTGCCCTTTTTCTCTCTAGTAGTGCGTGTTGCATGGAATGATCAAAGATATTGAATTCACAAACTTTTTTCCCCTTCAAAAGTCTATTTATTATGGCTGCTCAAAGGAATGCATAGCTGAAAGCTGAGCTGGAGGTCTAGCAGCAAGGAAAGTGGTGTCTTATGATCTGAGCCCTGTTAGTCAAATGTACAAACAAATAGGAATATCAGCCTTGCTAGAGACTGAAAATTAGCATGGCATGAACAATGATTGTAGGTGTGAGGTGTAACACTAAAGTACATAGATTCATCTTGAAAATGTTGAAGAGAAAAGGAAAAAGCAAAAAAACCCTCAAATGAGACAAGCAAAAACCCCTAAAGCAAACAAAACAAAAACCAAACAAACCCCCAAACCTCTCAGCTCACCCAGCTCTTCCTTCCCCAGGGTGTTGCGTTCAACTGACCAAGATCGCTTCCAAGTCATGTTTTGCTACTTTGAAGATAAAGCAATTCAAAAAGACAAATCTGGTAAGATTTACCTGTCTAGGTTTTCTTGCAACTTAAGATACAAGGAATTTATCTCCAGGCCTGTAAGACAGAAACAAATCAAGCAGCTCTATAACAAAGTGAATCACGTTGAGTAAATTGCTATTGCGTTATCCTTGCCAAGAACGTGGGTTTTGTTTTGGAACAGGTTCAGTGTTGGTCGAGTAAACATAAACACTTTTTAACTGCTAAGCATGGGTTATAAAACAAATGTAACTTGGATAATCAAACCTGTCACTTCTCTCAATTCCTCAGGCATGATGCAGTGTGTGATAGCTGTTGCGGATAAGGTGTTTGAAGCTTTCCTGTCAATGATGGCTGATAAAGTAGGTTACATGGAAACTAAAATTTGGAATTTGTTTAAATGTTCTCATTTCAGTTTATGAAACCGTGTTTTTCTTTTCCCTTAAAGTTTCATACTGCTCTTTGTCATGTCTTTTAGCCTAAAACTAAGGAGAATGAAGAAGAGCTGGAGAGACATGCTCAGTTTTTGCTGGTGAATTTTAACCACATTCACAAGAGGATCAGAAGAGTTGCAGACAAATACTTATCTGGATTGGTGGACAAGTAGGTGTAGACTTAATTTTCCTGTTCTCTTTTCACAATGGCTGCTTAGTGATTACTTAGGCCATTGGTAACCACAGTCAGGTGGGTTTCTTGGCTGGTACTTCTGCTGAAACATCTCCTTGAAAAATCATATTCCACAGTATTTTTAGCGTGGCCTCTGAAACCCCTGCTTAAAATGTGTGCTTGCTGAGTATTCCCGTGGGTGGAGCAAAGTGCCCATGATATAAATTCAATCTCAACCCCTGTGAAGTAGCTCTACTCAGCTTTTGGCTCTGGATTAAGCCAGATAATGCTGGGAGCTGTAGCAGCTTCGTGGTGTCTGTCGACTGTGAGTTGACCTAGTGATGGATAAAGCTGCCTCTTTGAGCAGCTCTATTTCTTGATAAAACAATTTCCTTCCTCAGCTCTTCATGGTTACTGTTTCTTAATTCTGCCTTGCTCTAGATTCCCTCACTTGCTGTGGAGTGGAACTGTGCTGAAAACTATGCTAGATATTCTGCAGACATTGTCACTGTCTCTTAGTGCAGTAAGTCCTTTTTCTTTAATAGAACTGATTTGGTTTTTTTCCTTGTTTTGCATTTATTTTATACTTCCTTGAGTTCCTTATTCGGTTTTCCTTTTATCACTAAGATTGATAAAATCTTAATTTTAAATCCTGTAAGATAAGAAGTGTCTTTGCAACCCTATTTCATAGGTAGTAAAACTAATGCTAAAAGGTTGTTGTCAGATATGGTTTATAATTGTTGAAATGTCTCATTTGAAATTAAAATTCATTGGTGTTTTTCTGCTTTGTGGGTTTTGGTTTTTTTATTTATTATTGTTTTCAGATTGTATTCTCTTCAGTCCATATATGTGTATCCATATTCCTTGAATCTGCTACATCTAGTATTTTTGAAGATGCAAATACTTTATAGAATTTTATTTTTATAGTAAATGTTGAGGAGAGAGGTTTGGATTTTTAAACTATTTATACTAAAAACCAAACTGGAATATAAATAGTTTAGAGCTGTTCAAAATTACTTTGAGAGCAAATATTAGCAAAAAAGGTTTGATAATCAGGCTTCTTGTTTGCTACCTGTAGTGTTCAAGTCAAGTGATAATGAATTTTATCTTACTGAGAGTTGATAATTGTTTCTCTTTAGGACATTCACAAGGACCAACCATACTATGACATTCCTGATGCTCCATATAGGATCACAGTCCCTGACACACATGAAGCCAGAGAGGTAGGTGGCCCTCCTTGATTATCAAGGGGTAAAATAATGCCTCGTGGGTTTTTTCATGTCTTGGAGATAAATTACTGAGCTACTCTGAATGGTCATTTAAAAAAAAAGTACTTCCCTAGATAAGATTTTCTACTGCACTGGGTATTTATGTTTTTCTTAGTCTTATTTCTCTTGACATGAAGTGTGACAGTTCTTTGCTTTATTGAGGGTCCATTTAACTGTTACAGAAAATTTTAGCTGTGTCATATTGCTGCAACCTGTTGTGTTCCTTATGTTACTTATTACAGCATTAAAACCAAGGCCTCTTGCATGTCCTGTATTTCACTGATTGCACTGATGCTTTTTAATTCCAGAGTATAGTGAAGGACTTCGCTGCACGCTGTGGGATGATCCTGCAGGAAGCAATGAAATGGGCTCCCTCTGTCACAAAGTCCCATCTGCAGGTAATGAGCTGCTTCTGTGAAAACTCAATTTTTGCAGATCTTCAAAATTAGAATTAGGTGGTGGAGTTTATTTTTTATTTTTATTTTTTAGGCTATCCAAGCATAATTTAAAATATTCTGTTGCTCTAAGATTTCCTTCACTTCCTTTCCACTGGCAGAGGATAATTAGAAGTTTTGATTTGGTGTGACTTTTGATGTGGTCCAAACATAAGTGTCTTGGAAAATAAGTTTGTAAACAGTTGAAGAAACTATGTAGTCCAGGTTAGACTAGTATTCTGCCCTCAAATGCTGAACTTAGTGCTGATAACAGAATTCCTGGGGTCTCAAGCTCTTGGACACTGTAAATCTACCTGAAGTTTTACTCTTTGTGTATTTAGGAGGACATTCGGAGTTTCTTATTGCCAGGAAAACCTGGAAGGGATGAGCAGAGACACTCTGTCATATATGTGTGGAATTAAGTTTTATGTAGTCATGTGTAGTCAAGTGATGCAACACTTGTTTATGAGCTGCCTTGTTTTGAAAGTAGTTAAGTATTTTGGATTTTTTTCTTCCAGGAGTACCTAAACAAGCATCAGAACTGGGTATCAGGGTTGTCCCAGCACACAGGACTGGCTATGGCTACAGAAAGTGTGTTGCACTTTGCAGGCTACAACAGGCAGAACACCACTCTGGGCGTGAGTATTGTCCGTTCATTTGTGTACCTGCAGATCTGTTGTGCCAGTTTTATAACCCTCAGTGTGCCCACGTAACACAGATTTTCTCAATCACCTTTGTCACAGCAGTTGGATGTTACTTGGACAGATATCTTATTTCCTTCCATCTCGAATCCAGAAATCTACCAATCATGTTGTTCTGTAAAAGAGTAGATTTTCTGTCCAGGATTTTGTGCTTTTGTATAGATAAGTGTGGATTACAAGTGCATGTTTAAAGACAGCAACAAAATATTCTCTGTTACTGTCAGTTCAGCCTGTTGTTGTATGGAGAGGTCAGGACCACAGTCACATCTCCTCCTCTCTTCTCTTCCTTACCTATTCATGAAAAGGGACCAGCAGTCCCAGAGCTCCACTCTTTATATGCCTTGGTTTTGATCTTTCAAAAGTATGTCCAAATATCTGTGTATTCCAAACTTCAACTTGCTGGATGTTAACTGGGAATACCACACTGCTGGCACAAACAGGACCAGATCCTCAAAAACACCTGGCTGGTAACTTCATGGTGCAGGTACTAAGGGAGATGACCAAGAAAGATGCCCTCCTTGATTTATTGCATGGCCAGCATGGCCACGGTGACCATGAAACAATCACAGACAAGCAAACATGGACAAGGCAGAGATGTTTTAATGCTTTTTTTGCCTCTGTCTTCAATGCTGATGATGGGCTAAGGGGATCCCAGTGCCCTGAACTGGAGAACCATGGCTGTGAAAATGATAAACTCCCAGCAGACCCCAAGCTAGTGCTTATCCTGGCCACAGCACCAAGGCTGACAGAGTTCAAGAAGTGTTTGGACAAGGCTGTCAGGCACATGGTGTGGCTCTTGGTGTGGTCCTGTGCAGGGCCAGGAATTGATCCGATGATCTTTGTGGGTCCCTTCCAGATCAGGATATTCTGTGATTCTGTATCCATGGAGTAAGTGCACATGTTCCTCATTGAATTTTTATCAGTCCTTCATGTGATCTGGTCATAGGCAACCCAGCTCACTGAAAGACCAACCTGTGTGAAGAGGGACTACTCCAACTTCATGGCTTCTCTTAACTTGCGCAACCGCTACGCCGGAGAGGTAAGGAAGGATTTCTTGTGAACGTGGAGTGTCCACAGGCTCTGGTGTGGCTTTTCAGGGGTGATTCCCTTCCCACTTACACTAATGTATGGATTTATGTTATATGAAGCACAGTCATATAATTTTCCTAGGTTATTAAACAGATCATTTTAGTGTTGGTCTTGCAGATAAAGCTAAAGATTACATAAAGTTAAAGAATTGAAGCAGATAAAGCTAAAGATTTAGTAAAGTCGTAACAAAAGATGCTTCTGTTTGTGGAGCTCCCGAATCAACACATGACCAATACCAAACAAGATTCCTAAAAATACTGCTCTCTGTTGAAAAAACCATTATATTTTACAGGTTTCTGGAATGATTCAGTTCTCAAATGCTACAGGACAAACATCTGACCTGAATAAACTGATGGTCAAAGACCTGAATGTTGCTCTTGAATCAGGCAATACTGAAAGCTACACCCAGGCCATGTTTAAGTTGACTGCACTGCTAATAAGCAGCAAAGGTAATGAAAACCAAATGGAATTCTGCTTTCTGGCAGTGAATGCCAAGAGTAATAAACTACAGAAACTATCCATACACCAACCCAGTACACATCAACTTGAAGCAAAACTGTGTTTTGAGTTTTTTCAGTTAAGCTTATATTGGGGAAAAGCCTTCTTAAAGTAGAAGCTCTTTATTAGAAACCGATTATGACACACTGTGCACGCCAGCTTCATGCTGATGTGAAAAGCGGTTATTCTGTTGGATAAATCTGAGTGAATGTTTGTTTTCAGACTGTGATCCCCAGCTCCTTCATCATCTGTGTTGGGGACCCCTGCGAATGTTCAACGAACATGGCATGGAAACAGCGATTGCTTGCTGGGAGTGGCTGCTTGCTGCCAAGAACGGGATAGAAGTGCCGGTAGGAAGCAATTTAACAACTCTTTCTCTGCCCCTGCAAGGGGGAAGAGGGAAAATTTTGAGAGATTCACAGATACTGTGAATCTGTGTCAAGTAAGGATGGTAAATGCATTGTTAATCACTTTAGCCTGCCAGGAAATCTCTGTTCATGTATTGTTGGAAGCCTGAGCACCCTCATGATGTGGACTGTGGGAAACAGATCCTTTTCAGCAGCATGAATGGTACAGCAGAAGAAACCTGTTAGCATCTCAACTGTAGAACTTACTTTGCAGATGAGATGCCTGAGCTGTTCATGAGTCGGGTCTAGACTATCACAATCTACAGAATGGTGTTTTAAATCAAAGAGAAATCAGTGTTCCTGCTCAGTAATCAGAATGTCCATTCTTGCTTGCACGTGTCCTAATCCTGTAACAGGCCAGACCAGTTGTATTTTGGGAGAGGGGGATTAGTGTAATAGTAACAAAGGAACTCAGCATGGTGTAGTGACAGTCCCCACACAGCTGAGAGAGCTGCCTCTGGTAGTTGCTTTGCCTAGTGATTGCTTGGTGTTTCACTTGCTGGAGATAATCATCCATCTGAATTTACTTTGGTGAGTTTACACATGCATTTCAGTGGTTAACTTCTTAAGTATCAGTTTTCATTTTTTCTCTCCAGCTTCTGGAAAGTGTCCTTGTGTCTTGTTTAGGAGAACAGATAAGCACCCCTGGTTGCTGGGTCTCCCTACTGCCAGAGGATGCTCCCAAGAGCAGGATCAAAACTGAATTGTGTGCTGTCTGTATGTGGGGCATTTCATCAGCTGTGTGTGCTCATGGGCCAAACTGTGTCCTGCCATGCCTGGAAACCTGGCTTGAGCTTGTCTCTGCTGACCTTTAGTGAAGCTAGAGGATGAACAGCACTGGCTGCTCTGACAGTTCAGTCTCCTTGGCTAAACACAGTACCCTCAGTCTTCCTGTTACAAGCTGAAATTCTGGGGGAGCCTCTCTTTTGTAATTTGGGATGTGAAGGAAACATTTATTTTAGGTGGGATGTACAGACCTGTCTCTGCCCCTCTGTTAACACCTCAGTGAATTTTAATTGGTGTGGTAGGTTCTTGTGTGTGCTATGGAGGAAGGTTGTACTTTCCATAGAAGAGGATGCTCTTGAAACAAGAGACACTGTTCCCTTCCTTTTTGCAGTTCATGCGGGAAATGGCAGGAGCCTGGCAAATGACAGTGGAGCAGAAAGTTGGCCTGTTTTCTGCAGAGCAGAAAGAAGCAGATCCATTGGCAGCCTCAGAGGAGAGCCAGCCAAGGCCCTGCCCGCCAGAGGTGACCCCACATTACATCTGGATAGAGGTGAGTATTTCTTCTGCAATGTCCCAGCTGTGGCAGTGCTGCAGTGACACTGTTACAGCTGCTCTGCACTGCGTGCTCTCCTGATTTGGGAAAGGACTGGAGTCGTGGTGGTAGTCCTGCCTCGAAGCCAGGAGACGTGGAGATGGGCACAGTAATTGAGGGGGAGAAAGTGTTTGAAACAGAGAAGACTGGGGGTGGGGTTCGAGATGTAAAAAGGTCGGAGGAGGCATGGTATGTCTGTCTCTCTTTCTCAGTTTTTGGTGCAGAGGTTTGAAATAGCCAAATACTGCAGTTCTGACCAAATCGAGATCTTCTCCAGCCTCCTCCAGCGCTCGCTGTCGCTCAACATCGGAGGGGCCAAGGGCAGTTTGAACCGGCACGTGGCAGCCATCGGACCCCGGTTTAAGTGAGTCCTTTGGGGTTTGGCCTTGGTGGAATCACCGAAATAGGATTATAGGGAGGAGAAATAAAGTTAGAAATAACTTTACAGGAAGGTGGGAGAAAAGAACTAAATACTAAACCTGCAACATATCCTTGGCTTCAAGTTGTGAAAATTGCTTTGAAAGCCTGTAGTGCTGCAGAGTCTAAAGCTCTGTTTCCAAAGCAGAATTAGCTAACTTTAGCTTGAAAGTAATTTTTTGGTGGCTCAGGCAACTTCATGGGATAATTTCATATAGTGAATTGCCCACATCATGGATGTAGTCAGTGTTATCAGTTGTAGATGAGTTTTCTCCATCAGTTATTTTTACTTTCAATGACTTGACAGCTTTCATTTTGTGTGGCTGAGCGGTCACAGCTTCAGGAACAGGCTGGTCACAATGTGAACAGTTTGCCAGGAGCTCTGAAACGGGCACTTCTCAGGCTACAGTGACAGATTGTAGCCATGGTTTGTGTGTGGTGTTGCATTGGTCACCATTCTGGGAATGCCACAGTTTTCATTCTCTGTTTTGCCTGTTAGGTTGCTGACGCTGGGTTTGTCTTTGCTCCATGCTGATGTGGTTCCAAATGCAACTATTCGAAACGTTTTGAGGGAAAAGATTTATTCAACTGCTTTTGATTACTTCAGGTACTTTTTTATTTGCCCACTGAAAATGTGTTTATATTTTTCCTGAACCTTCAGCAATACCTCAAAGCAGCAGCTTTCTTTCTTTTCTAGTGATTTAACTTCTTCCTTTCCTTTTTCACTCATTTTAACAGACACTTTTCTCTTGCTTTTTATAGTTCATAAACTATCTTAAAGAGGCTTAGGTATTAGCTTCAGGTTTTATGGGAGGTTTAAAAAGCAGTATCTTCAGGAATGTTTCTGGGTTTTTTTTTCTTTATTTTGGAGTTTATTCAATGCTCAAAACTGTATCTAGATTTATAAAACTTTAAGACTTGCAGTTACATTTTGTGTGGCTGAAATACAGTTTCACTGTTTTGAAAATACACCCACACTGAATCTGATGATTTCAACATTTGACACCAGCACAACAGAAGATAATTTAATTGATAGAAATGTCTGAATGAGAGGACGTCAGTCAATCCTAATATTAGCTTTCAAACGAATCCAGGATGCTGACAGGCTGCTGCTTAATTTTCAGTTGTAATTGGAAGTTTTGTACTCTTCAGTCAGACATAATAAAGCCATGAGGATAAAACGTAGTGATGTGTGGTCTCATCCTTGTAGATCATGGTCAGAATAAAAAATATGACTTGATTAGGTTAGTTTATTTGTTTGTTTGTTTTCCTAATCACTCAACATCACATTATTTGTGTAATTTCTTCAAGCTGTCCTTCAAAGTTCCCTACACAAGGGGAAAAGAGGCTTCGTGAGGACATCAGCATATTGATCAAGTTTTGGACAGCGATGTTCTCAGACAAGAAGTATCTGACTGCCAGCCAACTTGTGCCACCTGGTGAGTGCCTTTGTGTGCTGATGCTAAAGCCTCTTGTTTCTTTGACTGGATTCTACATCAGCTCTGTGCTCTGTTCTTAGATAATCAAGACACCAGGAGCAACCTGGATATCAATGTTGGATCTCGGCAACAGGCTACGCAAGGATGGATAAATACCTACCCTTTGTCCAGTGGCATGTCAACCATATCTAAAAAATCAGGTATCTTTCCTTTATTGTGTCTTTATCTTTTCTTCATTGCAGCCCATTTTACACCATAGTTCATAGTCAGATGTTGCTTAAAGTCCATGTTTACCTTTAACATCAGGTTCATGTTTTTCTGGCAGTGTATTTAATTACTAGTGCCAAACTGGTAAAGGGGCTGCAAGAAGTCTCACTGGTAGCAAGCAGCAACATTCTGAAATGAGCTTTGTGATAGAATGTTCAATTGTGTAGTGCAGAATAAATAAGACTGGAGATCAAGATATATTGAAATCCTGTAAGGAAATTTCTTGCTTTGTGGAAACGTGCCTCTAGTGCTTCTTGGGGACAGCAGAGTGACATTAGACTGTGGGCTGTGGTTTTGTACAGCTGTAAAACTACATGCTCTTTCCTTTTAGTAGACTGTCATGTTTCTAAAGTGAATGCACTATTGGCTAAATTGATGCCCCTGTAGCCTTCTGTACTCTGTATATTGAGAGAACAACTGTACAGTGAGTAGCCGCAGTGCTGACTTCTGTGCAGTCACTGTCATTTAATTACAGGTGCTATGGTTATTCAGTTCTTCTGTGTTAATATTGCCAGATGTGACAGGAAGCAGCATACTGACCAAAGCCACTGAAAACCTTTTTATCCTTTTCTCAAGGAATGTCTAAGAAGACAAACAGGGGTACACAGCTGCACAAGTACTACATGAAGCGGAGAACGTTACTGCTCTCATTGCTGGTGAGAATCAGAAAGATGGGGAAACCGTGTGGATTTCGAAGCCCTTGTTTATTGTTGCAGGATACATAAACTAAAGTGTGAAAGTGAGAGAGTGTTTTTCTTCTTCCAGAAAACACATTTTTACTTTTTTTTCTGTTTCCCTCAGGCTACTGAGATTGAACGCTTGATCACATGGTACAATCCACTGTCCTCGCCTGAGCTGGAGTTGGATCAAACTGGAGAGAGCAGCGTGGCAAACTGGAGATCCAAATATATCAGTCTTAGTGAGAAGCAGTGGAAGGATAATGTAAATCTGGCTTGGAGCATTTCTCCTCACCTTGCTGTACAGCTGCCTACCAGGTGAGATATTGCAAAAGAAACAACTGATGCAGTTACTTCTGCCTTAGAAGCTGAGTGAGTATATACAGTAAGAACTGATGGCACTTGCTTCTGTTTACACCCCCTTGCTTACTGTCACAGCTGGTTGAGACCTCTGAAAAGAGCCAGATTACTTAATAGACTCATTTGTCTCAGTCACTAATGAAGTCCAACTTCCTTTCCTACCACCTTCTCTGTGCCAACACTTAGGCAGTGTTTGGTTCAGAAGAATTCAAGTTTGTTTTTTAATAGCATTCAGCCCATTAGCAAGCACAGCATTTAAACAGTGCTAAAAGTGTCTTGGAATGCAGTGTTCTAGCTATATACTGGCTTTGACTTTAAGAAGTATTATAGGAGAACTAGCATAGTTGGCTTCAGAAGGGAAAGGAAATTCTTTCCCCCTTACAACAGTGATAGTTTTGCCAAGTAGAGTTCTGCCCACTGTTTTTTGTAGAATCCAAGACAGAATATTTGAGCCAAGAATCCAGTAGTGAAGTGGGCTGAAATACTACTTACTGGTTTATACAAAAACACTGGATGAGGAGCCATTGTTTCAGAATCCTCTTTCAACAGCGTATTGGTCCCTCAATGTGCATTATTTCATAGTTGGATATTTGTTTGTTTAGCATATAATTTTCTGTGTTTTGCTGTCTTCATCTTCACAAAAATAGAAGAGGCCATCAAAAGTTTCTAATACTGTTACTGCATTCCTGGTTATACTTAGGTTTAAGAACACAGAAGCAATTGGAACAGAAGTGACCCGGCTGGTTCGGTTGGACCCAGGAGCTGTCAGTGACGTTCCTGAAGCAATAAAGGTACTTGTGAATATTTATACTCTCACAGTCTGGACTTGACTCACAAGGAGACTGATCTAGCACAAGCTAGATTATGCTTTTAGTAACTTGACTTTACTAACTTCTTCTGGTGTTCTGAGAGGTGAGGCCATTCCAACAGTTAGGTTTCCATGGAGAAAGTGCTTTAGATAAAATAGCCGTGGTTTTCTAAAAGAAAATGTCCCATGTTTCACTTCCTCTGCTAGAGGAAGGTGTGTGGTAGGTTGCTGTCTGAGTTGCACTACCCAGACATTAGTGAGTGCTTTAAACTCCTAACACGTCTGACCTGCTTTTTCAGTACCTGGTCACCTGGCACACGATCGATGCCGATGCACCTGAGCTCAGCCATGTTCTGTGCTGGGCACCAACAGATCCACCGACTGGCCTTTCCTACTTTTCAAGCATGTACCCCCCTCACCCTCTGACAGCTCAGTACGGGGTGAAGGTCCTGCGATCCTTTCCTCCGGTGAGTTCCGAGAAAGCCTTAACACTGCAGGGGAAGTCCTGGCCTGAGTCACTGTGGCCAGGCTGCCTTTTAATGCCACGGAGAGACGTGTGCTGAATGGGCACAGCACACTGCAGAGTGTGCACAGGGTTGAGGTTGACTGTCCCACGTGATACTGACTCATGTACTTGCAACTCTTTTGTTGTGAATCACACTAAGCTGAATTCCTCAGACTGTCCTTCTCAGATTGTTCCTTTTGAATCTTCTCTCAGTGAGAAGGAGTTTTTTCTAAGGCAGCAGAAAGCTGTTTTTTTAACACTTGTCAGACTTGTATTAGGACTGTGAAGTACATGATTATTAATGATACTTCTGAGGGGAGTAGCTGGACAGAATAATACCTTGGTTTGAGGAGATGGCATATATTTAGTTTAAAATAAAGAGGCAGTGGTATTTTGTTTATCATCTAACTGAAGGAAGCTTTTTCCTCTGTGCATGTGACCCATCTTCCCTTCTATCTACTAAAAGAAGACAATAAAACCCTGCCATCTCTTGTCTTTCAGGATGCCATTTTATTCTACATTCCACAGATCGTGCAGGCACTTCGATATGACAAGGTGAGAATATGAAACAGCTACATGTGAACAGAACAGATTTTTAAGGCAGCTTTTAGACTTAAAGCAGCAAGTAAGGCAAAAATTAAGCTTAAACTAATGCTGTTTATTTTTGTCCTATATCTAATACATAGAAGAACAATTATTGTCTCTAGAGGCTGGCTTGCTTTGGATACACCTCTAAACTTGAGAAACCGGAGGTGATGTAGCTCATCTGTCAGGAAAGAGATTTTGTTAAGGGAAGCCCCAGATGAGGACTGTCTGAATAAAGCCTCTGAAGATCTGCATGAGACAACCAGTCATGAAATTAAGTCATTATCCTTAATAATTTCGCTGTGGAGTTAAACCAGAGAAGATGTGTAGATTTCTGGTATTACAGGAGAATGTAGTGATGCCAGGCAGGCCCAGTGTCTCTGTTACACTGTGCTTTGTGCTGTGCTTTGCACACACACTAGAAGATGACCTAAGCTCAGAGGTTTGAAATCCAAACAGAACAGATGGAAAATGGCACAAAGGTGGGAAGGAGGTTGGTTAGAATGACAATATAGGTCAATAGTAAAGCTTGAAAACAGTTTAGGTCAGTTCCCTACCTTTTAAAATACACTGTCATTCTTCAGAAGTCTTGAATGAGAGTGCAAAGGTATTTTTTCCATCCATTTAACACTTTCTGGGTTTGAAGGATAGCTGTTAAAAGCAGTAATATTGAGTCTGCTAGAGCTGTGATGACCTCTGATCCTTACTGAGCTGGATGTGGTTGCAGATGGGTTACGTTAGAGAATACATCCTGTGGGCAGCTTCCAAATCCCAGCTCCTGGCTCACCAATTCATCTGGAACATGAAAACTAATATCTACCTGGATGAAGAAGGACATCAGAAAGATCGTGAGTGCCTGAAAATATAATCTGACTTGACTCCTTTCCTTGTCTTAGTTCAGACTAAACCTCCTTCCTGCTTCTTTCTTGGCAGGAAAAATGCCTTTAGCTGGAAGTTCTCTTTCATTCCTAGAGGTAGGGCCCATTCTGCATCAGTGCCTGACAGAGTGTCAGTGGAGACAGGGTGCTGTTTGTGTCAGTGCCTCTTTGTGAACGCTATGCAAAGGTGGTTATTTCCGTTATCTGTAACGTTTGGCTTTCAGAAATAAGCTTCTGACACAGGTGCTCCCTTTTCTCACGTGCAGCTGACATTGGAGAACTTCTGGAGCAGCTGGTAGAGGAGATCACTGGCTCATTGTCTGGCCCAGCCAAGGAGTTCTACCAGCGGGAATTTGATTTCTTCAATAAAATCACCAATGTTTCAGCCATTATCAAGTAAGTGTTGTACTTCAGAAATTGTGCTCTTTTGGGGCTCACTGTTCTGTTCATTACCAGTTCCTAATTAAGAGGCTTTTAAGAGTATTGAGATGGTATTTTCAGGAAAAAAAAGAACTGTTTGTATCATAGTAAAGAGATATTTTTTTGGCTTAAATGTAACTTAAGAGTTGCAGTAGATGCAAAGGCTCATTTTAGCTTGACTTGCAGGGATAACTCATATCTGCTGTGATCTCAGTGCTCATGCCTGGACCAGCAGTCTGTCTGAAACAGCTACAACCCCATGAAATAGTCATTTCTCTTCTCAAAGAGATTTCACTGTGCAGTGTAACACCAAAACGATTGTTCTTTTTGTATATGCAAGTCTTTTTCCTTCATTTCTAACTGTGGTTATGGAGAAAGATTTGATGTTATAAACACTGGACTGTTGATCTCTTAGAACTCAAAGTCCCGCTCATAGAGAACTTCCCACTCTTGACTGTAAATTTTGCAATAAGATATATAATTTAACTTTGATAAAGCTTCTCAGTGGGGGGCAGCAGCTCAGCACACAAGCTCTGTGTCTGTAAGTGGGGTTTCACTGCGTATTTTTAAAACACTCTCTGATGTATAAAAGTATTTGAAAGTCATATAAAATGCATTTTCTGGAACACAGAACACACCTCTCTTAAAATGAAGCTTTGCAAGTCACCAGTATAAAGGCATCAGGTTAAAGGACAATGCAGTATTAGAGACTTTCTCTGTGCATGTGAAGAAGTTTTCACCCAGTGGGATGAGTTTAAAGGAGGGGGTTAGGAGCTGAATGCCTTGATATTTGGAATTAAGCGTTTCTAAGAGTGAAGTCATGTTTGAGCAACCGATGATAATTGTGCATTTTGCACCCCGGCCTTAGAATGAGTCTTATTTTTGTGCATCTCTAGTGTAAACACAACTCAGAGAGGATGCTGTTTGCTTTGTAGATGAAAGAAATAAATAATCTGTGGTGATGTAATTATCTAAAGGGTTATGTTGCTGCTTCAGTAATCTGCTGTACTGCTTAAAACTGGAGCATAACTAATACTTATCAGCTGCCTTGTCCTGGAGTGGGTTCCACAAGGGAAAGTTTTGTTGGCATAACTATAGTGGTTCTTACAGAGGTATAATTATGCTCAAATATCTGTGTCAGGAAGAGCCTTCATGTATTTCACTCACATCTGTTATGCTCTTTGGCTTTGGCAACAAATTGTGTGCCAGATCAATGTTAAATCTACAGAGCAAAGACTGTAACGTTGGTTAAGATCAAAAATGTTCTGGTCAGGTATTGAGCCTGTAAGTTCTCTAGAAGTGGGGCAGGAAGAAACATTTTTAGTGATTTTTTTTTTAAGTTTGGAACAAATTTGAGGCTGGTACGTAGAGTAATATGTGATATGCAGATAAATAAAAGATCATTCATCTTTCCAGGCCATTCCCTAAAGGAGATGAAAGAAAAAAAGCTTGTTTGAGTGCTCTCTCCGAGGTGAAAGTGCAGCCTGGTAAGAAGTGATTTAATCATATAAAATTGTGGGCTTTTGCTTTCAACATGAGTTCAAAACTGTATTTTCTGTGAGCAAATCTTGAAATCCCTGCAAATGGCAGCTCTCAGTTTTGGTGCTGGTGGTTCTTCTTCTGTTGCAGTTTGGTTGTTTCTCTGTAGGAAAAAAGTCAAATGTTTTTACCCATCCAGCAGTTTCTATATGGTGCATCAAAACTTGCCCAAAAGCAAGTTAGGTAGTGCAGATCATGGATAAAAGTAGAAATGTACGTCTGAAGAGGAAGAATAAATAAACTTTTTCTTTGTACCACGTTCTTTTTAAAAAAGATGAGGTGTTTTTGAAAGTCTTGCTGTCTCAAGAATGAAGCATGTCCAGTTCCTTTCATCTCCTCTTTCTCCCATCACTCATTCCCATGAAATGTCATTATCTGAAGATCCTTTCAGATCTTAAACATATGTTTTCCCAGTGTGAATCTTCTCTTTAAAATGGAGTTTGATGAAAGCTTTTCCTGATCTCTGTGTGAGAGGTCTTACAGTGTTGGTGGCTGAGGGCACTCCCCAGGGCACATCTTTTGAGGGGCTGTTGTAAGAGAAGTCCTCTCTGTACATTTCTGTGGAACAGATTCTGCAGTAGTAGCTCAAAACTGTATTTTATTAGTTTCTGGCAATCACCCATTAATGCAAAGGATCCTGCATCCTTCGGGGCTCACAGACTGTAATGGCCAGTTTTTCTCTAACATTTTATTTAATTCAAAACTATGTACTGAAGTTACAGACACTGACATCAGTTACTCCCCCACTTGCACTGTCTCACCAGCCAGTGGGTTTGTTCTCAGCTGTCTGCTCCATTTTGCAGGCTGTTACTTGCCCAGCAATCCTGAAGCCATTGTTCTGGACATTGATTACAAATCAGGAACTCCTATGCAGAGGTACCATGCTGTTGTTAATTCTTTGAGATATATATATATATATATATATATATATATATATATATATATATAAATTTATAAAGTTAATTTATGATTTTCAGGTATTTTTTTCTGTATAAATTCTTGTTTGTCTTATACTCATCATCATCATCTTTGTTTTTGTTACAATTTAGTGCAGCAAAGGCGCCCTATCTGGCCAAATTTAAAGTGAAACGATGCGGAGTCAGTGAGCTTGAAAAAGAAGGTTAGTAACTGCATCTTAATCACTGACACTCTAGTTAATTAGAGTCAGCAATTCCTTTAACGTTGCCTGCTTTATTGACCTGTACTGCTGCAGTAAAATTATTTCCATGTTGATCTTTATCTGCAGTGGTTCAGCTGAGAAATGGAACTGTATCAAAGAGAGATGAAAATTCTGAAAATTTAAATCCTTTTTTAAGTTCCAGGAAGCAAGTCACAAAGGGATCTTGAAGTTTAACAGTTATTTCAGGCTAAAATAAAAAGTGATGGCCTTTTCCTGATTTTTAAACTGTAATAAATGCCATGTTTTGGCATTTTTCTCATAATAGGTTTTGTGGGACGCTCCAGCTGTCTGGCCGAATGCAATGCAGGCATTTCTCAGGTGTATCATGAACAGTAGTTTGAGATGTTCCAGTTGACAAAGGATCTTAACAGTACCCAGCTTGCAAGGCAGAAATACCTGCAATGTTGTGTGTTTGAATGCAGAAGGCTTGTCATGATAGGAAGTTACTAATGAAAGGCCATGTCTGGGTTTTGCTTCGTGCTCCTGTTGCAGGTCTGCGCTGTCGCTCCGATTCCATCGACGAAAGCGCAGAAGAGAAGGTGGACAGCAAGAAGATCTGCTGGCAGGCAGCCATCTTCAAAGTGGGCGATGACTGCAGACAGGTACAAAGCTGTTGGCACTTACAGAAGACAGATTTGTAGGTGACAATATGCAAGAAGAAAACCATTTTAGTATAGAGATACTTTCCTTTGGAACTTTGAGAATCACCACTAGTTCTGGACTGAGGGAGAGAGCTGTGTTGTACCCCTTGAGAAGTAATGGTTGGGTAAGGAAGGCCATTCTTTCCAGACAGTTTACCATGTCTTACAATTCCTTTTTCAATTTTTCAGTATTTACTATTGGTAATGTAGCAATAGTTCCCAAGGTGGGATCTTGTACCTTGAAGCTTGATGTGTTTTGATTAAGAGGGAATGTTAGTTATTATCTCTGGAGTTATTAGTAGCCCTCTTACCAAAGGGTGATGGAAAGTTTGTTCTTCTTAAGTCAGCAGTTAAATCATCAGTGTTGTTTGCTGCCCACCTGAACAGCATTTATCCCCAGAGCCACAGTGCACACACAAGCACACATCTGCAGACCTGCTTGGGCAGTTTGATGTGCACTTCAGAGTTCTTCAGAGCATTTTTGTAATCTCATTTATGACCTGTAGCCCCTGTAATGCTTGTGCAATTTTTCTGTTGTATAACAGGACATGTTGGCTTTGCAAATCATCGATCTCTTCAAGAACATCTTTCAGCTGGTAGGCCTGGATCTCTTTGTGTTTCCATACAGAGTGGTGGCCACAGCTCCTGGGGTAAGTGGGCAATTAAGTGTAGTGCTGTAGAAAATAGTTCCTAATTAAAAAAGACTTTTTTTTCCAGCACGTATAAAAATTCCATACTGCAAGGACGTACTGCCCACGTCATTTCTGCCAAATATTTGAAGTATCAGCAGTAAAAAGAGCCTTTCCTTTCCTGCTTCCTGCTTTTATAAGGTTTTGGCTATGAAATTTTGCTGCTTGTGATTATTCGTGTTTGCTGTTTGATTTTCAGAACTACATTGTGCAAGTCGGTGTGACAAAAGTCACAGAGCTCATCTTAAATTGCATGGAAATCCTAAAATAATGGATACACTTGTTTTATAATAAACTAGACATTTTGTATTTAGTGATCTATGGGTTTCCCCACATTTCCCAGAGGACCTGCATGACTGCAAGGAGCCATGAACAAAATATATTTTGGGAATGTGCTTTACAGGCCTGTTTCTCCTCTTGCCCTCCAGTGCGGTGTTATTGAGTGCATTCCCGACTGCACGTCCCGTGACCAGCTGGGCAGGCAGACAGACTTTGGGATGTACGATTACTTTACAAGGCAATACGGAGATGAGTCTACCCTTGCATTCCAGAAGGTAAAATATCAGTTGGCAAGCACAGCAAAATCTCAACTCAGAAACATTCTAGCTATAAGAAATAATGACAGATAATTGGATAATGACTGCCATAATGCTGTGTCTGGTTTCTGATGTCCATAATCCGTTTTTAGCTATGAGTGAGTTAGCTAAAGAAGTTACTGCAGCTGTAGATGTATGGAGAATATCATTGAACATTGCTTCAAACTAAAAACTTTATTCATCTGTATCATCTCCTGATGGAGAGTTATTAAATTCCCTCTGCTGTTCGTGCAGGCTCGCTACAACTTCATCCGCAGTATGGCTGCCTACAGTCTGCTCCTGTTCCTGCTCCAGATTAAGGACAGGCATAATGGCAACATCATGCTGGACAAAAAGGGCCACATCATTCACATTGGTCAGTCATATGCACATCTGAATTTCAGTCTTTACCTTTCCCATCTGCTGTTAGGTATTGCTGATAAAAGACAGTAAGGCAATAAGCCATTTCCCTTTGGAGATCCGTCTATATTCTGATTTCACAGTTGGGAAACATACGTGGATGTTCCTGTTCAGTGTTGTATATTTGTGTTGGCTGCTCCTGTTTAAATTTAGCTTTGCAAAGTTTAATCAGCTTCAGGACAGTAAATACACACACATGTATGGATTACACATGTATAACATACTCGTGCTTGCATACACGTGTATGTGTGTATGTGTATGTAATTATAGAAATGTGTCTTTGGGTTCCTTTCATCACTGTATGGGTATGAATTAAACCTGACAAGTAAAATTTATATAATTTTGTGAGGCTGTAACCTCTGCTTTATCTTTGCTTTTCTGGAAGTGCACAGATATTTCATCAGGAGTTTATTTGATATCCCCATTCTTACATCTAGTCTAGTGTCATGGTGGTGATGCTTTTGTTGGTGTTGCTACACTTCACCGAAGCTCTTTTCCAGCTGGAGTTAAAACGTTTGTATTAATACATGAAATCCACCTCTCCTTTCTTCTGTCAGCTTTAACAGCACACACAATTCATCAACAAAGTTATGAGGCAGTTTATCTTTTGTGCACAGATTTTGGATTCATGTTTGAAAGCTCACCTGGTGGAAACCTGGGCTGGGAGCCCGACATTAAGCTGACAGATGAGATGGTGATGATAATGGGAGGAAAAATGGAGGCAACTCCATTCAAATGGTTTATGGAGATGTGTGTCAGAGGCTATCTGGCAGTCAGGTAAGGTGTTCTTAACTGCTCAAAAGTGGAAATGCTTGCATGCTCAAAACCAGATGAGAAGATAAATAGTAATAAACCTTTATCTGTAGGGAGTCTGAGCCTGTTGGACTGTCCTGTTTACATCTTGCAAACTTTCAAACAACGTAATAATCCTACTGTTTTACAGCTTATCTTTGTGGTATTTTTTCTGCCTGTACTTTATGTTTGAAAATTTTATATATTCAGTTCAAAAATGTGATGTTACACACATTTCCTCACATGATTTAATGTGCTTTTGCATGTGGGTGGGAGAAGGACAGTACAGTACAGTCTAAATAAAAGCTCTTTCTATCATGAGTTTTAAGTATTATTGATATTATCCTACAGAATTGAAGTTTCTTCAGCTAGGAGCCCCAGAGGGGCTGGCTTGTAGCCCAGATCAGTTTGGTTTCCTGAGGGGGAAGCTGTCCCTGAGTCTGGACAGTTTTGTGTCAAGGCAAATGTGTCACTCAAGTAGCAGAGTAATAGCTTGGTAGATAATAAATGTTATGAGTAGGAGGACAAGAAGGAGATGGGAAGCTGGGACAATGTAGCAAAGAATTACATAGGCTAATTAGGAATTAAAAGATATTATGTTCCTGTTGCTGCTTTCAGCCTTTTGTACTGTTTTGGTGCACTGATTCACCTTTCTGATACCAAAGAAATGTTGTTTGCTAAAGCACTACTTTGTATAATCCTCGAGATTTCATCCTGCAGCATTCTGAGTGTTTGGTAGTGCAGCAATAAAGGAACAAAATTTAATTAGGGCGACAGATTGCAAACAATGGTGTAGCTTCACCAGCAACTGTAAGAGGATTAATTGTGTTGATTTAATTACAGAAAAAGGTGTGATCCAGCTTGTTGAACTCCTCAGCTTGCCTGCTTTCCCTGCTAAGGCTGCAGAAGTTTGAGTGCTGTAACCTTCTTGTCCCCTTTTTCTGTAGGCCTTACATGGATGCTGTGGTCTCACTGGTCACGCTGATGTTGGATACTGGGCTGCCCTGTTTCCGAGGGCAGACAATCAAGCTGTTGAAGTAAGTCAGCATGTCTGAACTGGAAAATGTGTTCATGTGTTCTTCACAGCATTTATACAGCCACAGCTTGTGCAGGGAGTGTAGGTGTTGTGCTACTCAAATATCTTAAATGTCCTATAGTTGTAAAAAGAGGAACTTGTTTATAGGATATTTTAGAAAGTGAGAATTCCAGAGAGGCCATTTCCTAGAATTAGGTTCAAGCTGGTCAGTGACTGTGCAAGCACATGGGTTATCTTTAAGTTTGTATGACTAGAAAAATAAAACTGTAAAGGAAAGATTTGCTTTAATTGAGAGATGATGTGTGGCAGAGTCTGTTCTCTGAAATGGTGTCAGAGTCTGAATAACAGCATCTTAAAATTTGTTCTACAGATAATGCAGTACTGAATGGAACTATGAGGTAACATGCAACAGCTTAGGCAAATACAGTTTCTGATGTGACACTTGAAACAGCCCTTCAGGTTTATGCCTCCACAGTTAACTCCAGAGTGAGCAGAGTTAGCTCAGCATTTCTTGCTTTTAACTTTCTGCAGTTTGCTAAAGATAAGCACAGGTTCATGAAGTATGATGGGCTGGAGCTCAAGGGCAGTACTAGGTACAGTAATAATTTAAAACAGCAGCTGCCTCCAAAGAGGGATTGGCTGTTCCTGGAGTCACCACTAGACTGATGAAAAGTTCACAGCTTCTGTCTCCACTCATAGACTAACAGTAAGTGCTTGTTAAGATGTATGTAATTTGTACCAGGTGGTCTCACAAGAAGTAGGTACTTGCAGAAGCTGAGCTTGTGCAAAGACACATTTGTATCATGTCCAAAGGGAACTTCACTGATTTTCTCTTTGTGATTTTCTGCTTACAGACACAGGTTCAGCCCCAACATGACTGAACGGGAGGCTGCAACGTTCATCATCAAGATCATCCAGAATTGTTTCCTCAGCAACAGGTTTGGCATCTATGCATGTCTTCTCCCTGTGGCTAAAGGACAGTCATCAGGCTTTGAGCAGAGCTGAAAAATAGAGTTTTATCAGTCAGATATCAAACATTTATGAGTTGTTGATGTTTAGATAGTGCAGGATAGCAGCTTTACTTCTGAACATGCTGCATCTCCTCACTTTTACACTGGGAAGAAAGACTTAGGCTAAGGCTGGTTAGTCTAAAGAGTAAATGTAATAGTTAAATATCTTAACTGCTTGTTTTATTATCCCAGATAATACAGACTTTGTGGAGGGTCTCATACAAACTTGTGTAGTTCCATATGTGATGAGCTCGAGACCAGTACCACTCACTGGCTCAGATACAGCCCCGTTAGAACTGAGTTGGATGTTCCAGTGCTTGCTCTTAGATAAATACTGGGGGGTTTGAAGGCAGTGAATGCCCAGAGCCAGCTTAGTTCTGACAAGCTTGAGCTTCTCTACCTGTGGCATGCTTAGTCTGTGACCTGAATAAGCTCTGCCTATGGATAATTGAGTTATGTGTAAAAAGCTAAGATTTGTTTACTCAGTCACTCATCAGAGATGCTGCTATTAATGTTGTTATTTCCTCTGCACTTTTATTTTCAATATTAGCATTCTCCTTAATTAAGATGACTTTTATTTCCACATAATCCTGTCTCCATGCAGCCCTGATGATCTTGCTTCATTCATTATACATTTCCTAGTTTAAACAAGAGCAGGATGTTTTGTGCTGTCATAACAGTAACTGGGCCTTCATAATGCCTTCAAAGCGTGGAGGGCTAGTTTTGATCAGCAGCTGATTTCCTTCATCCACCTTTTGTTTCTGTGGGATCCTGATTAATGTTTCTGTGACAATGGTTGGAGTGTTTTTTTAAAATTTGACTTACTTCTGGCTTTGCTTTTCTTCTTTAGGAGTAGGACATACGACATGATCCAGTACTACCAGAATGACATCCCGTACTGAGAAACACTAGAGATTCACTGCCCAAGTGAAACGTGCAACCCCGTGCCCTCACTCCAAACCTGTGATAAATAGCAGATGCTCTGTCACACCTCGCTATCTTCCATCTTCTGTGTGTGTGTCTACATGTGGGTACATGTTTCCTGGACAATGCAACAATCACTCTGATTCATTCCTTTCAGTAATACCAGGTTATATATATATGTCTGGTTTTCCCTGGATTTTTGGAGTTGGGTTGCAATCAGAATAAAAATTGTACTATGATTGTGAATGTGTGAAAGAGGCAAAGCTTGAGGAGTTTGATAATTTTTCATGCAATGCAAGGATTTTATAATACCTTTAAAACATAAACAATACCCTTTCCTGCACAATCCCAAAAATGCCATGGAAGGGAAGGGTATGGATTTCTCTTTGGAAACAGAAATGTTAACTTGTTCCAGTTTTACTGTAGAAAAAGCCTGATAATCATCCAAGGTGGTGATGTCTGTGTAGCTGTGTTCATACTTTGCACTGTACATGGTCCCTGCTATGTGGTCAGTATTTCATATGTACATGAAGAATGTATTTTTTCCTTTTGTGTGTTTTAAAAGAGAGACTCTACTGAAGATATATTTAATCTATAAAATGTAATAAAAGATCTTAGACTTTGTGTCTGTTGCAAATCTTTTGCCCTGCGCTGTTTTTAGTTTACAGACATCACTCTGCACGTTTGTGCGCAGTTCATTATTACTATGACCTTTCTTTCTAATGGAGAAATCTGATTTCTTCTTCAGCTGCTTGTCCATCTTAAATGACATCTTTTTGTTCATTAAATAAGTGTTTTGCGCGAGAGCTGAAACAGAGGACCAAGGGTAAATCTTCCCCGTGTTGCTGAGAAAGGAACCCTACCCTGGGCTGGGACACAGGTCTTTGGGGGACTTTTTTGCTTCTCTACACACTTGCCATTCTAGAATGGGCTCTTCAAAACACAGCCTATCCCCTCTTTAGGTTTTTTTCCCCCTCTTTAGTGTGTTTTTCCCCTCTTTAAGGTGTTTCCCCACCTGTCCAGCCTGTGCCCCTCGGGGCCGGGGCCGGCGGGGCCCTGGGGCGCCCCCTGGCGGCTGCGGGGCCCCCGCGGTGGGGGCTCAGCCGTGAGGGGGACCGAGCCCTGCGGGGACACGGGACACGGCACACGGGACACGGGACACGGGACACAGCCCCGCGGAGCTCGGCGGGGAGGCGGCACAGCCCTGAGCGGTGAGGGCCCGAGGTGTCATGAGGGAGACCCAGCCCTGAGGCGGGTCCGGCCCTGAGGGTGGGTCCGGCCCTGAGGTGGGCTCTGCCGCGCCCAGTTGAAGGAGCACGGTTTCGGCATTCGCGTGGTGGGTCCGCTCTCCGAGGGCTCGCTGTGGCCCCCGGGGGCAGAGCTGGGGCTGCAGCTTCGCGGCCAGGCTCCCGGGGCTCCTCGGGAGCTGGGCTGTGGCGGCGAGCCGAGCCATGCAGGGTGGTCTGTGCGTGAGGGGATGGTGAGCCGACGGTACGGCTGCCCCTTGGTAGTGCGCCTTTTTGAGCACCTCTGAGTCAGTTCTTAAGTCTCCCAGGGCGAGTTTCTGCTTTGCTGAGGGAATTCCCAGCGTGTCCCAGGGAAGCTGGAGCTGCTCAAGGGGGACTCCCTTATCCCGCCCCCGGGCTGGCTGAGGAGGTCCCTGCAGAGAAAGGAGCTGCCCTGCTGTGCTCGAAGCTCAGGGAGACGGAGAGGGGGCAGAGAGGGCAGCGTGGCTTGGCTCTGCTGTTCGGGTGGGTACTGTGCGTGGTGTAGAGAAGGGCCTGGCCCTTTCCCACTGTGGAAGGGCTGCAGCCCACCTGTTTCATTTAAAAATTACGCCTGTTTTTGCCATGGGTGTTAAAACGGGTGTTGTCTGGTGCCTGTGCACTGGGTGGCTCACATCGAGGTGGGCTCTGAACCGCTTTTCTCATTAGCAAAATAGGGAGGTGCCATTGGCTGTCTAAAGAGGTTTGGAGGACCACCAGGGAGAAGTAGTGTGCAAGAACTGCTTTAATTATTGATTTAATTTAGATTTATTATATAAGCAACTGGGACATGGAGTAATTTTGGTGCCCTGTGCCTGTGGCCAGTTGTACCTATTTAGGCTCCATAGGAGAGGAGCTGATTGACACTATAAACTTGGTAAACTTCCTCACACATTTCCTGTAATGAGGTGAGAACCTGGAGGTAAGAACACTGAGATGCTTCACAATACTACAAATGCTTTGGTGATACTGAATCAGTGCAGTTGGACACAGTATAGACTTACTTCATCCTCTCACCAGGGAAGATGTCCTTGGCACAAGGAGGCTGGCAGGACTTTCAGAAGTTACTCAGGTAATTAAGAACAGATGGAATTAAGACCTACATGAAGGTATTGTGAAGGTTTTTGTCTCTGAATCTCATGCCAGAATATGTCCTGATGCCTGCATAGTCCTGGGAGAAAAGAGGCATCAAAAAGAGGGGGGAAACGTTCTCTAAAAAAAAAAAATTATCTAAGGAAAGATGCTCCTATGGTTTCTCCACTCTCAGAAATTCCTGGTCATGGTGAGAGACAGGCTCCCTGGGCTAATACCCACTGCAGTTCTTTCTGTGTTGGCCATGCATATAAAGAGCCCTTAAGAAAGGAGCAAAATTTATAGTGATTCATTTGCATCTGATGGACCCAGGGTTCAGAGCTACTGGTAACTTGATCAGCACTATTCAAATGCTAATCTCATTATGTGTGTTAGAGACTGAAGCGAAGCAATCCACCTCCATTAGCACAACGTGCCTGTGTGATGTTCTGGCTGGTACCAGGGTCGTGGTACCCCCTGCAGACACCAGCACATGCTGCATAGCATCAGGGTTGATGTGGGCAGGGAATGGGAGCTCGGTGGAGGAGCCAATGAAATGAGCAAACATGGAAAGAGGAGCTAGGGTTCTCTGTGGAAAAATGCTGGCGAGGGGGGAAGGGATTGTGGCCAATAAGGAATGGTTTAGATTAGACTTTATTTTTTTCTATTTCATCATCCTTCCCCTTGCTTCCATGTGAACACTCTAAAAAAACCCAAAAAAAATCCCAAAAAACCCAAAACAGTAAACAAAAGAATTTGTCCTGAATGTAGATACAGCTTAAAAGCATAATTAATTGTGTGACATTATGAAAAATATTGTGCCCCTGCTGTCTGGTGTTAGGTCGTGGTGTTTTTGTGTCTCCCACGGAACAAGGACTAAAATCTGCTGGGCAGCATGTGGCACACTCAAAGACAGCATGCACAGGGGTCATTTCTAGATAAAGGTGCTCTGACAGAACCTTGTTACTGAGAGCAGCTTGAAATGATGTTTGGCGGTGCTGCTTCAGTTTCCAGGCCTGGTGCGAAGGACCCTTCCCCACTTACCTGCAGTATGGGGCTTGAGTTTTTTGGAGACTCATTTGCTCCTGTAAGGATTCTGCATTCAGGAGGTCACAGGAGTGACCCGAAGAAGCAAGATTTATAAGGTGACATAGTGTGTTTATTAGATAAGCTACTTAGCTGGCAAAAGCAGATGAGCTCTGAGAACGTGCAGTCCTGGCACTGGCTGCCTCACTAACTAGCACAGCCTCCCCAAAAGAGGTGGGTTTCTGCTGGGCCCTTGCCATTGCAGCAGCCCTGTGACCAGAGCTTTGTCACTGCAGGCAGTGCTGTTGTGTTTATTTCTGGTACAATATCAGTTGCCCAACAGCAGTGATAGTGTGGCTGATAGAGTTGTGTTGTTCTAACACATCCCTCTCCAGGGTCAGCAGAGCCACCAGGAGCCTCAGTGCTTACTGTGGCAGCAAGAAACTGTGACCAGACTTGTGTTATGGGTTGTGAATGTTACTCGTGGCTCTGCTGCCTGCCAGGGAGAGCACACCAGGAGGGTGCCACGGTGACACAGATGAGCAATCACAGTCATCAGGAAGGCAGATAACAATGGCTGGCAATTCACTGAAGGGAGAAGTTACTTATCTGATTGCATTCGGGTATCTCTTCCCAAGGAAAGCACAGCAGCCAAAAGGGGAAGAGAGTTGGGAGTATGAGTGTAAAAGTGCCCCCACAAAGCTGCTATGTACCCTGACACCCCCCACACACCTTTTGGAATTAAAAACCCCTCATTGGCAACAGACACAGAGCTAGAAATGTGTCTTTCTGCTCTTAAGCAAATAGCCTCAGCTTTGCAGTGACAAGCCTGATGAAACAAATTGTGCTTTGCTGTGAGAGAGGAAAAAAATGCCTGAATTGTAGCAAATCTAGGAGATGGCACCAGCTGTATGTATTGATTAGGAGCAAACATGTGGGGCGGTAGCTTCGATCCAGACGTAAGAAGTGTCGAGTCATGGAATTCCATCCTTGTAGAGGTACAGGAGTGACACCTCACCGAGGAATATTCCTCTGGAT
Source organism: Lophotriccus pileatus (assembly GCA_035583135.1). NCBI lineage: Eukaryota > Metazoa > Chordata > Aves > Passeriformes > Tyrannidae > Lophotriccus > Lophotriccus pileatus. Next base: position 5,477,972 of record JAWWES010000037.1, read on the forward strand.
AACAAAAATATAAAGGGTAAAATCATATATTGTTCTCATGTAGTTCTCTTGCCCAGTGCAAGTCACATTTTGACTGCCACATCTAAGCTGTTGGCACACAGGTGAAGACTGTACGTGTGTGTGCATCTTGGTGCACACATGCAACCATTTCCTTGCTGAGAACTTCACATGACTGGAGCAAACACCTCAGAGCTTTGTAGTACCTGCCCTCACTTCACAGAAAACCCTGTATATATTGCAAAGCTCTTTCTTATGCAGGACAGTGAGGCTGTGTGGGAGCTGAGTGGACATTAGTGAGTACTCTAATAAAGATACTTATGGCTGTTGTGCTTAAAAGAACTGTAAGTAACAAACTGCAGGAACATATTATGTTCTGGTATTGAGTCACGAACTTCAGTCTTGGTGTCAATCCTGGCTGCCTGCACCAGCTTGAACAGAAGAAGTATTGGTAAGGTAAGGATTCTTGGAGCTGTGGGGATAATGGACTGACTAAAGAATTTTGTCAAGTATTATAGGTTGTAGGTTAGTAGAACCTTCTGGAATATCTAGTCTCTTAACACCTACAGAGAAACTGTTTCTCTGCAGTCTTCAGAGGCCCCCAGATCCCCAAAAGGATTCCTGCCTCCCTATCTTGGACTACGGCAGGACAAAAGTCAGCTTTCCCATTTTGCTTTGGAGATAGAAGTTACTCATCAGTCAGATGATGTGGGCTGGGTGGAAGTGAAGAGTAAAGCTGCTTCTCTTGGCTGCAAATGAAGAATCCCAGCAGTGCTGGTGCAAGGGGCATCTGCTACCTTTTCTATCTCAGATCCCAGATGAGAACAACTGGGCAAGAGCTTTTTGAGGTATGAGAGGTGAGCTGAGGTAGAGTTGCCCCAGAAAACAGACCTAAAAATCAATTGTGTCTGAAGCCCTGATGGGAGGCAGTGCCTTCCAAACTTTTAGAGCTCAGGTAGGGCAGACCCAGATGCTGAGCTCAGGTCTGGGCTCTGACCTGCAGGTGAGGCTGAACGGTGCTGACTGCTGGCCGTCAGTAACCGGGATCCCGCTCGTATTCCCGGCTTCGTTCCCTGCAGGCTCGCAGGTCTGTGGGCTGGGCGGCAGAGGGCACTCCGAAACAAGCCATGGTGCCTGGGACACGGAGCAGAGCAACCGAGCAGGAGCAAATCTGCCTTTCCTTTAAGGCGAGCGAGTCTGGCGGGGGAAACCTTGCCGTGACCTTTAGTTGTGACATATCTGTCACGGCAGGCACTGAGTGGTAGAGCTAGTGAGTACCTGAATATCAGATATGAAATTGCTCAAGAGCCTGGCTGTTTGTATTCCAGCATATTCTGCTGGGGAGGTTTTTGACCTTCCAAAGGACATAAAGGAAATGCATTTTGCTGGCTCTGCATTGTTGTCTCAGGTGGAGCCTTTAAATATATGGGTGTTCTCTGGTATAGCAAGTGTGCAGAAATCCATAGTGCATTTACCAAAAACCCAGAGGTTTATTGTGGAGTTTACAGGAGCTCTCCTTGTTATTGCCACACTGTGTTGGATGAGCAGCAGCTGTATTCAGCTCCAGAGTGGCTATATTTCTGTGTTCTGTGCTTGTACATTTTTGGAAAGCTCCTTTGGGGTGAAAGGTATACTATATGCAGCCCTTGATGTAAGCTGTCCACTATTTTAAGATTTGTGTACTTACTGAAAATTAAAAACCTCCCCCCATTAACAGTAGTTTAACATTCTCTCTTACCTTTGAGCAGTCTGCCTTGGGCTTCACCTTCACAGTAGACTTAGTGGTGGCACCATGAAGTCTTGAAGCTTCATAGAATAAGCAGAACATATGTGGTAGGATGGGGGAAGAAAACAGATCCAAGAGAAGAAAACACTTTGGTGCAGCTGTGAAGAGCTCATTGATTTTGACTAATTCCTGTAGTCATTTTGATTCCAGGCAAGTAGTATTTAAAAGTCTTCCCTTGCTGTCTGTCACCAAGGTGGAATGCGGTGTTTGGAATCTTCTGCCACAAAGATAGCCGTGGTCTGTGCTGTTGCCAGGCTTAAAAATCATGTCTTGGGAGGAATCCCAACAGAAGCCTGGCTTCTGAGAAGTGCTTTGTCCATCTTACCCCACATGTAAACCGGGATTTGAATTTCGTGTGTTTTAGCATCAAGCCTGGCCTTTAGGCTGCAACCCTGGACAATAAGGAAAGAAGCAAGTCCAGCTATAGCTGTGGTTGTGTCACACATCAGAACTCAGAGGGCCACAAAATATGCAGTAATTTTGAGCTCATTAGCTTGCAGACAGGATGACTAGATCAGAGGGAAGGATTAAACTCTAGATCAGAAGACAAACCTGCCAAGGAAACACCTGAGCTGGATCTGGAAAGAAACCTCAGACCTCAGGAACCTGAAAACCCACTCGGTTTTCAGGACAGTGCTGAAATTAACATTTTTTCCCTGCCTTTCTGCTGACACTGTGATCCTTCTTCCAATTTGAAGAGAGTTTTCTTTCCTTTGAGATGCACCTCTTATCAGCTTGTGGGACAAGTGACTCAGTGCAGTGCCTGAGGCTACAGGAACAGGGCTGGTGGTTACTCGGTTCCTGCCCATCAGCTGAGCCTGGAAAACCAATCATGTTTGTGTTTCTGCTTCATCTCAGCTGAAAGGTAAAACTCCTAAGCTTAAATTTCACTGATGGTTTCTTAAAACCAGGGTAGGCAGAACCGCAGGTAAATCAGTTCCCAGTGTCACCAAGGAGAAGAAATTCATGTTGCCAGGACTCTCACGTGCTAGATGTGGTGGGCCAAATCCCTTTAGAAATGGTGGAAGTGAGATGTAAGGCACTTAATTTCTTGCAAAAGACGTGCTATGACTTTGGGGGCTGCTTTGCTTGCTTGATTCTTGAACTTGAATCCAAGAGGAAGTAAATTGGGAATGCAAAAATCAACTGCCATTTCTTGAGAACTGGGTATATGTGCCTATACAAGGGAACTCTCAAAGTACAAATTGAAATTGGAGTCCTTTCCCCTCTAATATCTATTACTGTGATGTTTGAGCATTATTCCAGCATAGGTAAAAGGGACATTTCAGCAGATGCAACTTTTATGCTGAGAATGACTCTTGCATTTAAAACTTGTTTACAGCTGAGCCTGTTGCTGATTGCTGTTCCTCAAAGTTACGGTGTTTGCCCTTTCCCCAGGAGATTGCATCTACTAGCTCTGCAGAAGTGATAGGAGAAGCAAAGCTTGCCCTTCACTTGATTTGGGAGCCTTCGCAAAAAAAGCTCTCCTCGAGGTGCGAATGGCTTTGCTGAAAGGGTGGAGCTGTTCTGCCTCTCACAAAATTGATGTACTTCAGAAGAAGGGTATTGACCAGACCTGCAATTGCAGTTTGCTCTGAGGGGATGTTTGGGAAGCGGAGGTGGGTGCTGAGTGTGTGCCCATACAAGCTGTCACCACTAGATGACACCATGAGTCTGGCAACAAGGTCCAGATGAACCCTAAAACCGAGGGCATTTTGCTTGTTTCGGAGGGTTTGTTACAAACCAAGAACATGGGTTGGTTTTTCAAACTTTTCACTGAACTGGTGTCAAGTTTCCCCCAAATGCAGGCTAAGGTTTGAGCAGAATGGGCTTCCTTCCAGGTGACAGGGTGGGGATTTAGGATTTGCGGTGGAAACCATCTGAACACTGGACTTGCAAGCAGGCTGATCTTGGCTGTGGTTATGCTTGGAGCACCTCTGTGCATCTGAAACAAGATCTCAGACCGAGGTTCAGGCAATACAAGTCTCTCTGAGCAAAAACCAGAAGGGGTTTGCATGAGCCTGCTGAGAACTGCTCTAAGTGACTTCACTGCTCACCCAAAGTGGGTCCAGGCATGAGCTCAAGAGCAGTATCCAGACCTGGTCAGCAGTAGCCCTGCTTCCCTTTTAACCCATTTTCTCTGTGGCTGGCAGGTAACTGAACAGCCTTGCCACGCTGCCACCACACCTGGCTCAGCAGTCACCACAGGGTAATGGTGGCTCAGCCACCGCAGCCTTGTCTCCAAGAGCACGTTGCTTTCTGATCAACCAACTGACTCCTTACCCACCAGCAAAAGGTCCCTCTTTCTCCTGGAGCTCTCCTTCTGGGCTCTCACCCTAAATTACACAGCATCCAGCAGGTACATTTCTGCAACTGGTCATCGAGCTGTGGCTCTTGCTGCTTTATTCTCTATTTTGGCAGAGGAAACACTTAGTAATTCCCCAGCCCGAAAAAGCTGCTTTCTGTTGTAATTACTTTCTATGCACACCTACTCAAGTCATCCTTCCACTGCTCTTTTCATCCCTTTCAATGAGACTCAGAGGATATTCACATCAAGCATATTAATAAACCAACCTGCTTGTCTTCTACTCTTGCAAGGGGATATTTCTGCATACTGAAATTTGGCAACTGTCCTGTAATTATGTGGCTCCAAGGACAGATTCAGGGAATTGATAATCTAAGAGATGTTTGTGCAATGCTTTGTCACCTCCTTTGGAATTCACGTCTCTCCACTACCACCTCAACTCAGCGACAATCTTCACATGCAAACATGTTAAATATCTTGTAGCAAGGAGTCAGCACAGAGGAGCCAGGGCATTCACCTAACGAGTACACTGTGTGTAAGCTACCCCTAAATCTACTCCTAAATACCTGTTGTGGTTGTGCCCATCGCTAGTCTTGGCCTAGAGGCATCCCAGCAGTGTGAGAGATGGGTGGTCTTGTTAACATTGTGACTCCCAACAGTGCTTGCAGATTTGGATTTTATTTTAGTAAACTCATGCATAGGAGTTTCCTGGCTTGTTAACGTTGTACAATGATTTTCTCCTAGGATGCTCAGATAGCTCAGATAGGACTCGTGTTCAGTGTGTTCACTGAATCATCATAAAGGGAGGAAAGTAGGAGCTCAGTAAGTCTCATGTGGTACTTTTCCTGGCACAGTGTCAGGTAACTTTCATCCCTGATAAGCCTTCCAAAATTCATTGCAATTTTTTTGGTTTTTTTCTACTGGAATTCCTTATTGCTCAAAGAAAATGACTGCCTTCCAGTGTGTTGTATGGCAGGGATGTCTTGCTGTGTCCAGACATGTAAGATACAGCTATATCCAGCACTCAGCACTGCAGTGTCTAAACTTATCTTAATGCTTTCCTGAAGTCCTCTGTGAGCTCCTGTTGTTCCAAAGGGCCACTCTACTGCAGGCACAACTTCTTTCCTTTGCCTGGGAAGTACCTCTGGAGTAGATGTGTGAGAGAGCTGAACAGAACATCCAAAAGCACCCCCTGGGGCTCTGTGCAGCTCTGGCTGCTCTGGAATTAATGGTCTCAGTGGATGTTGAAACCATTCCACAGCGTTCCTTCTAACCCTTAATTTTTCTTCCTCCACTGCCATATACTGAGTATGGATGGGGAAAAGAATAATTCTTTTATCTCTTAGCCAGCACCTGCCCCTGATCTGCCAGGCTTACAGTGTTAAGGCAGCTTTCCCCAGTGGTGAAGGACTGACAGCCTCCACTGGAGGGAGGAAACTCGGGACTGGGAGCACTGTATGCTTTGAACTATGAAGAACTTTATGCCTTGCAAGAAACAGCAATGATACCAGAGCATCATCAGTGCTTGTAGGTGTGGATTTCTGATTTGTTCTGACTGACTTTTACTTATGGACCGGGACCTTCTGAAAAGACACCTTTCCTGCAGAATGTCTGGGAGGCAGATGGGACTGTTTAACAGGATGAAATGTCCCTGCAGCAGAGCCTCTCTGGTGCAGATTCCTGTAATGCTTGCAGCTTTCTGTTTGGCTGGGGGTAGGGAGTCTCTTACATGAGAACTGATACTCTACAAGTTGGTGCTTGCTGCCTCCTCACTTTCTGCATGCTGATGCAATAGAAAAGCAACCCAGGAAAGTGATGGAGACTCGGAGAACTGTTGTAGTTTGGAAAAGAGGGGAGATACCTGTGAGAATCATTACAGTCTTTCTTCTCTTGTGCTGCCCATATCTACACATAGTGTAGCAAAGTGGGTAACAGCTTGGCCTTTAACTGCATCCTCCAGCTAAAATCAGAACTGTCAAGGCTCCTGGCATTGCTCCTATTTGTTGGGCCTGCTGGGACCCCAGCAGGGAAGGATTTTCATCTCTTCTACAGCTGGGAAAACAGAGGCCTAAACAGACTTGAGTGAACGATGCAGATTCCCGTGTGCCCAGCTCTAACCCAAGAGCTGCTGGTGCCCACCACAGAGAGATTTCAAAGCTGAAGAGTGTAAGCAAGGCACTGAAGCTCCCTCTAAATGTGAATCAAAAGGCTGGGTGGCCACCCAGTGGGGACCCCACCAGTGAGTTTTCAGTAGGTCATGGCAGTGTCAGACGGACAGACTCCCTGCTTCTTTACAGGATGAGAGTGTAACCACAGGGGATGAAGAAGTAGGCACAGCTTGAATTCCTGCCTGTAGAAAAGGAGCTTCAGCAAAAGCTGTCAGTCTCCCATTTGGTTTTTCTTTCTGTCTCTCATTCTTCCATCTCCTGGCCATTTGTGCTGTCTGCCTGTTTGTTTGTTGGCTGAGTGCCTGCTGAATTATTTACCAGCCTGACTGAATTAAGCAGCAGCAAAAGCAGGCAAGTGAATCCCACCTGAGACTCTTCCAGGGAGGGGGGGGGTGGAGAAGTGGGGTGTGCGTATGTGGGTGTTGATACATAGTGCTTAATTAAATGTACCAGGAAAAACCCTGGGGGAGGAGAACCTCCTCTGTTGCCCCGAGACAGGGCTGAAGAAGATGGAGCACATGGCTAACGCACCGGATCAGGTGGCAGCATGCCACATCTCCAAGCTGGGTGGGGGTCCTGCCCCTGGGAGTCGCCTTCAGCCCTTGCAAGTGTCGTGTCGTCACGCTGGGCTGTGGCAGGGCTGTCAAGCGTCCCTTCCCTTCCACCGCATCGGTTGTGTTGTTTGTGATGGTTGTTGTGCTGTGTGGGGTTAATTGGGTTAATGAGTGCATTGTACATTATTAGAGGCTGAATTGACAATTATGCTAATTATTTTGTCTCCCAAAGTGCCACAGTTACTGAGGATGTCTAAAAGGACAGGGGTTCTTGTGCCACACATGCTAAATCAGACCTGAGTATCTGGACTCCAAAGGACCTCACTTTAACAAATCATGGTACACTGGGCTTTTAATGTAAGGAAATGTCTCCTGGTTGGCATATCCCTTCCAGCAAGAATGTTCAAGCTTAGCACACAGTCCTTAGCTCATGCAGTTCCTCACCTGTCTGTGTCTCTCAGCAATAAAGTCCTATCTTTCTCAGGTTTGGTTACTCTCTGAAGCATGCATGCTCCATTGTGGTTGCTTCCTCCAAGCCAGTGCTCCTTACCCCTTGATGGACACAACCATTCAACTCTGGAACGTGCCCTTATCAGAGTTCTTCAGACCATAGCACCTGGTTCAAATACCAGAGACCTTCCCAAGACTCTGTTCTTCCCATTGAGCTCTGTGCTGAAAAGCAGCAGTCTTCCCATATGTCACTATTTGCAAAGGTGCAGGAGCAGATTCCAATTTGCAGATATGACAGTTTGGGCTGTTGTCTGGGTTGCGTCACTTTGTCATGCAGCTGTTTGTTATTGTCATGTCACTGGAGTAATGCCATCCTGGCTCTTCCTACTGTGTAGGTGTCCCAGTAAAAATAACCCAAGGATGCCTTTGTGCCTTTAAACTAGCTTTGGAACATTGTTTCTGGATACTGAGCACTTGCAAACTATAAAGCAGTACGGGCTTTGAGAAGGGTTATCTTCCCTGACTCCACGGGCTCCCATGTGATGTTCACCAAGATCCCTGCTGGCTTCAGTGAGAGCAGAGCTGAGGCTGACAATGGGGGGATGCTCCAGTGTGCTCCGAGTTATCCTTATGTTGATCTGGCAGGTGCCTATTCGGAGCAGTTCAGTACCAGTGTGTGGCTGGGCAGCCTTTCCAAAAGGCTGGGCAGGTCTCTGGTGGTCCATCCGTGCAGGGCTCCGTGCTGGCTGCAGTGTCTCCGGTGATTCCTCAGGCACAGCCGTGCTTGTGCAGGATAGCTGTAAAGTGGGGATGAGTGCAAACTGATGAGCTTATGACATCTGAGGCTTAAACAAGAAACTGATACACTTTTTAAATTGCACTTTTAAAAGATGTGGCTGCTTCTCTCATCTCTTTCTTGGAAGAGTTTTCATCTTGCTCAGATTACCAGGGAAAGTCATCTGTCCACTAAGCTCCTTGTGAAGCGGGGAGTGCTTTTGGCATGTAGAGTACAGAGCATCTTTGTCTTAAGCCAGCTGATTGAAAACTGGTCCCTGTCGGCTCTTTCTTTCTCATATGGATATACATGCTTGAGTATATTGGGAGAGACTTAACCCTCCAAGCAGCCTGCTTGTACTTCTAGCTCCCAGACATCTGGGTTCTTAAAGTACCTCTTCCCTTCCAGAATGTGACATGTCAGAAGAGGCAACAAGTGCAGACTTGTCCTTATTGTCCATAGCACTGGTTTACCCTATGAGGTAGAATACTGTCTCTGGAAGGTGGATAAAGAGCTGGAAATGGCAAGACATACGAAGAGCACTGCACGATCAAACGCACATGCCTCATGAATTTATCATGAACTAACTCTGTGGGACTCTTTCTACATAAATCAACTGATAACTTACCATGTAAAAGATCATACACAACAATTCACCACTCTCTCCCATTTCTGCTATATCGCCCTTTCTGAAATTCACTCTGTGAATGTGCTCACACACACTGCTCTGTTGCAGGGATATGTATGTGGGACATCGAGGTAATGGATTTTTCTTGAATACCCTATGCAAGGACTGTCATGTTGTACATCAACAAAAAGTGATTTCATATTGCATAAAGCAAGCAGTTTAAAAGACCTGATGACCTTTTTTGACTTTATTCCAGATGGGAGTCATGTGTCTGAGTTACTGCCCAACATTTTCCAGTAAGTTAATTCCCACTCTTAGAGTTGTAGTGGGTGCACTGAGTTGTGCTCCCCTCCATAATGATTACTTACAGAAAGGAAAAAGTGCTTTTTCATTGAACTCCAGCATTCCTCCTCATGCCTTGCCACCATTTTGTGTAGGTGCCTACACTTTGTACTTGCTGAGAAAACTGAGGCATCAGGTCTGAAACTGCTGCTGCTGTGAGCGTACAGGTCATTTTCGCAGGCTCTGCAGCAACATTCAAGTCCACATTTCTATAACTGCCCTCGTGCCTATAACTAATTTAACATATTTCTTTAACAGGAAATACATTAACTGTCTTGAATCATCATCAGACATCATTTAGCTAGATTTCAGCAAAGCACTTTATAAGGTATCTCATGAGAATATTGTACTCAGAGAAAACAGGGATTGGCACATGGCTTGTACGGTAGAAGAGAGGCTAAGGACGGGAGGCTCCATAGGATAGAAAGTCGTAAGAGTGGAATACTTCCAGCGCAAGATTGATGTATTTATGAATTTTAATTCCACTACTGAAGTACAGAGTCACTGCACAAGCTCAGGATTGTGCAGGTCCTTTGTACACACAGGCTGAGGGCCCCTCTGCCTTTATACCCATTGAACGGTGCTTGCCCGCTCTAGGCTCTGCAAGAGGAAATGACCCTTTCTGGTGCTGCCATCCCCTGCTGTGTTTCACAGAGATTTACTGCTCTCTGCTCACTGACTGTACTCAGGAACTGGTATAAAAGCAAATACCTAAGGGATGCATACGTCAGCAAAACTTGTTCTTCCCGATTACTGAAGTTAGGCCATGGATGGCCTTTGTGTCAAAGGAAGGTTTGTAAGTCTGGATCTGCTTCCTCAGATGAGATCAGAATTCCCTCCTAAGTCTGTTCCTTTTCACATGTCTGCATGGAAGGAGAAAGGGATAGTCCTTCCCAGCCTGTCAAAGGAAGGACAATGTTCCTGACTGATAGCAATGTGGAATGGAAAGCTTCTTTCTCTGGCATGTATAACTGAGCAGATTGCTGTGTGGGAGCATCAGGGTCAGCCTGCCTCACACTCACAACACTCAGTGCAGCTGCTACTGCTGGACAATGGCAAAGTTAACCATTTCCTTGTTTGGCAAACTTAGCCAGGGGATGATGGAAGAGATGCACCTGGGGGAGCAGGTACTTGGGCAGAATGACTGATGGACTCCCAGGTAATATAATTCAGAGATGACAAGGAAGAAAATATCATACAGGACTGGAAGAGAAGAAGGAACATAGAATAAAATTAAATAAAGGGTGGAATATTGTCAGAGGATACAGAAAGGGACTTGCCTTGACAGCAGTCTGAAGAGAATGGTTTCCTTCCCTTTGTCAAGCTCTACCCTTTCTCATCTTTCCCACATAGATATTTTAACCAGTTTTCTCTCTGGCAAGTTCAGCATTGCTCAGCTCTCAGACTGGTTGATCTGTGCTGGCTGTTTTTGTTGAGATGCTCTTCTCCCTCTTCCATGTTCCTATAAGGGAATTTGATACCAAGAACAAACTTTTGGATCTGTCCCACTGACAGGAGGTGATATGTTAACAGGGAGAAGTGAAGGGAGCCATCCATGCCTGTCACTTCAGAGCCTTTCCTGTCCAACTTATGGATGTTTGCTGAAGAGGTGTTTTGGTTTAACTGTAGCTTATTGGATTATGTGATTATGGTATTTGAATTCTTTATTAGATCTTTTCTGTCTTGGTCCCTGGGGTTCAGAGGGACTTGTTTTCTGGCCTTTGATGTGTTTGAAAAAGTCAGGCTATTTGTAACACTGCTCCTTTGCTTTGATTCTTTGACTCCTTCTCTGGGGAGATTCTGATGTGCAGAGCTCAGCTTTGTGCGTCTGCTGCATGGGATGTCTTTGTGGTTTGTTTTTGTACCGGGCACAGATCACCCCTCCTGCTCCCTTCTTTGCAAGTTCTGATGAAAGCAGGCTATTGCTGACCAGTTCTTTTGGAAAACTTGTGTTTGCTGACAGCTGAGTAAAATTCAGTATTTTAATGAGAGACACAGTGTTTTTGGTTGGAGGGAATAGGTGACATTGCAGCAATTGTCCATTTCCCCCTCAGGCCCTTTCTCCCATGTCTGAAAAAATCTTATCATTATAATTCACTTACGGAAAGAATATTCTTTGCATTCTGCTGTATCTGTTCTTCCCTGTTGGTTTTGACTGAAGTGCTGGGAGAGGAGTCCTCCAAACCCCATAGTGAAAAGGGAGAAGCTTCTGCTCCTGTTCTTTGCCACAAAGCAGCACCCTGTGAGCAGAATTTCAGAGGAGGGAGATTTGCTTAGGCTGCAAGAAAAGGTCAGGCCCAGGCGGGTAAACCCTGCCAAGAAGGGTCAGTGTGGTGAACCAACTTATGCTTCATTTGTCACCTGTCAGTGCTGAGCACGATACACTTAATAACACAGTAGTGGAAAGGACAAAGGGGATTTCTGAGGGGAGAAGTGAGGTAAGCCATAATTAACTAGAACACTGAAGGAGAAACTCCATCTTGGAGCTGCTGAGTTTCTCTTGTGAGCTCAGATGTTTTCACACACACTCCTAACACACAGCACAGCCCCTCCTGTGTGCCTTAACACCTGTCCATGGTTGTGTTCTCTGCAGCGTGCCATACTGGGAAATGGGACCAAATGAAAGGAGGACTGAACCTTTGTGGACTCGGCCAATGCATGCAGTACAAAGATCTGCATTAGGTGCAGAGCTCAGGCTCGGTCTGAGGTGTTGACCAAGGGCGCAGAGAGGACTCTCCCATGCTTATATTAATTCTGGAATTTATCTCCCCACCCAGCACAGGTGACCCCAAGGAGGACAGTGTTATTAATGACCACCCCAGCAAAGGGAACCAAGGGGTTCCCCTTCACTCCTTCTTTCCCTGTAAGACAGGCAAATGCCTGGTTTGTGCATTGCCAATCCTGAATGAAAAGTTACTGCAGCATTCTTGCTTTTTCCAGCTGAGAACATGCATGTCTTCTCCTTTTGTTCCTGAGTAGTTTCCAGCCAGTGCTAGGTCCCTGTAGAACGTACCTTCATGTACCCCATGGCAGAGGCTGCTTCAGTGTTGAAGCAGAAGCCAGTTGGAAACAAGCAATTTGGTGGCCTCTTTTCTCCCCAGGCATAGTTTGAAAATAGCTTTGCAAGGGCTGCTGGTGCCCAAGGAGAGATTTGGTTCCCACATCCTGCCATGTGAGAACTGCTCTTTTGCGTGGGGACAACTGGCAGAGCAGGCTGGGAGTGCTGAGCCTGCCTTCCTCCTCACCCCCAGTACTTGTGGCTTAAGTGGGCCTGAACTATTTTTAAAGGAAATCATTCAAGTGTTGTTAACAACAAAGTCATAATGGTAGTCTCTGACACAGCTGGAAAACATCTGCAAACACTTGGAACAGGTAACAGTTTGATGAGGGCAAAGTTGTATCAAACTGCACAGGGCTCATGAGGATTAAAAGCCTTAGCTAGTGGGGTCAGCATGACCTCTGGTTTGGCTTGGAAGCCCTTCGTGTTCAGGAAATATTGGTAAATCATGGCAGCTCCTTGCTTCTGGAGAGTGTCAGGATGTAGGATACCAAACAAAAAGATCATTTACCTGACAAATGTAGCCCTAGTCTATGGAATTTTCCTCTTGAACTTGCTCATTATTCAGAAGTTGTTGGATTGCTGTGCCATTTTGAAGGGTGGGGAATGAGTTTTTTGTTTTGTCATAGGTTGTCTTTTAAACAGCCACCTGCACTTCATAACTGTGGTCACTGTTTGTGGTTAAATGACTAATGGTTTACATTCCCTAACACTGAAAATAGTTGTGGTGCAGATTTTGCTGGGATTAGTTTTGTTGTTCTGTTTCTGTAAAGACTTAGGCAAGTGGCTTTCTGCTGATGCAGACAATCATGGAAAGCCTCGAGCTTCATTATTCACACAAATCATGGCAAGAGCACAGCAATGAGCAAAAGAGTGATTCCCATACCCAAATAAAGATTCATGAGGTTTCTTCTGCTACATTTGCTCTGAGCAGTGCCTGTGTGGTCGGGATGTCATGGTTTTTATGTGTCTGCTATTTTGGCTTGAGGTCTGTGTGGTGATGGACTCCAAGGAGTGAGGAGCTGTGAACAGAGGAAAAAGACAGGTAGAAAGACACACTATTCTGTGTAATTATTTAAAACTTTTATTTTAAAATAATTTTATTTGAAATGCATGGGAAAGTAGATTTGGAAATCTAGGTATTTTTCTGATCATTATGGAGCCATTAACCAACACTGCAGTTGTCCCATATATGATGCTGCTATTTTTGATCTTGGGACCACCACAGATAATCTTTTTTCCTGTCTTCTCACTTTTCTCTCCTGCTTCTCACTTGAAGCAGGAACACTCAGAGCATGGAGCAGCTCCTAAGCACAAACAACAAAGACAGCAGAGCTCTAGTGCTCCAGCTGTCACTCACAGTGTCCTTTGGACCTGTGTGGTGCTGTTTGGCAGAGCACTCCAAACTGCTGCTAAGGGAGATGTCCACTAGAAAGACTCTGGGTTTATGGGCCTCTTGTTTTAATTTTCTCAAAAACTCTCTTTCTATGTAGAGTAAATAATATCAAAAGACCTTGTTGGAAAGACTATGGCAGAAGATCTATATCTGCACAGTAACCTCTGTGCTGGAGACACTGCGCTGAGTCAGGACTTTTCAGGGTTTGCAAAGATGGGGAGAGGGCTTGGGTTTCTCAAGCTTACTTAATTCAGTTTAAGTATTTCCTTCCAGTTCCAAATATGATAAGTAATTGCTTTGTGTCTCACTATATCAATCATCATGGACTAATCCTTGAGAAGGCTTGTTTGTGGGATGTCCAACTGACCTCAGTTCAAGATTCTTGGGAGTTGAGCAAAGAGGCATTTGTCTACCAGCAAAACAGGGGAATACCAGGATTCAAAACTTGGTCTATATGCCACTTTGGATCTGCATAAATGATATCAGTAAGGAGTAGAGTTCTTTGTCACTATCACCAGGATAGCCTGTAGGGTATAGAAAATGATGCAGATATGAGGTCATGTTAACAAATGCAGGTGTTAATTCATTAACATTGTTCTCTTCCCCTAAAGAAAACACTTTCATCACAGTTAGATCAGAGGCAAACACTGTCTTGCAGATTTAGCTGTACTAGTAAAAGATGTTACCTCACCAACTGATGTTACTCCACACTGGTCACTGGAAGAGCCCCAGGCAAAGCTGAGTGAAGCAGTTTCAGCTGTCGACCACGGCAGATTTGTTGGCTCTGAAGAAAATTAGGGAGCGCTCACAAGAAGTGTTCCTTTTGCAGATGGGTGGAAACTCATCCTCCGTGAGGACAGAAGAGGTGGGAGGAGTAACCAAGCAGCTGGGGGAGGTGAGTGCTGGAGTGACCGGCTGTGCCCTACAACACCTTTGTATCACTGCAGTGACAGCAGAAAACTCTGCATGCAGACACATCTTTTGTGTCAGTGACAGACCTAGAAACAGAGCACTGAAGTCCTGGGTTTTTAGCTGTCTTCACTAACCATTAGATGATACTTCCTCCAGATGTTTCAATAAGGGGTGCTATAAAAAGTTCTTGACGTTTCTGTTGCAATTCCTCATTTCCAAAGGGCTGCCTGCCTTTATGTTTTTAATATCATTGCTTTGAAGCACCATAGCTAGAAGTGACAGTGCCAAAAATAATAATAACAATAATAATCTGCATAGCACAATGGGCATTTTACCAGCATGTAGGAAGACAGAGGTCTCTGTGTGTTTCGTATTAGCACACTAAAAAAGTCTTATTGAGTCTATCTGGAATGTATAGGTGGGAACCTTAACCCCTCATATGCTGAGAAGAAAATTGTATGCAGACCTGAGAGACGAAGTAAATGAGTAAAAGGGCACAAGCTTCATTCCTTTGGCAGTGGGAGGTCTTTCTGGACCATATGCCTTGACAGCTTTGTTCAACCTTAAGTATTTAATATCCATGTGACACCAGAGTAGTTATTTACAAGTATTTTTCTGTTTTCTTCAGTTGAATATAATCATTCTTTACCATAGAGCAGACAGGCAAAAGCTAATCCAAATCTTTTTTTTTTCCCCCTGCAAATTCCATTCTTATTTCTACCATGGCCCACGTTCAAAACCCAAACCATAAAACATACAGCTGTGACATAGGGGAATTGTCCAAAAAGGACGATGTCTGAAGGTTTATGATTAGGTTTTATATTCCCTCTGTCTACAGAGCAGCACTTCCTGAATGTTTCTGTGGTGGGAAAAGCATCCCAGCCATTTCCCCTTGTGGATGATGGTGTAATTAGAGCTGTAAAGAAAGAACCCATGACACTAAAAGGCTATAAGTGCTGCAGATTTAGGACAACAGGTTTCTATGGAAACTGAAGTGAAAATAGGACCTTAAATGGGTGAATAACAATAACACAGAGTTCTCAGTTTGGATCGGTCTGTAAGTTGCAGCAAAATACAGCCTGCCTTTCTGGCAGTTATTTGCATACCCTTTTCCATGGTGCACACCATGAAACATTGCCTCTCCAGCTCTTAATTTTTATACAGAAACATTTGTTCCTTAAAAAAGAAAGATGAGGATTTCCCAGTGGATGGTATGCACTCATGTATAGATGCTATCAAAATCATTTGAGCTTAATATAGGCAAATAAGCAACACAATAAGTTATGGCATCCATTCTCATCACTAGTACTACTCATTGGAGTCTTTGGGAGTAGCTGAATATTTTCCTGCAGCTGATGGAATATGAAGTTTTCCTGTAATCTGGTTCAGTGATGAGGCACTGGAGAGATGAGGCAACACCAGCAACCTTTGCACATGATACCTGTGTCATTCACTGCATGCTCAAGTTGCCAGTTCCCCACAGCCAACTGTCTCCTGAAATTCTGCTCAAGTGTTTTTCAGTCTGAGACTTGGTCTCATGTTTGTAGTGGAAAATCCTTTCCCTCAGCTTTCCAGTTTCTGAGGAAATTAGGAACAGCCTCTTACTGGCAGGAAACCTTTCCTGGATTTTCAGTAGAATATGCTGCCTTGCATTGGCTGTGCCATGCTTTAAGCAACATCTGAAAATGCCACAGCTAGAAATGCTCCA
>JAWWES010000037.1:5494150-5537290 GCA_035583135.1 Lophotriccus pileatus
GCTATAGAATACACAGGTTTGGGTTACACCCATCCAGTGATGAATTGGTCCCAGCTGTTCTAACTAGGACACTCCAGGAAAGAAGAAAAGGGGACTTGTCATTCTTTGCATTGTTATTTTTTTTCTTGTTGAGCATTTAGCCACAGTGGAAGAAATAAAACTGCAGTGAGGGAAGGAATGAACTGCTAATGACAGAAATACCCATATGGTCCTGTTTGTTTCTGTAGAAACAGCCATGCAAACTTTGTAGTAATAAATACACAAACTTGGGGATATTTGGGTTGTAGATTACAGTTTTCTCTGCAACTAACGTGTGTAAGCTAAATATATAGAAATATATACGTAGCATTTGTACTAAAATCAGCAGCAACCAAACTGGGGCACATCTGTGCAGTAATTGACCCTAAGAGCTTATCATCCCCCTGGCACTCTGAATGGTTCATGATTCTCTACAGCCTGAAACATGAATTAATTTTGCAAGCAGTGGCTAAAAGTCATATAAGCTGCAGTTTAACTCTTTGTAAACCATCCCAGAAGAAAAGCCAGCTTCATACATGCTGTGTCTTTTTCCCTGTCCTCATTGGTGCAAAACCACTGTTGCAAATGGGAGCCACTGAAACCAGTCACCAGTCATGGAGTCTGAACCAGGATCCTGGTTTGTGCTGACAGAATTTACAGCAACCACGTGTCTAAATGCCAATGATTTCTGTCTGAAACTTGTGTCCTACCATTTGAGTTTTAGTGAAATAATACAGGCTTCCCTGACTCTCCAGCTTTCTGTTGCCATAAATGAGAGAGAAACGGTCTCTCTGTGCACGTGTCCAGAGTCTCTCCTGGCAAGCCAGGCTGATCCATGATTCTGACTGCTCTGCATGTGCAAGCTCAGGGCATCATCCAGATGCTGATGTGCTGGCTCCAGACAGGCTCCCCACAGAATAAATGGTGTTAAATTCTTGATCTGATTGGCAGCCCTGGGAATTCAATTCAAGTCCCTGGGGAGAAGCAAGAGAGCATTTCTTTTCTCTATGGCTATTGTCATGAAAATGAATAAATCCTTCTCCCTCCCCCCACCCCATCCTCAGGTTGTCACTGGCCTGGATTAATTTTGTGTATGGTTTTCATATTCCTTCCCTAGCTGCTTCTTGAGGAGGGGGTTGCCTAAGCCTGTGTTCAAGTTTAAAGCAAAGCTGAACAGCCTGGTAGCTGTTAAACCAGGAAGGGAAGATGAGCAGCCTGGCTGAAGCCTCTCCAGCCCGATGGTCTGTGGGTGCCCCAGTAAAGAGAGGGGCTCAGCGGGGCCGATGGGAGCGAGGCCAGTCACACTTCAGCGCGGTGTTTCCTTTAACACATCTATCTCACCATCATTCTCTTGTTCAGATATTCTTCTAGGCAAATGTCACTTACCTGCAGCTGGGCTGGGGTCTGTGTGCCCCCCTTGTGTGGCCCCGCTTGCTCTGTGTGACACGGGGCACGGGGTATTTGCTCCCGGGACACACCCGTGGAAGGAGCCGGCCCCGCGCCGCAGCGTGGGTGGCTCAGGCACAAATAAATCGGGAGCAGCAGCTGGGACCCGGCGCGGGGGCTCGGCTGAGGCTCAGCCACCAGCGAGCGCCTTGGGGATGCTGCGCTGCAGAGCCAGCCCGGTGTCAGAGCAACGACCGCAGGGACCAGCCCTACCGTGCCGATCTGAGGAACCCACCCAGCCTTTGTTCCAGCAGAGCGCTTGAGCACAGTTAAACTTCACGCTTACAGCAGGGCTTGCAGGGGAAACGCGGAAAAAAAAGATAATTTTGTGCTGAGTTTTTATTCACTGAAACTTACTGCTCTGTCTCTTCCTTTTTGAAGGGAAAAATGATAAAAGATTTATATTTTGGGGAGGAAATTTTTCAGTTTGGAATATGCTCTGTTAAGACATCTGATTTATAATTACAATTTAATTCTAAAATGAAATGAAGTCTTTTAATGGAAATTAAAATCTCACCCAGAACATCTTTTAGAAAAGGAACCAGTATTTCTCCAACAGCTTTATTTATATGTTTAAAATTACTTACATGCATAAGTGTCTTGCTGAATCAGAACTTTAAAAGACAAACCCTTTCTTATCTTTTCTACAATGCCCATTTTAACTTATGTAGGACATTAACTATAATAGTTACATGCTCCTTCTTTTATCTTGTAATTATAGGTCTTTAAAAACCTTTTTTAAAAAGTAATTATTTTATGGAGCAGGGTTTTTACCTTTAAATGTCATGTATTTGCATAAAAATTTACATATATTAATGCCAATAAGTGACATAGGAAGAGAAACAGAATTTCACTAAACTGCTCTGAGTTAGGACTCCAGTGCCAGAGGTCGGGCTGACAGATACAGATGGTGGCACCAGCTGTATTCCCCAAATCCTTGCACAGGGGCAAAACTCTCTGTTGGTCATCATTCTGTCCGGCTGGGAGGGAGTGCTGACACCTGGGTGGCTGTTGCTGCACTGTCGTGTTCACACCTTGTTCAGCTGAATGGGAAACTTGCACCTCTTTTTAAGGCAACTGATTTAGTGATTTATAATCTGCACTCTGGAGGTTCTTCTGAGGGCGCCAAAGGAAAGTGAGCCTGTGGTCAGTGTGCTTAGATTTGCCATACAAAGCCTAGGACAGCCACCGGGAAATTTTTAGGATCTGCAACCTGGGAAAGTTTGATAAGTGTTGATTTAGACTGTCAGCAGCTGCAGCAGCCAGAGCTGCTCCTGGTTAAGATATGGACATTTGCTCTCCAGTTTTCACATGGGGTTCTGGGTCCATTCTCAGCCGTTCTGTTTCACAAAAGCATGAAAAGAGAAAGTGTTCAGGGAGAAGTGATTATTCTTAGAACCATGAGGCAGATTACACAGTAAAAGAGAGGTTATTTAAGTTGGAGAGGGAGGTAATAGTGGAGACTGATTTCAATTCAAGAAAATAAAAAAAAAATCCATAAAATAACAAAAAACAATTGCAGAAGCATGTGAATGGCGATTAGTATGATGATGCATTTTTACAATAGAAAAGGAGGGAGATACTGGATAACAAATGTTGCTTTGATAGGTAACGTTTTTAAAACAGCTAAAGAAAAAGTTCTAGAGTCACATGCAAACATCACAAAAGACAGAACTTGTCCAGAAGTTCAGCGGGATCCAAAGAAGAAAAGAGGAGAATTTTCCAAGGCAAAAAAAACAAGTATCAAACTCCCTGTGGAAATTAATTGAATGTTGAAGCTGCTTTCACGGTCTTGAGTCCTGCTCATTGTATCTAAATGCTGAGAGCATCAACAGTTGAATTAAAAAGGATAAAGTGTAATAAAATGATAAAGCTACAAGAACCCTGTATGTCAAAGCCTAAACCTCTGACTTGTGCCTTCTAGAAAGGAGCTTTTCCTCTGGGCAGACTGGTCTGTAATTTGCCCACTGTGAAGCTCCCCAAATCTACATCTTTGCAAGGGGTTGTTTAACAAAAAGGAAAACAAGAAAAAATAATCTAGTTTCTGAAGCACTGAAATCCCGAGTGCAGCAAATCCTGAGCCGCTGAACAGTTTCGGTGGCCGGGCAGCGGAGAAGGCTCTGCCCGTGGGTGGAGCTGCAGCCCTGCGGCCCTCCCACCCGGCACCCGCCCCAGTCGGGTCGGGAATGCGAAGGAAAACTGAGCGGGCTGGAAGGGGAAATTGTTTTTCTGAACTTGTTTCAGTGTTGACGTTAATTTATCATGTTTTGTGAGAAATACTTGAGTATTTGGAAGCCTTTCTTCTCCAGGTTAGCGCAACAAATCCGCACTGACCCAGAGCAGCCTCCCTCAGTACCTCAATCTCTTAGAGAAGGATTTATTTCAAAGCACAAGCCTCTCACATACAAGCTAAATGAATATATTTCCATTTAGGAAGTAATTAATTTATGATGAATAAGGGCTGAAAAGGACACAGTTACAATAGAGGCACTGTAGCCAAGTAGTATCATCATTTAGGTGCAGCATTTGTATCTGCAGATAAATGGGAAGGCTATAATTGTGTTGTTCAGTCCATCTGTGTAACAGGAGAATGGCACATACACAGGTGACTCTAGGGAAGGAAATGGTGCTGTTTTCTTTGAGATCTCCTTTGTGCTATTTTAAGATGGCATCATTTTTGAATAGCAATAGTGGTAACTTGCTGTGGTTTATAAACCTTTAACTCAGCAGAGGGCCAGGATGAGAAAAGAGCCCACCTACCTGCATAAAAGTCATCCCCCTGCATCTTGCTTGCGGTTTGAATACTAGAAAAGCAGGGCTTTTTCCGCCAAATTAATATGTAAAAGCTAAGCTATATTCAGTTGTGAGACATCTGAGGCAATTCTAGTGTCAGTCTTTGGGATTATGATTTACACCATGTATGCCTTTTGACCACGGCACAGAATAGCTTTAAAGTATGTTCTGATTGAACATGTGCTGCTGCCATCTTTGTACTGGTATGGGCAGAGTCAGAAGCCACAGGCATCTAGAGCAGAGCTTAGTGTCTTTATGAGAATGTACTTTTTTTTTCCCCTTATGGCTTTGATTTACAATTTTTTTCTCCTTGAGTCACAGTGAAAAAAAAAAGACTAGAATTTAAAAAAAATTTTTTGTGGAAAAAAGCAAGAAAGTATTATCTTTCAAAATCTATAATAATTGTAAAAATAAGTTTTGGTGCAGATGAAACCTGTGTACATTCAAGGAACATTTTGGAAAGTTTGGTAGATGACATTACTGGAAAGGGGCACAAAAGGTAGATGCATGCATTTCACAATTTCCATTCATATGCACAGTTCAGCAGTCAGGGGTACCAGTGTATTCCAGAACAACCCTGACTGTCCAAGTGGGGAGAAGTGAGCACAGCATCCTGCCCATCCCCAGGGTGAGACAGGCAGAATCAGCCCCAATGAATGCTGAGAGGCAGAATAAAGCTGGTGGTATTGCAGGGATGGGATCTCGAGTTTGATGCTTCTCTTGACAAGCACAGCTGGTTTGTGCAATGCACTGCAGAGGTTCTGTGCGTGTTTGTTGCTGCAGAGGACAGTGCCTGCCTTGGTTATCAGCACTGATAGTTGTTACTGCTCAGTGTTGGGTCATTATACTCATTTGCTAGATGCAGAGCAGTTGCTGCAGATTACATTGACGGCATCTGAACAGATTAGTGGGAGCTGCAGTTTGCTGCAGGGCAGCAACCCATGTGAGAGAGATTAAGGGTCAAATTCTGCTCCCCAGTATACCATTGTAAATATCAATAATCCAATTGATTTTATCAAAGTAACTCCGGATTTAAACTGGTGTGATTAAGGGCATCTGACCTGGTTGTTTTGTTTGTTAATACACACAGGACTGTACAGCAGCAGTCCTTGTCGTGGTTTGAGAGGAATCCATAGAAGACATTCCAACACATTGCTAAGGTTTTTGAAGGAGTCTAAATAACTAACATGAGCCTTTCATTCAATGCAATGGTCCCAGGTTTAAGTGTCTGAACAGCTCAGCCATACAGTGTAAAATGGAAATTATTTTCTAATGCAGTTTTATCCAGGCAGCTGAAGGAGGATGCCCCCATTTCTGGCTGAGCTGTGCCCAGCCTGCAGGGCGGTGCGGAGACAGCAGGATGCACGAGGTAAAGAACACTGATCATACGAGATGAGCAGGCTGTGAATGCAAGTAACATTAGTGGTTACTCATGGATTTAGTACTTGGATTTAGTACTTGATCTTATTACCACCAAAGCCTATAACAAAACTCCCCCAGCTCTAGGGGGAGGAGAATGAGACCTGCTCCGTGAGAGCACAGCTGCTGTGTGTGCTGCAGAGAGCAGTGCATCGAAATGCAGATTACACTGGTTTGCTGCAGCGTCAGGGAATCTCCCGGTGGTGTGTGCTCTGTAATAGAAATGTCACTCAGCCTGCCTGCTTTTATAAATAAGCAAGGTTATTTTAGTAGTACTCCTGTTAAATTCGCAGCTGCTAAAGCAGCTCTGACTGGCAGGGGTAAGGCAGCTTCACCCACAGCAACCCTGGATGGCTGCAGGGTTTTGATTCTTGTTCCTCCAAGGAAGAATGACAATTTTCTTCTCACACCTTCCACCTGACCTTGCAGTTCTCCTGCAAAGCAAATGTTGCAGGGAGGGTCATGGCAGGGGTGTGGGACAGACAGATTTATCCTCGCAAAGGGATGTAACCTTTGCCCCCTGTTGCCCCATAGCTCTGCTATGAGCTTTGCCTCCCAGAGTAGAAGGAGCCAGGAACAAGTGCCTCACTTGGCACCAACTGGCAGTGTGGGTGGCTCTGTGGGAGGCTGGGGCTCACAGAGGAACAAGCAAAGTCCCCTGCTAAACCTGGGTCCAGGGTCTTGTCACCTGGCCAGAACCACTTCTGCACGTGTCTGTGTGTGTCTGGCTGCATCCTGCTGTGGGGCTGTTTGCACTGTGGTGGGTCAGTGACCAGCAGCCACTGACTGACTGATAATTCCATAAATAATGAGTGTGCCTGAGTTTAATAGGGCCCTTATCCAACCCCTTCAGGACAGGGTCTTTCTTTGAGCCTTGTGATCTTTTGATCTTTGGATTTCAGGATTGCATCAACTGCTGATTCTTCCTGGGAACTTGGTCCTCCCACAGGTAACCAGCTATCGAAATGACAGTCACAAACCTCTCTGGCCTGAGTCCCACTGAGAGTGATGGGCTCACAGTCTTGTGGTACCTTAGACTGAAGGATCTCTTATTGTGGTTGAGTTTGCCTTACTGACTGTTCATCTTTTGGGTCTGAAAACTGATGGTGCTTGCACTCTGGTTCTGGAAGACAGCTATGTGGAGTCCTGTGCTGTTCATTTTAATTAACTGTCTGAGTGGAAGGAGCCTCCCATGGAAGTGTTGAAGCTTTAACTTCCTAGAGAGGAAAACTGTTGTGTTGTGCAATGGCAGCAATGAGGGTGCCAAGGCTGACTTAGCTTGCAAGTCTGAGGAGTTTCTGTTACCAGTTACTCCATTCATGAAAAGAAAATCCCATTCATCTTTCTCTACTCAATTTTACCCTCTGTAGGCTACAGGGATTTAACCCACAGCATTCAGAGTAGGCATTTTGAATCATTCATTTGCTTCCTTGACTGACCCATTGTATTACCCTGACTAGCAGCTGTGTACTAGGACTGCTAACCTTCAGTGCATTAGTTTATCTCCCAATTTTCTGCTCTCAAGAGCTGGGCTCTGTAATAGGCCAGGGAGGTTAGAATATCTGTGTGAGCGTTAAATGGATTTATGCAGCTTTGACACAGCCAGAATCACTGCTTCTCAGCTCTGTCATTGTTACTATAACAACTTAATTATTTGATTTCCAGTTGCTACTGTATTCTTGTTGTAGGCACTGTATAAACATACAAAAAATGATGGCCTCTGCCCTGGAGCTCTTGCAGCCTTGCCTACACAAGAAGACAGGAGACTGGTGCAATGAATGGATATTGCCAGACAATTAGAAGTGTAAAGCAGCAGTTGGGTTTTAGCCTCGGGTCCTCATGGATGGCAGTGCCAGTCTTGTGGTTATGTTCAGGTTTGCCTTCTCCTGGATGCAGTTGGGTAGACCTGCTTGTGTATCATTTATGCAAGTGTATATGCTTTGCTTTGTGTTTAAATGTTGTAAAACACGGTTTTACTGCACAGCTTGAATGAGACAAAAGCCCGAGAGAACTGGTGGGGCACCGTCCTGTGCCAGACACAGCCTGAGTGGCTGCTGACAAAAGCCACTGATGGAGAGATGGTTTTCACTGCCCTGACCCAGTTTCTTTACATAATCTGATATGAGTTATCACAGTATCATCCCCATGATATCCTTGACTTCCTCTGTTGGCTTCTTCTGGTTACTCTGACCAACATACTGTAGTTCGTAGAGATGCTGGGGAAAGGAGGCTCTTGTAGATGCTTCCCCGACTATGGACACAGGCAGTAGCTACTCTGAAGGCTGATTTTTATTCTAGGAGGTGTCTACTCAAGCAGTAAATCCAGAAACATGTTCTACACAATTAGTCACACAGAGCAGATAATGAACTCAACAAAAAACACTCAAAGTCAACAGTTGTGGCACGTTGTTGGCAAATATTCCAGATAAGTAAGGTATTCCAGGAAGTACTGCAAGTATTCTGGTGTGTAGTATGTTTGCATAAACCATCAGATAAGGCTGTATTACACTGTTAAAACGATGATTGAAAGTATGTTTCTGCTTGGTTTGTTTTTTGTTGTTTTGGGGGTTTTTTTTATAGTTTGACTTGAAAGTCTTGAGATTTTAATAATTTAACAAATCGTGGTTAGGTAATATGACTTTTTGTCAGTACTGTTGCAGTGATAAGAAGTCACAGTACAGAGACAGTGCTATTGGTTATTAGTGGGCTGTATTCCAAGCCAGGCAGGAGGAGATGAGGACACTGCCTGAGCTCAGGAAGAGCCAGGAAGGATTGCCTTGAGGGAAAGCAGGATTCTGCCATCAGCTGGTTCCAGTGAGCAGCTGCTCCGCTCCTGCCTCTGGGCTCTGACTTCCTGCAGCTGATGGGTGGTGTTTTGTTTCTGTGTGAAACAGCAGCCCCTGCAAGGTCCTTCCAGGCATTTCGTGTGCAGCTGTTTGACTAGAAAAAGGGGAGGGGTAGCAGAGCGGTGTTGCAAAAGAGGAAAAAGCAAGGGGAACATGTCTCTGCATATCACTGTGCTTTAGGCTGTGCTGCAAGAGGTGACTGTCCCATTTTCCCTAAAGGAATAGTGAAATCTGCATAGAATGCCTTTCAGAAAAGGCCTGCCTGGCTGGGGAGGTTTGTAGGTATCTTGGTATAACAAAGAGGTGAATCTTTCCAGCACAGACTGAGCCCCAGGCAAAGCTCCAGACAGGAGCTCCCGTTTGACATTGTGTGACTTGCTTGTAGAGATGTGGGGAACCACAAACTGCAGGGCATTTGCTTCCTTCATAAACCCTAATGTGCTCTGCGTGACACCAGCGAGCAGGGTTAATCATTTCTGTGTCTGTCAGTACCTCAGGCACTAAAATCTGATGAGAGGCTGCTCTGATACTTGTCTGTTAGTGCTGGAGTCTGATGGGTCACAGTTTTATAGAAGTGGCTTCTCTTATTTTTGCGTCTTCTTGAAAAATCAGTTTTTCTTGCCATTCTTGCTTTGTTTCATTGCTGGGCAAAGCATGGTCTCTTCAAATGCATCATCCTGCACTGGCATCCAGTTTTTTTGGCTGTTCTTGATTTCAACAGTCTTTGCAGAAGACGTTATTTATATCACTGAAGTTTGCAGGATCTGACTTGTCTTCATCCATATGTAACTAGTAACTGTTTGATAAATTCAACTTCTACCCAAGTAAGCATGTAGAATCCCATCATCTTTAGAGTATGTGTTCTTGCTCCCTAGTTTTGAGATATCAGCAAGAAACAGATTTTTTTTGGTACTTTATTTAGCAGACAAAAGAAACAAGCCATATCACCAATCTCTGATTTAATTCAGCCATAAAAGCCAGTGTTTGTGCTTTTTGTGTTTGTTGTGTGGAGTTGGAAACAATCACCAAAGTATTTTTTTCCAGCATTAGAGATTTTTTCTGGCACACCAGCCTTTTTGTCTTAACAGACTTTTTTTTGTGGTCTGGCTGCTTTCATGTTATTTTCGTAAGCCCTCTTTGCTGACCCTAAACTTTTTGATATATTCAGCTTTTGAAGTACCAGTTGTTATTGCCCATTTTGTTCTGGCTTCTTCGCTGTTGCCTTCTTATTGATGGCCTTGCAGACTTCTATCCACTGGCTTTTAATGAACCTTCTCTCTTTCTGAAGCTCCTTCAGAAATGATGCATTATACGTGAGATTACGTGTAATGAGGAATCTTTGCCTGTCCAGAGATTTCTATCTCCATGGGACAGGTTTGTGTCTGGACTTTGCAGGAATGCCATGGATAAGGAGATGGTCAAGAATCTTGGATTTCTGTGCCATAGTTGCAGGCTTTGGTGGGGAAAACATGAAAGGTAAGTACCACAGCAAAGGAATGTGTGTAAAAGCAGCCAGTAAGCCTTTTGTTGTCTTGAGCTGGACATAACAGTATTTTTAGTTGAAATCAGTGCAGCAGCAATTGTACTTATACATGGCATGGGAATGCTGGCAGAACTGGGACCGTAATTTTTACAGCAATGAGCTTGAGGAAAACAGCACTGAGCTGAACAACCCTTCACAAATGGCCATTTCAGGTGAGCCTGTGCAGGACAGACCAGGCTGCTCAGCAAACCTAATTAGTCCAGGCAGAATGCCATATTAACACAGCTGCATTGCTTCTAGTTCCTCCTAGTGCTGAGCAAGCTTAGCTGGAGTTATCTGCTTGGCTCTATGTGGCAGAGATTCATCCTCCTCCTTTCCCACTGCTTTGGTTACTTCTCCTTTCGGGAAGGAGACGAAGTGAGTGTGGCTTTGTGCCAGCACAGGTTGCTGGGACAGCTGTACTGCCCTGCTTTGCTGGGTCACCCCCCTTTGTGAGCCTGGCGAGAATGACGGGTGTCAGCAGAGCCTTGGAACTGCTGTCTTTGGGAACACTGCTGGGCACAAACCTATCAGTTTGCTAGGAAGGTGAGACGTGTGGTCTGAAAGCTTGGGTGGGGTCTCAAGAAACCTCCTAGCAAATAAATGGTTAACCAATAAGGCAGAGCACAGAAATAGGATGGAGGAGTGTAATTACCATGGGATAAGCAAATGATTAGAGTGTTATGATGCTCAAAGTATAGCCCTAGAGTCAGGTGCTTAATTATTAATATTATTATTCATGGATGGGTCTTTATGATGTGGGAAATGAATATTTCTGGCACTGGAAGGAGATGTAAGACACCAGTTTAATATGCCAAGCAGGGCTTACGAGAGAGCGGTGTGCCTCATATAAATTAAATCTACCCGTTAGCCACGTGTTCTCCACTGGGGATGGATTCTTCATCTTCTTGCTTCCTAAAGCCACTCATAAAATGTGAAATTAAAGAAAAAAACCCCTCCTTTTAATATTTTTGCAGGTAAATCAAAATGTTCAAAATGGAGGAGAAAGATAGGTGCAGGAAGAGATGGATGTGGGCTCAGGGGAGGCAGGGCTGAGAGCCTGGTCTTGGTGACAAGCTCAGGACTGTTTTTCAGGTAGTACTGGCTGTATTCTCCTTTCATTTAGGTACCTCATAACCTCACAATTCCATGGAATGCATGTGGTTAGCAGCACATGTCGGAGCAGACACTAAACAGCACTGATATAGCTTTTGTGCTGACATAAGCGTCAGCTGCAGCATCCCCAAGGCCAGGCACGCTGATCTTTGCTTGGGAACTGTTGTCAAATCGGATGTTTTGGTGTCTATTTGTTTCATTCTTGTGCTGAACTCCTTCATAGCAAAGGCTTGTTTGTCTGGGACACAGCTGTCCATGGTGGTGATCTGGCTGATGTGTCTGTGGACCACTGTGGAGGCCACTTTGTAAAGGTCTGGGTTAGTACTTATGTGTACTTATAGACTAGATTCAAATGGGCATCCCAAACACATCCAGGAAAAACAGCAAATGATTTGGCTGTATTCAAATAAAAGGAAAAGGTAGTTTTGCTTGGCCTCCAATGACTGAGGGCCAATGTCAGCCTTTGCAAACTCTGGGCTCAGGCATCAGCTGTCCTTGGAGCAAAGGAGTTGTGTCTCTGTGTGGATAAGGGGGTGTTAAGTAAAGCCTTGTTCTCGAGGCAGACAGCACAGAATGGAGCAGAGGGAGAAAAAGTGGTATATAAAGTGTTGTAGGGAATGGAGGCTGTTTGCTTCTAGGTGAGGTTTCTTCCCTGTGGGTATCTGGATTTTTGGCAGTGTGGCTGTTGAAACTGTGTTCATCTTTCACTCCAGTCCTAAAATGATGTGCTCTTGCAAAGTGCCTCTGTGTGTGGTAGGGCAGAAAAGGAGTGGGAAAGATACCTCTCCTCCTTCTTCTTTCCCTCTCTCCCTCTTCCTTTTTTTTTTTTTTTGTTTATTACAATAACAATCCTGCTTTTTTGATCTTGCTTCCTGCAATATTATGAGGACTGCAATGGATTGCTATGGCAACTGGCCAACCAGGCCTGCATACTAAATGGAGACACCTCCATGAGGGCTCACAGGGGAAGGAGATAAAAGTGTAAACGTTACAAACAAACAGAAGAAACTCCAAACAACTGCAGTAGCGCCATGTGGATGGGTTATGCTGTGACATAGGATGGAGGAACACAAGGATTAAAGCCAGCATTGATGGCCAGCCTCGTGGCCAGAACTTTTTGTCATGCAGCAGCAGGATAGAAAACTCACATTCTTCTGCTCCCCCTGTCCCCACAGCCCTCACAAGCAGATATCCAACACACTGTCTGTAAATATAGGTGGACTGCTAATTTGCAGGGAGTTGGGGGGATGGCTGTGTGAAATCAGGGATGCAAATGTTCAATTATTGCAGCTTGACAGTGATGAATGGAGAGGGGAAGAGGGGCTGCATGGCTGGGTTCCTCCTTTGGGTACTTCTGTTCTGGTTGGTCTGAGCTGCATCCCTGTCCCTGTGCCGGTGGCTCTGGGGAGTCCTGGGCAGGAGCAGGGAACAGAACAGAAGCAAAATGCCTGTCTGGCACAGGGCAGGGACAGCTGGCAATAGGGTAGGTCTTTTCTGTTTAATAAAACAGGGTAGAGATGTTGGTTCCTAAATCTCTGGCGGATGAGGTGAGGAGGTGGGGAGGGGATGTTTTTCCCCAGTATACTTCTTGTCTTTATCTCCACCTTCATCTCTCTGCTGTATTGGATGTCCCTCCAGTCTCCCACCCACAAGCCCATATGGTATTTCCCCCTCCCCACAACTGGAAGGAGCCAGCCTTTTTGCCAGAGAAGGAGGAGGGGAGTGTGTGGTGGGAGGGAGGGGGAGGTTGGTGCCATCTGGCCCTAAAGGGCTCACTCTGGCGCAGACCTTTTCAGCTCCTTTATCTCTGCTTTTCTCCTTCCAGCAAAATGGGCAATTGAACCTGGCACTGCCATTAAAAACTCCAGGGTACTTTCATCCTGCTGGGCTGTGAACAGGGTGAGCCCAGGAGAACTGCTGTGTGTGGAGGAGTCTAGCAGGTGTGGATAGCTAGCTATAGTCCCAGGCTGGGGCTTCTTGGAGCTTGGCACAGAGTATGACAGCCAGTGCCCTCTAAAGAGTTCCAGGAGCCTTTCCCAGTTCCCCTGTCTTTACTGTCTGTGCTTTACTGAGCACAGACTCCCATAGGTCTTTCATGGGGTTGTACTGGGGCACAAGAGATGACAATTTTGCCCTTCACCCAGAAGAAAAACCACTGAGTGTTAAACCAACACATTTTTACAGGCAGGGCAAAGCACTTACTCAGTCATCAGGCAGCCTCTTGAAATGAGGTGCAGAGACACAAATCTGATAACGGAGCAAATTTCCACAGAGTGGAACAGGTGAATGCTGGAGAAAGGCAGACCTGTGTATAAATGAATGGACTCTGCTGAACAACAGTGTGCAATGAACAAAGTGTGTATTTAGCAGAATTTTCACCCAGTTTTAATGACTTGGAATCCTACACAGAAAATCAAGCTGTGTTTTTGTGCTGGGGCTCTGCTTTTGGCAGTGCTGTTTGCAGACACCAAACTAACAGCCAGCAGTGGGGCTGTGCTGCAGAGCACTGCTGGGACAGTGACAGGGCCAGCACATTTACAGCATGAACCTGCATGTAGTGCTCCATACACATCAGCTCTCCTTCACAGTGTGTCTTTGCTGCAGAATTAATGGCTTTTTTTTTGGTATTAGCATCCTCCTTGGCCTGTTCTAGACAGCCACACTGCAGAACTGCAGCTGAGTTGACTGTGCTGTTTTAGTCTCCACCAGCTGCACTGTGAAGCTGTCTGGGCTCACATCCTGTAGCTCTCTGAGCTGTGGTAAGATGAACCACTCGATTATATTTTTCATTGTGTTTGTTCTGTCATTTACTAAAGGGTTGGAGACCTATTGGAACTTGCTAAAGTTATTGTGGGGCTGCTCATGGCAGGCTTATGTGTAGCAAGGAAATCTCATCCCACTGATATGTGCACAACATTAACAGACTTGTTAAATCTGAGATGCTGAGCAAAAGGTTTGCACCACTGGTTCTTTCCTCCACTCCCTGCAGCTGGGGTATAGCTCACACTTTTGCATGTGTCACTGTGGCCTCCCTCCCTCTCTGTGTCTGTGCCCCAAATGGGTGTCACCACAGTCCTCCCACCATTGTGTAACCAGGAACTCTTTCACATGGGAATGGGGACACTTCAAAGATTTGCAGAAATGGTCCCTAATCCATCGGAGGAGTGGCATGGAGGGGCTAAAGTGGGCAGAGGGCTCAGCCTCCCGTCTGGTGGTATTGGCAATACTAAGATAGCAGGACTAGCAACAACTACATAAATTTATAACTAGAGTTTCTGTTTATAACGTGTGTTGAGGAGGGCAGACCTGTAACAAGTGTTCTGAATTAACCTTCCTGCTGCACACAAGCCCCTTTCAGTGTGGCAGCTTTGTAAAACACTGGATTAAACTCTGAACCTCTGCAGAGGCTGGGGAATGCTGATCCCAAGACATCAGTCTGAGGAGCTCTGCAGGAGTCAGGCTTTGATTGCCAACGTTGTGTTCCCACAAAATTCTGCATCCCTCCAGAAGTGGGCTTCAACCCTGTGGCCCTTCTGCAAAATATCTGCAGTTGATTTTTCTTTGCCATTTTCGATAAATTGTTTCTTTGCCAGTTTCAGTGTGTTGTTATTCCATTCGTGAGGCTGTCCCAGGCTCCCTGTGGTTGGTAATTAAACACACTGGAAATTCTTGTGCTTTCATTTTTGACCAAAGACCCTGGGCTGGCTGGCACAAAGGGATAAGGTTTGCTGACTTTGGTGCAGGAGGCCCTGAGTTCAGATTCGCTTCCCTTTCTCAGCACTTTTCTCTTTCTAATGAAAACAATAAAAAGAAGAGCGATGTGATCAGAAAGCACTTGACAAGTACAAAAATATTGGAAATGGGATGTTTGCTGCAAAAAATGGGATGAAGTTAGAACAGGCTGAGCCTTGAAATGGGCCAAGTTAAATAAGCAGCAAGTCTTGATAACTTGGCCCTTTTTTTCCAAGGTTCATACACCCACATATGGGATCTCAAAGGGGTGAGCCAATGTAACCCTAATTGTGTCTTATTTATCTTGGCTGCTTAAACAGCTCACCATGCTGTAACTTGGCCTCTTCCACAGTGATTGCATCTTTATACAGTTGACCTTTTCTTCCCCCTCCAGTTTTCTGTATGTGCTACAAGTTTTCATGTCAGATATAATTATCTGAACCCCCGTAGGCTGTAAGGATAAGGTTTCAGCCATTTTTGGCAATGGGGTTCTTTCCCAGGGCTGCAGATGGGTTAGGTGAACCAGATGTACTCAGATAAGTTTGTTGCAATTTCTTTCTGGTTTTTGGGTTGTGCTTCAAAGGACGGCCTCTGTGCTTAGGGGTTAGTTGCCTTATAAATTGTAACTTACATTTTTGCCTTTGTGATGAGGGTATTTTTCATTTCATTGAAACCTGGCTTAAACTATCCTGTTCTTGTAGATTCTTTTTTAGAACTTAGGAAGTGACAGTTGCGTCTTTTTGCTGGTATGTGAGTGCTTGGACTAAGGTTGAAAAATAAAATACTGAAATATTTTGTAATTCAGAGGCAGCTCTGTTGCTGCTGTACTGTATCACCTGCAGCAAGCTCTGTGTAAGGGGCTGCTCTGTAATGGGACCAGATTTACTTGAGAGATAAAGACACTGCCTGGGTGTCAGAGCTGTGTGTGTGCAACTGCACAACCAGCCTTCTGCCTTCCCCTGGGCCCCCCCAGCCCCCCAGCCACTCCTGCAAATGCATCTCAGTCTGATTCTTACAGATTACTGGTGGGCTGGGAAGTAG
The DNA here is from genome assembly GCA_035583135.1 of Lophotriccus pileatus. Taxonomy (NCBI): domain Eukaryota; kingdom Metazoa; phylum Chordata; class Aves; order Passeriformes; family Tyrannidae; genus Lophotriccus; species Lophotriccus pileatus. Next base: position 5,510,084 of record JAWWES010000037.1, read on the forward strand.
ACAGATTGGTGAGCTGGTTAATTAATTCTGGTTTAATATTATTATTTATACTGAGAGACTACAAAGAGCTGTCGGAGGTCACACTGCCCCTGCCACTGGGCACTGGAAAAGCACATGGGCAGGACTTTGACTTCTGTCTCAGTCGACCTATCTCAGTTGTGACCCCGATTTTGCAAAGAGGGAACAAGGGAGATGAAGAGTAAGGAATTTGGCCAAGGCTGTGCAGAGACTCTGGCTGAGCCAAGAAGTAATATCAGCTTCCTCCACCCCTGTGCAGGGCACTCATTGAAGTTTTCTCTTTTAAAATGTCTCCATTTTAGTAATTCCATGCTGAGTTACAGCCTCTTTTCTCCACCCACACCCCCACCTGTCCCATCTCTCGCTCTCTCACCCATCCCCTCAGACTCAGAGCCACAATACAGTATTTGCTGGGAACAGCATCATTTTGGAAACAGCACAAAATGTGTTTCAAGGGATAGCTCTGTTTAGCTGCACCACGTGTAAGGGGTGGAAGGAAGTATAAAGAGCTTTCTGGCTTCTTTGTGTCAGTGAGTTGGTGGGGTTGTTTCTCCTCCCTGCAGATGCCATGCAGAAGCACCTCCTGACTTCTGTTAGAGCCCCGTTCCCTGGCAGGGCCACACACTGAACTCTGAGCCCCAGCTGCACTGACGAAAGGCCGTCAGAGCCCACAGTGCTCAGACCCCTCAGGAATTGGCTCCAATTTTTTTTTTCAATTTCATGTTTTTGTCTGTTTGGGAGGTGACCAGTGGCACTTAATGTGGGTCAAGCCTGGCAAACTGATCTCCATGGCAACCCTTAATGAATGCCATTGGCTCAGTGGTTCCATCCCTGCATCTCATTAAATTTCAATGACTTTCATGGGGCTCGGACATGTAATTAATATCAAACACATGGTATTCAGCAGGATAAGGTTTAACAGCAGGCAACTTGTGCAGGAGGAGGAGAGTGACGTGGGGGGGAATGTTTGGGCTCTGTCCCCAAACATGACAGGAACAGACAGCCCGTGAAAAAGAAGCGGGAGGCAGAGCCTGGCGGTTGCTGCTCATGACCCAGCAGAGCCGCTGACGGGCTCTTTAGCCCTGTCTGCTCTGGTGCAGATCGGGAGCCGTTCTGTGCTCAGGGCTCATGCATGTTCAGTGCTTCTCAGCTGCTTTGTGACCAGTGGCCGAATTGCTGAAGGCAGCACAAGAACCACTGTAGGAAATGAGGTCACGCGTGCTCAGTAAAGAAAACCCGTCAAAGGCCGGGGAGATCAGAGCAAACAGCTCAAGGCAGGAAAACAAATGCAGTTGCATTTCTTGGGGTTTTTTTCACTGTATACAGGTACAACCTCGATGGCACATTGCAGACCCTCCCTGTCCCCAGCACAGCTGCATCACAGAATAGCTTCCAAAGCCCTCACAAGAAACCACCATGGACTGGGAAAAATCTTGTGCTTATCATTGGAGTTGGGTGCATCATAAGACTCTTCAAAGCAAGCAAGAGAAATTCAGGCTGGAGACGTGGCAGTAGGAGCAGCAACCATAGTGTTTGCACAGAGACCACCTGAGCTTCTCCCCATCCAGCTGCACAGTAGGGTCAGGGGAGCCTTGTTCTCTAGGGAAGGGACAGATGCCAAAATACAGAGGGGAGTGGTGAGGAATGATTTTTGTAATTTGCCAAAATGAATTTGAATTTCTTAGGGTTTGCCTGCCACTAGTGAAGACCTCACTCATTTCAGCTGTATTAAAATCTTCTGGCATATTATCTCACATGGATTAATGTTATCAGACATGAAATGAAACAAAAAGGTGGGGGGAATGGAGGAAATAACCTCTGCTAATTACTAATATGCAAAGTGAGTAACAAGATGAAGAAATAATGTGCTATCAGATACAATCCTGGGGTTTTTAAAACGAATTATTTCATCTTCAACTGCATTGCTGCTATTCCCCAGGGAATAATATACAATTCCCACAAGGATATGAGGGTATAATTCAATGGCAGCTCTGGTGAAGTTATATTCAGTTTAATGAACGTCAGTGGGAAGCTAAGATTGAATTATTGCCCGCATGCTCTGTCAGGTTGCCTCATGTTGTTATGCAGGATATAAAGAAAATTATTATTGACAATACTAAGGAGATTCATTTTGTCTGAGTGAAGAAGGTAAAGGAGGTGTATTGAATATGTGACGTAGTGGGAGAAGGTTAATCATGACTGTAATGTGGGATGGGGAGATCGATCATGCGTGGATCACAGGGATGGGTATTTAATGTGTGTGTGACACGGCAGGGGAAGTTTTACTGGCCAGGATGTGCGGAAGGGACAGCGCTGGAGACAATAACAATGACTTACTGTGTAACTCGTAAATAACAGTGCGGGGAGGATGGCATTGAAAGATCCTTGTGCCCACCAGAAGGTGCAGCAGTGGGGGGAGAGGGCATGGGATTTCCGGCAGGGTTGGGATAAATCCAAGTCATCTCTCTACGTGTGCGGAAAAAAAATCCCGGAGAGCCTGTGCTAGCTTGCAAATGGCAGAGCGATTTACACTCGTCCTCTCTGGCCATTGGGTGGCAGCATCTTGATGTGCAAAACGAGCACCTCCAGCGCCCTCATTGCGAGCATCCCTCGGAGGGCTGGGAGTTCGGACTCACGGCCTCACACACCCAGAAACACCGTGCCCAGGCTCCCGGTTACAACGTGGTTATGGCCTTGAGTTGTGCCTGGGGAGGTTTCGATTGGATTTTAGGAAAAATTTTTTTACTGAAAGGGTTGCCAAGCACTGGAAGAGACTGCCCAGGGCACTCATGGAGTCACCATCCTTGGAGGTATTTGAAAGACTTGTAGACGTGGCATCTGGGGTCATGGTTCAGTGGTGGACTTGGCAGTGCTGAGGGCATGGTTGGACTCAATGATCTTACAGGTCTATACCAACCTAACTAACTGTGCATCTGAGGTGCTACAAGTGAGGTGTGGCAGAATTGTAACCTAAACTCAGTTCCTGTACTGTAGGTCTCCTACAGTCTCCTACTCCTGTAGGTCTCACTTTGTTTATTTCCCCGTGTGGAATTTAGTTGACATTGATCAATGAGTTATAAGTAATAGATAAAATGTAGTGGATGATATCGTAATAAATATTTAAAAGTCACACAATTATTAATGGAGAGACGTGAACAAACATGTAGTTACACATACAGCAAGATTGTGTAATATCTGTTTTCTCAGAAACCAGCTGATGGATGGTTTGGAAAGAAGGATCTGAATATTTTCAAACTTCCAAGAAGTGTTTGCTTAAAAACAGACATTAGAAATGCTTTGTTTAAAAAAAAAAAAAACCTAATAAAATTCAATCTGTTTCTTATCTTGCCCTTCCTACACAGGAAATGTATGAGTTACTTTTCAGGATTCCAAGTCACACAATTCTAATCATGATTTCACTACACCCACTCAGAAGGCTTTTGAGGGATTATTTGAGTCGTCGAACTTTCCATACTGAAAAATGTAACTTCCAGTTTTGGGGACCATGAGGGTAAAGGGGTGTTTGCATCTGGAGCACTGGCCAGGGCCCATCATCAGAATGGATTAGTGTCAGCACCTATTAGAAGGAAATGAATATACTGAAATCCAGTGCAAACCATTATAAGCAAAGCAGCTGGTGGTCTTGTTTCAGCAAACTCCATTATCTCACAAAATAGAAGAAGATCTGTCCAAAAATCCTTTTCCCATTTTTTCTTGTTATCCGCAAACAACTTCAAAAGCAGATTAAATTCAGTCTCCTTGGACCTGTCCACCACATTTCACTTTCATATTTTCTTAGGAAAAAATCCTACAACAAAATATGGAGATGATTGTTCCATTTTCTCAACCTGTCACTCAGAGTGTTTGATCTGCCTGTTCAAAGTACAGCACTTGCACTCAGCATGTTCCCATTATGGACAGAGCGCCCGGTCCACACCATCTACAGCTTCTCCAGTGGTGGGACCCGGAGCAACGTGGAACATTTCATTGGTCTCCATCTGCTGAGATGCCAAGAGTGAGAGGCAGAGAAATACATAAATGGGCAAAAGCAAATTCTCTAATGGCCAAACCAGAAGATATTCTCATAAACCACAGAACACGTCGAGTAAGAAGAAACCACTGAAGGTAATCTCGTCCAGTCTTCTGCTCAAATTCCTCATCAACCATATTTGAGTTTTGATATCCCAGACCTCACTGTCACATTCCTACACTGTTTGTTTTTTTCCTAGAGATTTATCGGAGTCCCATGGGTATCTTTCTTCTTTTCTTCTGTTCTTTTCTAAGTGCAGTTCTGCTTAGAGCATCTCACATTCCTGACATTTCTCTTTATTGCAAATAGCAAGAGACTGTCTTCAGATGCAAAATTTGAATCCACATTCAGAATCATAATCACAGGACAGGGCTATGCTAAAATGGAGCTCAAGTTCAGACTGTATGTCAGTAATTTAACAGTAAAACACTGCAATATGTGTCATACCAGAAGTGTGCATTAAAATACCCAGGGAATTCAGAATGGAGATAAAACTTTAAAGGAATCCAAACAAAGGAAGGAACAAAAAACCACTGAAAAAATACTGAACTCTTCCTTGTAGAGATACAGATTTGTTACTATCATAGAGATGTCATAGTGCATGTGGGCAAAATTAAGCAGATATTAAGACACACTAGATTTTGCAGACTAGATTTTTTTTTACTAGGATTATTCTGAACATGCTGCTGATACATTAAAGCACCTCAATCTTATTTTTATTCTGTGAGCCAGATAGCAAAATATATTTGTGAATTCATCAGGAATTCCTATTGTAAAATCTGAATTCTCAGGTTTTATTCTAAGGAGCTACTAAGCTTTTTCTTGTGAAAAAAAGAAGTTTGGGTTTTAGGAAAGTCCATTTAATGACAGTTCTGCTCTGTCCTTGTGTAACTGGCACGTGACTGGGGTGGATGTAGATTGATGAATGGAGAGAAAAGTGAAATCTGTAATGAGATCTGGTATTCTGCAAGTGTGGTGATCACAGACCTGAAGAGAACCTGCCAGTCCCATACTCAAAACTGAGAACAGGCGCAGAGTGATCATACTTTTGTGGTTTGGGGGTTTTAATTTTATTTTTTTAATGGTGAAATGTGGGAGCCACAGGCAGGACACGCCCCTGGTGTTCAGATACTGAATTGGCTCGAGTGAGACTTTCTTACCCCATCCCTGTCTCCAGTCAGAGTCTTGTGGGTCTGTTTACATTCTGTCAAAGTCAATAGGAAGGAAAGTTTTCCCTGAAATCAGGCTTTTGTTTTTTCCTTTGCTTTGGCAGGTGGGGAACAGGAGATCTGCAGAGATGCTATTTCCAAGCTTTCTGGCATAGAAAGCAGTTGCTCCATCACACCAGACACCACTTTGACTGCTGCAAGGGAAAAAGGTGCTTGTTGAAATCTGCTGCTGCCTGCTTGGAGATCAAATAAATGCCAGTAAGGACAGGCAAACTAGAAATGGGACAGCTGCATTCCCTGGCAAGAGGCCACTGTAGTTAAATGTGCAGAAAGCAGAGGGCTTGGGCATTGAAAAGGGGAACCATAACAGGAAGGTGTAACCCGTGAAGGGCCATTACCCTTCCTTCCAGCCTCAGGCTGGCAGTGAAGGAGATGCCAGTTCTCCCCTGGGTGCTTCAGGGCACCTGCTCTTCAGCCATGTCGGCACATTGTTGTGCCTGGCACAGAAGCTGCTTCCTGACAGAGATGCAGCACTAGCTCCCAGTTTCCCAGAATACTGATGGATACTCTGTATCTCAAACCAACCTGTCCTCAATCTCATCTTTGGCACCAGGTCTTAGTGTTTTTTAATTTCTGTTGTTGTTGAGAGGAAAGTACCTGCTTTTGCCTGGTAGAAAATCAAGCATATTATCACATCTTTGTCTTAGGGACTGAAGAACAGAGAGGGAACCAGCAACTATGAAGCTGAGGGAGGAGAATTCCTTCAGCCAGAGCCCTCTGGGCACTAGGCATGAGTCTGGCATTGGCACCATCTGATCCAAGCTTGCAGCAGGGAGCTGGTGTAGAGCCCTGAGTCAAGTGTCTGTTATTGCCTTGGGCATGGACTTCCCTTGTTTCCTATTTCAGGGGCTCAAAATTGCCACAGGCTTGGCATGGATGGGGAGTTGTGGTCATAGAAACAACTCAGGAGGTCTGGTTCCCAGCTTCTGCTTACAGCTCCCTGCCAGGGACTCCAGCTGAGCTGCTGGTGGTGTGGAATGAAAAGCTGGAAGCCCAAGGTTTCCCAAGGCTCCTGCCCAGTAAGTGTTCTGGCAAATGTAGTCTTGTCACTGAAATCCAGTCCCAGCCCTGTCTCTGGAAAGATGGCAAGGTCCTTTTGCTCTGTGTGAATCTCTCATATTATCCAGTCAGCGGGTTTGGGGGATCTATGCATTAAATAGATTTATGTGTTTAATAATTATTAGTTTCAAAGATTTACAGTGCCCTGCTGCTGCTTCTGTGACTCTGCCTCCCTGAGGGGATAAGAAAGTGAAAATCCTTCATCAAGGGAAAGGAAAAAATTAGAAACTTTAAATCTTCCATCATTTGGAAAATAGGCTGTGGAGAGAATAAACACACACTCTCTGAATGTTGCTGGTTAGGTGAGTGCATGTGTGTGTCTTGGGGTTGCACATTACACACGTGTTTAGGGAACGTGTAAAGAGCTGCATATATTTATCTCCTCCCCCTTTGCTTTAAAAAGGACATTTAGACAAGTTAGGGGCATAACCAGAGGAAGCTTCACAGCTGTTCTGCCACTGTTTTGTTATGCAGTGACAGTTTGATAGAAAGGAGCAGCCTTCATTCATCAGGCAAAAAGGAATGGGATTTACCAATAAGAAGATACAGCTACTTCTAATACAGCCTTGCTTTTTTATGTCGTCTTCAAAGCTGTCTCTCGGTCTGTGCTCGTATCATGTCCAAAGCTGGCTCATGCCATGGCAAGGCCCATTGTGTGAACCGGCCCTTTTAGTCTCCTTTTCATGTACAGTGATTATAGTCACTATAAAAGCAAAAGGGAACACAAAGGGGAATTTAAGAACTGAAATGCTTGTACGTGAGCATATTCCTATCTGGGTTTGGTGCAAAACCAGTGCAGTTTCATTAGATAACAACAGCAGAGGCACGAGGAAGTTGAAATGCACCTTACAGAAATTGAATTTGAATGACTCATTTTCAAATGAGAGTTAGATCTGGAAAGGAAAACCATTCTGGATTACATATTTGTAACAGTGAAAGTGTTAATGAATTTCATGCTAATCCTGACTACCTACAAAAATTAGAGATTCATAACAGAATTTAAGGAGAAGTAGCATGAAACTGGAAAGTGTGTGTTGATTCTGGGAAGAAAAAATTTAGGGAAAATGTATATTGTGAAAGATGAGAACCATACAGTAAAGAATTATGTTTCTGGAGTTTTTCTGTGGCCTAGGCATTTCCAGGGGCCCAGAAGGATGACAGACATGTAGAAAACACCAAAGTTCCTGCCCCAAGTGCTCCTTAATTTGAAACTAAATTAGTGAGTGCCAGGGACAAGCTCTGGCAGAGCTCTGAGAGATGAGCAAGTTCATGGTACTGGAATGTTGAACTCTGGGCAACCTACTTCCCACCCCTGGCCTGAGCAGTTCCAGTGGCTTTGGCAGGAAGGAGTGAGTTGTCTCCCATGGTTTGCACACCTAGATGTGCACACTGCAGTCTTGCTGCCAAGCTCATAAGGAGCTTGATGTTAAGGAGCCTGTGGAAGAGAAGTTAATCTTGAAATCTGGCAGCACAGAGAGGTAGATAATATTTGAGCAAAGTTGCCAAAAGACCCTCAGGGCCTTAGCAAATTGCAGTTTTTGAAGGACTAAGCTACATTTTTTGCTTGTGATCTAATTTTGAGAATCCCTGTGGAAAAATCCCTTTGTAATTGGCCTTGCAACCTTAGGTTGATAATTCAGATCTGATCAGCACGGTCAGGACAGGCTCTTAAATTTTGGTTCATGAACAGCTGTCTGGAGGAGCTGATAACAAACAGCCTCCAGACCAGGCCCTTTATGTGCAGGGGATGGAATACCATGTGCTTCAAGAGCGTCAGTAATGCAGCATCTGCATCTCTGCCACCTCTCCCTGCAGCAGCTCAGGCAGCTTCTGGCCTGGCATGGACAAGCACAAAGAGTGCCCATGTCTGGGCTCTGGCTGGCAACTGCAGGGACTGGGCTGGCCCACCCTGAGCACCCACAGGCAAAGAAATTCAATCCCTGCTCCCAGTGCAGATGAAAAAAACCCTTCATGGGACTCTACAATCCGAGGAGTTGGCTGTGCTGAGGAGGTTGTTGAAGCAGGCTGCCTACAGAGGTCTCATGTGGTGCAAGTGGTTTGCAGGGGCCAAGGCTTTGCTCTGGTTGCAGAAGGAAGCTGCCCTTACATCTGGTAGGTGAAGAAGAATCTGGAGAGCTGTTCCTAAACTTGGAGTGGTCTGTACTCTCACTTCAGCCACTTTGCTTTTCTACTGCAGTTGTAGCAATGGGGTCTTGCACTCGGATAACCAACTCAAAGCAAGCTGATGCTGCTGGACTGTGGTACCTGTCATACTCTGCATCATTACAAGGACAAGCCTTCCCACTACCAGCCTCTCCTGTGGAACTGCAGGGGGATGCAGGACTGCAAACTCCCTTTTTGTCTTTCCCCAAACTTTGCAAGTGTCAGTGCCCTGTCCACAAGTGACCTGAACCCAGTCTTACACGTGTTACATTTTAGCACCTTTAAGCAGTAAAACATCACACCGTGGGGGTGGTGCTCTGGTCTGGAATGGCCATTTGCTAAACTGCGTGTGCAATCCCAAGAACAAGAGGAGGAAAAGGACAAATGGGGAAGAGAAGGGTTTCTGTTGTTGGGAGGGGTGGTATGGGGGTGTGTGGCAGTGAAGATGCACGTGTGCACTAACAGGCTTGGAGGTCTTCGTTGTTTCTCTTGGAATGTTTTTATTTATTATGCTGGAGCTAAGCATTTATTTTCTCCTGTTGCTGTTGGCTCTACTTTTTCTGCGTGCTCCTGACAGTAAACATGCTTGTAGATAGTACATACATATATTTCTGTGCCTGCAGCCTTCAGGGGACGACTGAGGACACAGGACTTTACAGTATTCTATATATTACATGCTTGCTGCAGTTGTCTTTTATTTTTTTTCTCTAAAGAAAAAAATGTTTGATTTTTTTCCCCCCCGCTCTGATTAGTGCTTATTGGGCAAAGGTGTCTCAACCCTCTGTGGCTGTAGTCTGACATTCCGGACAGTGGAGATGCAGATGAATCCTTGTCTTACCATCACTGCAGCCAGACTGCTGCAATCTGTGTCCCTGCCCTGGCTCCCAAATAAGTAGTGGAGAAATTTATTTTGATTTTCAAAAGCCCCCTATTCCTCAAAATGCTGGAGGCAGAGGAGAGGAGATGATTACTGTCATGGTATTACTTAGTAAAAGCAGGGGTTTGAGTCAGCTCCTCCTGTTATATTTTCATACCCTTTTTGATTTCACTCCAGAGGTGCTGCATCTGTTCTGGGCAATCAGTTCCTTGATAAGCCAAGGGTGGTTTGGATCAGCCCCTCGCAGTGACAGCCCCCAAGTGTCCACTGTCTTGTACCTTTAGAACAGAAGGCAAGAATCCTGTTCCTTCAGATGTGACTGGAGTATGATCAGGATTGTCTGTAGCTCTGGCTCAGCTGTGTGTGATGTGCACAGGACCCAATCTCAATAAGATGTGGATTGAAAACTTGGCTTTCTTGAAGTCAGTGGAATTTTTTTATTTGGGTTCATTACTTACGCTTGTCTCTGGCATATGCTGAAGGTTTACAGGAGTCTGTTTATAGTATTCTTCTCAGCATACTGTTAATGCTTTTGCAACACACTTCTAATAGGACTATGTTTTATTATTATGCTTCTGTGGTCAGTGCCATTGTTCTACTTTTAAGATAACAAAATGCTATGATTTAATATTTTTAAATCAGTTCAATTAAAATGGGAGAGTTGCATTATAGGCATTATGTCAAGGTGTGCTTAAAAGCATGTGGCTGCATTTATACATCTCTGCAGGTGAAATGCAACTTCATTCTTTCAGTCCCAAATAGGAACATGTAAGGAGTATGACAAACAATAACATCCCCTCGTAAGAATGGAGCTCTGTACTCTGCTTTCCATCAGGCTGTGCTGACTTGAGGACCAAGGCAGTTGCTGTTCATGCAGGAAGTTCATTCATAGAAACCTAAAGGCACAATGAATAGCAAAGGAGGGGAACAGTGATAAACTCTCTGTGCCACGTAGGTGCTGCTGAATGAGTTTCTGCATCCTCAGCTGGTATGAGAACCTGGGATCTCTGGCACTTGCCATTTACAGCACCATCTTGTATGGTGACCTGGTGACTCCCTTTGGAAAAGAGCAGTCAGAGGATTAAAAACATCTTTCTTGGCTTCCTCTACCTTTCTTTGACAGGTTTGCATAGAGAAATGCAGGTACAGCAGAGGAGGATTAGCCTGCTCTGTGTCTGCGTGGGCTATTCCTGTAGCATGGTAGATACAGAACTGCATGGCAGCAGTTTACTGAATTCTTCTGTCGGGCAGTTGTGACAGCATTAAAAAGTAGGTCATTTGAATGCATTGCTGATAACAGTAATGGATTCACACATCAGCTGGCTGCTCCATACACATGTAACCCCTGCCCAATGTCACCTCCAGAGTGGTTCACTCCCAGGCCGTGGAATGTGCCATTTTGCTAATGCACATATGCAGAGTTTGCATTTCAAACTAAGGAGAGCTGAGAGCTTAGAAAATGCTACTAATAACTATTCCCCAGAAAGAGTCTCTCAGACCTGGGCTTTACATGGCTGGGATATATGAAGAGGCATCAGAATTAGAACTTGCTTTAAAAGTCACATGTTACTGGGAGACTGTTTTATTAAAAGAAAAAAAAAAAAAAACCACCAACGAAAAACCCACCCCTCAAACAAAACAATCCTCTTGCTGTTTCTGGAGTACACACACCAGAGGATGGCATGTTCAGTTCTGAGCATGTCTATGGGCTGCTCAGTCTCTGCAGCCCCCTTTGGAGCATCCTCGTGCTTCCCTGGTGCTGCAGGGAGTGCAGCTGACGTGGGCTGGGTGGGGACACAGCCCCAGCTCCGGGGTGTGCGCTGCCGGGACTGGGACGCTCCGTGCCCGGCGGTGCAGGCTCTGTAACAACAGCTCTGCGTCGCTTTGCACCAGTGGTTGCTTCTTTCTACTTTCAGGACAGCTTGAAACTAATTTCTGAATCTTACATACTATATACAGTTCCTTCTGCTGTCCCCCAAACGGTTTAAAGCGATGACACCAACCAAGAGCATCCAGGAGCTGTGGGTTATGTTTGCATGTCCGGCTGTCGCTGTTGTTAAGCCACTGGAAGCAGCAATAAACCTCTGCCCTCCCCAGACCAGCTCCTCCACAAGCAGCACTGAGTTAGGGAGCAGCTGCAAATGCAGTTAGGATAGTAGGTCAGACAGTGGCAGATCAGAAAGGCAGTGGCAGAGATTGGGCTGAGGAATTAATGTCACCATTTGCTGCACACAGAACAAGAGGTGTGAGCAGAGGGGAACAGAGACATTTCTACCCACTGTATGGAGACATTGCAGAAATAGTTTGCTTTTAAACTGGGAGAAGCAAAAGCAAGTCTAATATCTTCTTAGAACCCACTTGTAAAACACCAGGACTGAGGTAGGTGTACTTTGAAGTGCAACTTAGGAAAGCCCAAGAGAAGAGCTAAAAACCTATGAAAATATAATAGAGGCATAAAACACAGTTAACTCTCTGCTAATTGACTGTGCCATGAAAGAAAGAGAGCATTTCTCAGACTGTAGAGTGTCTCTTTCCGTAGCAATGCTGGACAGTGCAAAATCTTACTTGATAGGTAAAAATAGTTTGGTTAAGGTCACCCACAGCCTTTGCAGTCCCCCCCTAGGTCTGACATGATCAAGAATTGTATGTGACTCTTATGTGTCTCTACCCTTATAAATATGGTACTGTTGGATTCGCTTTTCTTGTCTAAAGGTTCAGGAATTGCTGATGAGACCAAAACCTGCAGCTTTAGAGAGAATGCATCTGAAGAGTCAGCAGTGATACGCTACCGCAGGCTGTTCCTGTGCATGCCTGTGGTAGGAGGTTGGCTTTTCCAGCGCAGCATAATGCAGCAAGCTGATGGAAAGCTGAGTGTGATGCAGGCTTGGCTAATTGGAGCACTCCTGGGAGGATGTGAATTGCACAGTTTCCATAATGAGTAGAGAGGAAAGATAGTTTACATCCCCTAATGTAACAGCATCAGGACAAGATTAATAGCAGAACCAGGGCAGCGGTGTCTATCAGACACTTCATTATTAAAGGAACTGGGTTTTGCTAATGGTATTGTGCTGCTGGTGGTGCTGTGAGTCAGGAGGAAAAATCCCTTCCCTGCATGTCCCCTAACTTTCTTATCACCAAAGCCTAAGATTATAATGGACACACGAACACGGAGATTTTTCTGTTATGTGATGCAATTAAATTGTGGTTCAGCTTCCAAATCACGCTGGAAATGGATCTTTGAATTCTGCTATTGCTTTATAAAGGGTCATATCAGGAAAGTTAATGAAGAGTCATTAGTTTGAGGTTCAGGAGGTGAACTGGATTTGTGTAAACATGCCATTTTCTTTTGTGTTTTGAGCACACTATACACTGGCCAGATTCTCAGTGATATTAAACTGTACCTCAGCCTAGAAAATTGGGCAGCACAAATCTGGAAAACAGTCACCTTTGTTGGCAATTGTTGACCTGGAATGGGATAGCAGGGAGTGTTACAGATCAGCATGCATGCACCCGACTTGACTGGGAGGCTTTTGCTCTGAGAAGCATTGTAGGGTTAGAAATTAAAAGAGGTCACTTTGCTGTCATTTCAGATATTTATTAGAATACAAGCTATGGTGTTGTTTACAACCAGAGAGGAAAAGATCTGTAACTCCCCACTGCTCTAGGTAAAATATATGCCTTTTTGCTGCTGGTTTTGAGAAAAATCACAATCAGCAATTTTTTATGATCTGTGCTGGCAAAAACGCTGTGCATTTTTCAGATACCCTGTTTGTGGGAGGTGCCTTTGTCAGACAAACACTGCTTGGGTTAACACTAGATAAATGTCTCTAATCCCAGTGCATGTTCAGTAAAACCTAATCCCATACTGGTGAAGGTTTTAGTGCAACTTCAGATCAGTTCTGGATGTTACTCTGTCCCCTTCCTGGACAGATTTGTGTCTCTGTTGGCACGGGCACGCTCAGCTTTCACAAGACATGGTGCCAACTGCCCAGACCCAGGGCCCTGTTTGGTGCCACACAGACATTCCCATTTCTGGTGTTTGGTGTGGTGATGTGGTGAGAGCTCTGATGAACTTGGAGGCTCCAGTTTGCTCTGTCCTGTCCTGGTGTAGAGGCTTGGCAAGCTCCAGTCTTGGCTTGGATTGATGCAGAAGGTGAATCTGAAGTGCAGTAACTGTCCCTGAACAAATGCCTGTAGTAAATACTTTGTCGTTACTCAGAGTGCAATGGCAGTCCTGTGTTCCATCTGGGAACTGAGAGGGGAAACCTGTGAAGTCAAAATTACAAAAAGCCTGAGTCTTCCATAAACAATATAAGTGCAGTTATCTGAAGAACTCTTCTCTGCAGTTACCATGATTACACACCTATGGAGCAAAGAAACTGGGAGTCTGGGGATGCTCTGGGCATACAGACCTCCTTCCTTGGGGCAGTCCATGTGTGCATCCAAAGATGGTCACTTAACCACCTGCCTGGCCTGCTCCTCTCAGTTCATTTGTTTCTTACTGTGATTGCCCAGGTCATCTTAGAGTGCTTGTAAACAGAGCACGTTTCCTTCTCCCTCTCCTTTTTTTTTTTTTTTAAATGGAGTTAACCACAACCCAATATTTGTATCATTCAAGCTCAATTAAAAGCACACACAAAAAAGTTCATGAATAGTCTGCTTCTAATGAAGAGGCATACTTTCATAACAGCCCATGTTCAAAGATACTTTTAACAACGGGACCGAAGGATTTACGATGTAAGTATTTTAGTCATTAGAAAATTGGAATTGTTTCTTTGGAGAAAACAAACAGGCTCTGGGCTCTTCCTAAGAGCAGTATGAACTCAGCGGCTGGCAGCGAGTTCGCCCCCCTGCAGGATGAATTAATGATAAAACTGCTCTCGTTCAGAAGGGAATTTTATTGGGCAGGATGCCGGGTACCAACACAATGAGGTCTCCAGGCGCCCCTCCCTCTAGGGGTCTTCAATTACACTTCGTAATGAGCACTGTTTCATTAGTGAGGAAAGCAAAAGTCGGCACTAATTAAAATTAAATTAGGACACACTCAAGTTGTGTCACACAGTGTGCTGAGATATTAATAAAAAGGAAGCTGCCTTGAACAAGCATGGACCAAAGGGTCAAGTGATAACAATTAAAATATTGGATGTGATGTCAATTCTGAATTTTAACACTCTGGTTTTGGCTTTGTGTATGGGAAGACGATGTCTGGACTGGTTTCTGTAAGTTGGAAGAGGCATTGCATCTACTTCTGTCAACATAATGTCTGACAGAACATTTTCCTAAAGCTTACATACTTGCCAGAGTATTTCACAAGAACACATGCGTGTGCACATGTGCCTGCAATCTGCTGTTCATGCCTGCTGTTGAGCTGACGTGTGAAAATAAGATGTACATTCCACATGGAAACCCTGCACAAACTCCTGCTGACATGCAAAAGGTGTCTGCTGGAGCACTGCTGGAGAGAAGCAGTGCATCTGCATTGTTACATATGAACACCAGGAGAGGAGCACACATTGTCTATGGATCTGTGTCACAGGAAGGCTGTTTCTTCCAAGAACAACTGAGTTCCAGTCCCAGCTCTCAGCTCCCTTCCTGGGAGCACAAATACTTCATTTACCTTAACACTTGTGTGATGCTCATGACAGTGATCCTCAGAGACTTTGTAGATGAGCTGACTGTAGGTTGAGAGCATTGCTGAGCTTTGTTGCTTGTTCACCTTTTAAAATCTGCAGGTTTTCCTTCTTTTGCTGTGCTCTGCCTTGGTGCCTTCTGCTATTGCTCCTTGTCCCCACTGTGTGCCAGGAGTGCAGTGCAGGTACCTCCCCAGATCTCACTGCAGGCCTGGCAGAGCACAGGCACCCCAGCTCCAGTTCTGCAGCTGCATCGGTCTCAGCCTGTAGCTAATTGTTCAGACTAGTTGTTGTAAGCATTTTTGAGGAAAACTTACTGCCCAGTTTAACTGTGTGTTTAATTAAGTTGGTTCCAAAGGCATTTGCCAAAATATTAAAATATATTTGACCTTCAAAATGGATTAAATAGGCATGATGTTCAGCAAGGCAAATTACAGTGAACATCTGTACATTTTGTGTTTGAATATACACACGTGGAGCTTGCTGAGCTGGTGAATGGATATGGAATATTCAGCACATGCAGATGGTAATCTAGAAAAGAATTTGTTCTTCTCAGTGAATATATTCTTGCACATGAGTAAAACTGTGGCCAAGGCACCTCACACAGTGTGGATCTGTTTGCCTTGCAATAATTATTGATGCTTGCTCTGGTACAGCAGTAGATTGGGCATGAGCCTTGGGTGGAAAGCTGAGCAGGAACAGCATCCTGGTGTTACACAAGAATCCTTGGAGGTTCAGGCGCCCGACCACCAGCCCACCCAAATGCCCACATCTATATAAGTATATTTCAGTGGAGCAGGCCCTATCGTATCTTTTTGTGCTTTAAGTCCTCTTCCTAAGTGTTAGGACAGTTGGTTTCCTTAAGCTTGCTGCTTGCTTAAATAGTTGCTGGGTGTCTCCCTTTCCGGGTGTTTCCCACTGTGGCAACTACAAAGCAAGCTTTCCATCCTGTGAGACTGTCCCTGTGCTTGCAGGGTAAAACTGGCTGTTTAAGGCCCAGCTCTGAAAGCTGACTACTTACATTTCCTTAATATGTATTTACAAGACAGATCATGAAGCCTGTAAATATGTGTTACAATAAAAACATCCCTAACGTGTAACTGAATGCTCTGCTGTAACCATTCCACATGGGCTGTTACGCGCTGTGAGGGCAATAACCTGCCTTGCAATGATTTCCTAATGTCTGGCTTAACAAAGACTCTGACTTCACTAGGTCATTTATTTACAATTCTATAAATGCTCTACCTTTTTAGTACAGTCAAAACATGCATTTGTGGATCTTATGAGGGTTTTGTTTCTTTTCTTATTGTATTTGATTATAATGACATACATTTATACTGTGCTTTCGTTCAGGAGACAGAGATGTAGCTCAGATAAAATGCCTGTGACTTCACCACCAATACAGAAGTTGCTCAGAGGTGGAGCAGAGCGTCTGCTGAATACGGCACACAGACCAGGTTAGAGAGTTTTCAGAGGATTTTTAAATTCAGGGATTTTTAAATCCCGTGTCCTGCCCAGAAAATCTGAGTTAACAAGCCAGAGTTGTCGAAAGTGAGTGTTAAATCTGCTGAGCAGAAGCCTGACCACCCAGGGAAAGATGCAAAGGGAAAAAGTAATCAAATCACCAGAAACCATTCCTTAGCACCTTTGCTTTCCTGGATGCCTCCAGTCACATGAGATCTAATCCTGATGATCTTCGAGGCAGGGCAATCTGCGACGCTCATGGTTTTGCTCAGTGCTTCAAACTATGCTGTAGCTCTCTGTAAAATCTGTACATGCTCGGAGTTCAGTACCAGCCCAGTGCTGCACTGCGAGTCCCGGGCTGCGACAACGAGCATTATAAACGAACGATAACAATCCTAAGCTAAAGTCGTTAGCAGTAGGAACGGACAGGGAATTCAGGGTGCTTGGTCACCTTACGGGAGGTGAACCTGGAAGGTCTCGGTCTTTCACATCCCAAAGCCTGTGGAGATGCCAGGCTGGTGCTGGCAGTCCTGGGAGACACCCCCGGCAGGTCCATCCCGCGGCACACGCGGCTCAGAGCGGCTGTGGCGTTCCGTGCAGCACACAGGGCATGGCTGAGATTTCAGCCTCCAGAGCCACCGGCCCGGCACTAAAGCTGTTAAAAAGGAAACGGGCGGGGGCGGGGGGAAGCGTTCTCTTCCCAAATACATTTCCAGTCAGTGTTACTCCTTGTCTTTTAAATGTGCACTCGGGAAAGGTACAAGCAGGCAGGCTGTGGATGAGTAAGCAGGCAGCACACCAACATGCACACACAGCATTATTATCCTGGCGTGCCTTGTACAGGCATTTTCTTGCTAGTTCCTCTTGCCTTTCACTTAACTTGCTGGGGATTGCAAAGGAACACGCTTCTGTGTTCGCTTATATTGAATCATTGGATGATACCGATCTCTGCTCTGTTACCTAAGCCTGCCTGGTGCCATTCAGGAGCAGAGCATTTCTTTTTGTTGTACAGAGGTACTTGCTTTTGCCTGCTGCAGCCCTTTCTTAATGGTGAATGGAGAGTGAGTGAGTGAGTGAGTGTGGGGTGTACGTGTGTGTGAGTGAGCTTTACAAATCCCCTCACAGACACCCCTTTGGCAACCTCTTTTATGAAATTTTTATTAGTATGTTCAGCAATGTGCATGTCCTCAGGAATAACAAACAGCACAGAGAGAATATATAGCCACTCAAATGGTCCAGGGGCTTCAGAAGGGAGGTGAACAATGCTACTTTAAATATTGCAGGATGGTTTACAACGCTGAGGGAGGAGGTGTGGGGGAGGAGAGGGGAAGAGCAGATGGGCACAGTGTCCATTTAAGGTGGTCTGGCACAGTTATTGGTCAGCAACAATGTGATTTATATTTGGAGGCTCCTTCCAGCCCTGACTCTTGAGTTTGCATATATGTCTGTCTCTGAAAACATTTCCATGGATTTCAGGGGGTTCTCCAGCTAAGCTGTGCCACAGTGAGGAGGTTTAAAGATTGACAGAACGTTTCACTGATCATTTTCTTTAGAGCAGATGGATGTCTGACATGGCTGACGTGCCCTGTGGTAGGGGCTGACAGGGCAGGTGATGCTGCCCGCCTTAGCTGCACTAAGCCAGGCTCAAATCACAAGAAGATGTGTGCCTGTCATGGGGATCTGCCGAGCTCAAAACCTCTGGCAGGACCTAAAAAACATTCAGAAACATTACTGGCCATTATCCCAGACACCAGACTGGCTCCAGGCTGTGCAACATGGGGAATGAAAAATCTGTGTTATTTCGGGCTTTTGGCTCCAGGAACTTTGGAACTGCACGAAATCCTTGCATTGATTGAAGGTCCTGGTGTTAGAGTAATCCTGAACATACCCACATTCATGTGTCTCACACTGCAGGGCTCTTAATATGTGCAGTTCCCCCACGGGCAGTGGGAGCTGAGGATGCTCTTTCACCCAGGGTTTGAGCAGGGGAGGTTATGCAGATTCAGGCAGCCTTGGCCATAAAAGAAATCATTGGACTGTGCTGTCTGTATATCCCCCAAATAGCATTTGTGTGAACCTTGCTCCTTTTAGAGTGCAGGAGCTCTGAGGATTGTGGACACTGAGCTGGTAGTTTCCTTGGGGGAAAAAGGGACCTGATATCTACAGCAGTGCAGGTGTCTGTCTACAATCAGGGCCTGGTTCATCTGCTAAATATCTTTGAATAGGATTGTATTTATGTTTGCCAATTCTCCTCCCCAAGTGACCCATTAAATCACGTTAATCCCTTCACTCCAGTCTGTTCTTCTACTAAAATCCATGTCTTCCTGTAACTTGCTTCTCATAATAAGCCCATATGCCTGTGCTCCCATCTGAGGTGGTCAGCAAATGCAGTTTAGAGACTGGCAGTAGGTAGGTCTCAGTGCCTTCATTTCCACTCCCTGTGTGATCCCCTGAAAGGCCTATGAGTTTTTGCCCCAGTTTCCCCACCTGCAGAATTGTTTATTGCCCTGCAGGGCTTAACACAGTGAGGTCATCAAGGGAGCTTATATAGAAAGGTTAAGGAAGAGCATTTTTACTCACATGAACCTTGATATGCCAACAAAATTAGTCTCATTTCCATGGTTTACTACCAACAGTGGTATCAGACTCCATAATAAACTAAAACTGTCCATGTAAGGGTTCTGGTTTATCTGTTTGCATTAGGATTATTCTGTTAATTGTCATGGCAGTGCAGTATCACCTAAGAGCATTAGAGGTGAACTGCTTTCTTAACTTCAGGCATGTGTTTTTTGTATGGAGACACATAATGGCATATGGAAGGAATGGTGTTTGTGTTTCTCTGAGTGTGAGATGATAATATATTATCAACTGTTCACACCCTTCATGCTGCTACAAAAATAATACAAAAGAAACAGGGCATCATCCTGAACAGAGACTGAACTCTTTGGGGCAGGAACCATCATTTTATAATGCAGGCCCTGGCACCATCTCCAGCATGGTAGGGGATGTGTCCTTGAGGTTATTTAGCATTCCATCAGAAAAACTTCATTATTGTCACCACAGACTTGCCTGTGTGATGAGATGTGCATAGGAAGGTCTGATATTTTAGGGTTATATGTACAAAAAAGTCAACAGTAGGCTGTCTGCTGCTTGCAAATCCAATTTTGTCCTTATGCATTGACATGCTTTAGCTGTTCTGGGGTCCTGCAGCCTGTGACAGGAAGGGCTGTATGACAACCTTACTCAGTTTTCTGATGTCTAGAACTTACAGACACAGTTAATCCAATGGACCTTAACGATGTGGCCAGGCATGTACAGTATCCAGCCACTGGAGTAGTCAAAATGGGTGTGACCCAACAGGAGGCTGGAAAACCGCCTGACACACTTGGCAAGTGATGTAATTCTCCATTCTCAAGAGGAAATTCTTTATTGAACCCCTCTAGCAATGAACTTTTGGCCTGAAGCTGCAGTTTGGATTGCACAAGCTCAATAAATGTGTAATTATAAATACTAGAGACACACCAAGGGGCGGGGGNNNNCACTACAAGTAGGACCTGTTTTAGAAGTTGTGAAGGAGCGAAGATCCAAGCAGCAAACCCACTGCAGGAGCCAGCTGCTCTGACAGAGCCTCTGCTCGGGGCGTGGGCCCTGCAGGAGATGGCTCCTGCCCAAGAAAGTGTCATCAGTCATCCTGGGCACTGTGGCAACCAATCAAGCCAGCAAAGCCATCAAACATTCAGCCTCCTCCTCAAGTCTTGCTGCTTTGAATTGGCTGCTTGACAAGTGTGTGGTAATTCTTCTTTTACCTGAAGTCATTGCCTAATTTAGAGTTTGTTCGCAGTTTTGCCATTTAGGAGCCAGGGCTGGATGGGAAGCCCACGGCTGTTGGGGTTTCTCTGATGTGGGAGATGGTATCAGGCAGAGGGGGAGAATCTCTACTTTCATAAAATATCAGTCTCCAATCGTGGTTTTTTTTCTTCCTCTCTTCTTAAATTAGAGTGACTACAATGTAATGCAGAGATGGAGGAACCACTTGACGGTAGAAATCTACCTGCAGCAGCTTTTGAAGCTCAGCACTGGCAGACCCTACCCTGCTCCTCTCACTCCAAAGGAAGGATGCAGAGCTCGTGGTCCAGTGATGCTTCCACACCTGTAATACAGTGCTTTGAGAAAGCACTGAGGCAGGAATGCTTACAAGGTGATTTCAGGGCAAACTGAGCTTGTGGGGTGGCAGAGGAAGAGTCACTGCTCTCCCTGTGAAGTTGGAGATGTTGGTTTTGTGGGGTTACCCAAACCCATGATAACTGCAGCTCTCTAAGGCCTTTTCAAAAACCTCTGCTGGTTTGCATGCTGGCTCTCTAAGCGTTTCATGTACAGGGTGGATCCAGCACTGAAATTAGCAAATGAAAAGGCTGTTGAGGGAAGGGTGAGGAGTGGAACCCAGAGATGGCATATTCAGTCCTTTCTGAAGGCCAGGAAGACCTGTCCAGCCTGCTTACTGTGGTTATTAGATGACTAGAAAAACTCAACACCCCTTTGAAAAGCCTGCCTTACATCTAACTGCAAATATTGGAATTGACTGTCATTGAGCAAAATCAGGCCGGAGCAAAACTCAAAATATTGTTACTCTTAGGCTGGAGAGTGGAAAAAAGAATCCTCATCCTAAAGTGCTCAGAACAGTCACCCCAAAGTGTGATGCAGCAATGCTGTGTTTGGAAAGCATTAGGATGCAGTGTGTTTGCAGGGTGTACAAGTGTGTTTGTGCACACACACAGGTGGTTTAGGGTTACCAAATGGAAATGTTTTCATTTCTGCCTGAATATGGATTTATCTTCCTGCTTTAACACACCTACAACATGACTGTTTCACACTTACACGACTCGTGATGGTTATGCAGCACTGTTAGTAATTACTGGTAACCAGGGCCCTTAGTGATGACCCAGGTGTGAGCAGCTTTGTCATGGCTCTGTAGAGCTTTCTCACTGTGTTCCTTGGAGCTCCAAAGGACATTAGAAGAGGGTATGGACAGTAAGGATATTCCTCTGCAGGACACAGCAGATCCCAGTACAGCTCCAATGCTTCCTGCTGTTAGAGCAGTGTGGTTCCAGCTGGGAGGTTCACCTGGTTCGTGTGTTCTCCAGATGTCTGTGTATTCCCTGTGACCAAATAATTTGTCACTGCCCGTGTGTAGTTTGCTTATTTTGTTAATCCTATACAGGAAAGGGAAATCAAACATTTGTGACCATTTTAAGCATGTTGTTTTATTACCCTCCCAACATTCTTTTCCTTCGGATTCTGTAAAGTGATTCACGTTGCTTATCTTTTCTCTTTTTCAAGACTGCTGGTTGTATAACCTGCTGGTTCCTTTTGTTCTGCCCGTGGACTTGAATTTGTTTTGGCACTTTCTGCAATTGTGAAACTTGCAATTAAGCTAAGATTTTTATATCTGCTAAATTAGTTGCATTAGTTCAGCAAAATATTTGTTTTAGCTGTAATAACAGTATTATAATATCACAGTATTATAGTATCAAGGTAGATTATCGTTTATTATGGTGTATTATTGCAGTTAGTAAACAACACTGTCTGCTGTAATTGCCATATCAATATGACTGTTTCAAGGATCTACCAATATTTGTACTAGAAAACTAAATTTCAAGGGTTTATAATTCACCCATTCTATATTGCCTGAAGGTGGAACTTTATATAGTATATGTCAGTATTGGGGAAATCCCTGTTCCCTTTGTACTATCCACTGGATTGAGGCTTATCACGCTTGGAGGAAGATGTAACCTCCTAGAACTAGGGCTGTGGAGGCTTATCTTTATGGGTAGGAACCCGTGCCAATCCCTGCAACTAAAGGTAGATATCTCCTCTCTCCAGCTTCTAGTGAGTGTATCTTCTTTTTCTTTCTTGATTCGCTATCCCATTGACTCATATTACACTTCCAGAGGAAGGGAGGGATAGAGAAAGAAATGTTTAAGACAGAAATTTGTTTCCTTGTCAGCAAAGAGGCGAGAAAAAGAAATTCCTGGACATGAAATCTCAGTCTCAAACTGCTATCTGTTCCCTGACAGTCAATGTTAACTCCTTATTTTCCAGAGGCAGGGAGGTATGATGGACTAGAGTTAGTTATACTTCTATTTCCCTAATCCTAGGGGGTGTTCTGGGGAGCCTTGTCCTGCCATAACCCCAGAGAACCTAAATGGTGTGTCTCTAGGAGATGTTGGAGTTTTCTTTTCCAAGACTGTCCCTGAGGATCTATGTGGGGGATCCTTCTCTCCTCCTCCTTGGAGCCTGTTCCTGGTTTAGTTCGGGAAGAGGCTTCTATGTCAATATCAATCTATACCTCTTTATAAGGGGCCCCAAACCCACTCTTCCTTTCTTGATGGCATGATGGTGTCAGATACAGCTTTGGGTATTTGAGTAATAATAATAATGATGGTGATACTTGGCAGAGTTCCAAGGGGAAGAACTTCAGGGAGATCTACTACGAACCTCTTGCTCTTGCATATATTGTGTGTGTTCATATGGAGCTGTGGGTAACTCTGAGAGTGCAAATCCAGGCACAAACACTAGAGCCATAGATTTTCCCCACTCCAGAGTGGAACACAACAAGGACGAGATTCCAGAATGGAAGCAAAACAAATGGGTTTTCTGGCCTGCAATGGACCCTGATTGACTTCAGCTCCTCACCGAGTGCAGGAGTAGTGAGGGCCGGTATGAACAGGGGGAGCTGAAACCTGCTCTCCCCGGGCTGATTCACAGGAATCCTCTCATGACTCTCCTTTCACCCATCCTCCCTTCCCAGAGGTTCCACGTGCTTTGCAACCGGGACATCGCCAAAAGAGCAGGAACTGGCGATGCCGTCACTAACCCGCAGTCAGGGGAGCGGGTGCCAGGGGGCGCGGGAGAGCCGCCCGCAGGACACCCAGCCTCGGCCGGGAGCGGCTCCGTGGGCAGGGAACGGCCTTCAGCCTACGGAGTGTACAACTAAATGCATCCAAAACAGGTATGACTGTGTTTTAAAGCCTCCTGGGCGATTTACCATACCTCCTAAAATTCTACCTAATGATTCGGCACTCACCTTCAAGGATATTAGACTGCATTCTGGTCTCTCTGGAGGAAGCAACACAGCAACGGATTAACTCAGTTATTCCCTCTCCAGTCTAATGCAACTGCTTCTGGGGTGAAATACACAAGTTAGTTAACCACAGCAAATCTTGAGAGGGGCATGAAATGCTGAGATTTTATATCAGCTGCCCCAGTGAAATCTAAAATAATTCTGTCAGCTGTCATTGAAATTGTTTGATTTATACCCATGTACAAAATATAGCCTTAAAAAGGTCTCCAGTAGAAACTACATCAAAATGTTAACAATAATTTGGCCAGAAAATGAATTCTAAGGCAATTTCTGCTAGGAATGCAGGTCACAGATGTCTTTAAGCCAGCTGTATGCACTGGCTTAAATGCATCACATATCACATATGCATCTCTGGGTTGCACTCACAGGAGAGAGGATGCATGTAAGCTATATTACTACACTGAGAAGCATTATGGAACCCAAAACCAGACAGGACAAAGCCCTCCTATCTCATCCCAACATCATGTGAGACTTGCATGTACTCACCCAAGAGGCATTTTCCTTTGCTGGTCTGGCTGGTTTTACCACAAAAGGCTTATGATACCAGCAATTTGATTATGGTGCAAGTGGGGGATTATTAAAGGTTTATGTTTCCTCTGGTAAAATTCTGTGATTCCATTTGCAGAATTACTCTAATATTAGTAGAACTGTCTACAGAAAAGACATTGAAATATAAATATTTTGGCAACACTTGGTTTTTGCTCTTCTTTAGAAGAAGTTCGTTGATTTGTTGCCTAGGGGCTTGCTGAAGAGCAGCATCAGTCTCTCCACTGCTCTGGAAGTTAATTTTTTTTCATTCTGCCAAGTGTCTTTTCTCTTTCAAGCAACTCAGTACTGTCCACGTTGTTCTTCTCTTGCCTTCTGAGTGCTAATATCTACCCCTGCCTTCAGTAATTGCTACCATGTTAGTAATTTGAACATTTGTCTTTATGTGATTATTTATTGTGTTACAAAGCACTCTGTGTAGCAATAGAGGATTCCTTCCTTTCATGGAGGTATAAGGTACCTCTTCAGTGATGTGCTAAAAGGACAATGCTGATGTGAAAACAAAGCTGTTGCATTCAAACATTGCAGGTGGACATATATAGCCCAATGTATGGCAAAAGCAAATGTAAAACCCATTAGATAAGTCTTTCCTCAATAACAGGTTAGTCTGGCATGGTGAAGGCTGAGAGAAATTCTATAAATACACAAACAAGAGAAAAAAGAGAGGTAAATACCAGGGAGGAGAACAACTGCTTAGTCTAAAGGCAGCACTGCCAGAGGAACAGATGGGTATCATCTAGCCAGTAGTACCTGTAGCTGGTAATTAGAAGGTTCTTAACCATCAGAAGAGAGAGATTCTGGAGCAGAATCCCAGCACAAAGTGATGCTTTTTGCTGTTGGGCTTTTTTTCATACTTGTTGCTGTGAGACAGAACTCAGTAAGGTGGCACAAGAGGCTGCCTTATGGGATGTGCTGGCTGGGTTTGCACATGTTCTTCCTCCTGTGCCCCTGCAGCTCTCAGTGAGCAGGAGGGGACAATGTGAGTGATACAAGTAAACATCAGCATCTACATAGTGTGAGTTCATCTGGAGTATTTTCATCCTTCCCATCCTTGGAGAAGAAATAGCCAAGAGCTCTCTTTTATGTCCTTGTGGCACAGTCAGTCCCAGCACGGTGATTCCTGTTGTAAAGGCCCAAAGATAAGAGGAAGCAGGAAAAGTCACCCTGGGGAGTCTGTCCCTCTGCAAAGGATTGTGGAGTGGTCCTCCCTAGTGCTGGAGAAGACAGGCCTGGACCAGAATGTCAGATCTAAACAGCTCTAGGTCCTCCAAATCTGAGGCCTGTAGTATGAGCCTATCTCCACTGACATCTCCTTGATTCTGAATCACTTCTCCTGCTGCTAATGCACAACAGGCAGATATGTATTCTCACACCCACTGCTCACCTGTGATTCTGTTTTTCTCTTTAGTAATTGTGCAAGTCACCCGATAATTCAGCTGAAAGCCCTTACGAGACATTACATAATGTCCTCAGAGAAACACTGTCTGCTGTAACACTGGAGAGATTATTATGTAAAACTTTCTCTCTTTTTGTCAGTTGTTTGGTTTTGGGTGGGGAGTCAGGCTGGATTTCCACTTGGCTGAGTCTAAAAGGTTTCAGGCTTACACTGCATTGCTCCCCTCTTTTATTCATCTCTGGAGACTGTGCTGGAACTGCCTTAGCATCACAAGTGAAATGAGTTTGGCAGGGCTCTCTGGAGTCAAGGCAGCACACCTGGCTGCAAGCGGAGGTGCGATTCAGCTCAAGTGGTAACACTTACTCAAGAAAGCCCCCAGCTCTAATGTGATGATTTAATTAGCATCACTGGACCAGATCCATTGGATAAAACCTTCCCCCAATGCTCCCTCTGGACTGCAGAGCTTTCTGCATGCACAAGTAATGCTGAGGGGATCGTGCACTGCTTGCAAACATGAGCAGGAGAGCTGTGGGCAGGCCTCTGCTGAGCAGGAGAAGTACAAAGAGGCAGATCCCAGCTTCCACTGAAACCTCTGCTTCTTTTCCCTGAGTGTCTCTTGAGGCTTGACCAGAAGGACTGGGTCACTCTCTCCTTTTTTGCTCACTGCTCAGAGGTATGGCCTGTGGGTGACACTGAGCTCCCACAAAGGTCTGAAGGGACATTAGACGTGAACACCCAGAGCTGTGACATCCCTCATATCCTGCTTCTATCAGCATCTTGGAGAAGCTGCACCCCCAGCTGCTGGGTGGAGAGGAGCAGGCAGACCTCTGCCAGCAGTGTGCCCCAGCTGAGGAGTGACCAGGCACGAAGGGCCATTCCCTCTACCACTTGCATCCCTGTGCAGGTGCTGCAGGAGCTGATCTCCAGCCCTGCTGGGCATTCCTGCCCCAGCCTCCTGCCCCCTGCCCTGCCTGGCCTCCAGTGCAGACACTTCATCTGCAGAGACCAGCAGCTCATCAGAGCTGTGTTCAGGCAGCACTTTGATAAAGGGGTGGAAAGGAGAGGGGGGTGAGAGCCTTGAGGTGATGTCCTGGACAGAGGACTCTGCTCCCTGAGCACCCCCACCCCAGCACAGTCCCTGCACAGAGCAGGGGGAAACTGCACCAAAGCTCAGGTCAAGAGATCTTATCAGGAACTGTTTTCCTTCCTGTCCAGAAGTTCTGAATGGAAATACATTCTCTGAAATACTGCTCTTGGCTGCATATTTCAAAGGAGAATGAAAAATTTCGTTTCAGCTAAAAGTGTTCTCTTTGAACTGAGATTTTGAGAGAACTTTTTCTTCTTGAAAACTGAGATTAAAGAAAGTCATCAACTGCCTATCAAAAAGTGCAAAATATTAGATTTTTTTTTAATTGCCCTATTGAGGGAGGAAAAAACCCAATAATTTGTAACAGCTATGTTTTTCAAAGGGAATTTTTTCCATTCCAAAAAATATCAAACAGCTCTATCAAAATTTTTGTTTCCTTCTGCTTGTTCACATCTCTTTTTCTATTTTATTTTCCGCTCCTCATTTGGGACATTTGGGACACCACGTAACAAGAAAGTCTTTTTTTTTCCCCAAAAAGTTTGCAAACCCCCTTGATGAACAAGCTTC
>JAWWES010000037.1:5537390-5566892 GCA_035583135.1 Lophotriccus pileatus
CATTTGGGACACCACGTAACAAGAAAGTCTTTTTTTTTCCCCAAAAAGTTTGCAAACCCCCTTGATGAACAAGCTTCAGGCTTGTCATGAAACCTGAACCCAAGGAAGGTTTCCTGGCTTCAGCTTTCAGTCTGATGTTGCACATGGCTCTGGCTCAGAGGACTGCTTTAGTATTGGAGCAGGGATGGGAAATCCACTTGTGCAGAGGAAAAAAAGATGGAAAGTGTATGGACTGCAGTGTGGAAAATCCAGCTGCAGGGCAGCCCCTCTGCCCCTGCTCCTAAACCCTGGACTGGTGCTATGCTGGAGTTCTCACCAGCTTTGGCAGCTGAGCTGGATTGCTGTGGACCACCTTAAATGTTTTCCATGCCAGCTGAGCACAGAAAGCTGCTGAAATGGGTCTCTGCTGTGCAGTGCACTCTCTCTTAGCAATGCCCTCATGGTGACTCAGTCCCATTCCCCGCTTCTTTTAACCCACAGCAGGTCAAGAGTTTAACAAAGTGACTGGGGCTGGGAGCCAAGTCCCCAGAGTTGCAATCTGCAGCCAGCATGCCAGCATCTGGAAAGCGTTTGTGACCAATAAAAAATGAATGTGCAGAGTCCGCCAAAGCAGCAATCATTTGGCATCTCGAGCCCAGATCTTTACAAGATGATTCTTCTGAGGCTTGGAAAGGCTTGCCCTTAGTGTTTTCTAATAAAAACAGTTCTGGGCTGGGCCAATAGTGGGGTGAATAGTGCTGTGCGTCGCCACATGGGAGACAGCCAGCCGGGAACGGGAAGGCTCTGCAGGAGCACAACCTCTGGGGCTGCTGCCTCATGGCGGTGGTGCTGTCGCTCAGGCTGGGCCAGGGCACCCTGAGTGCCACAACAGCTGCCACTCAGAGCACACCCTGACCTCGGGCTGTGTTATCTGCTGCCGCAGGACTGCCGGGGAAGGGCACACAGAGGAGCGGTGGGTACACAACACCCTGCTGTCAGGGCACCAAGCTCTTGGTCACTGTGACAAAAGCTGCCTTAGGCCAACCTCATGGATAAAGCAGTTTCCAGTATTGAGCAGTCACTTTTCCAACTGATGCAGCTTAAATGTGCCAGGCTGTCTCTGCACAGTACATTTGCATTCCCACCTTTTGGTCAGTTCCTGACTGCAGGAGATCAGTGGAGCTGTAGGAGCTGCTCCCAGGCCTTCTCAGGTGCAGGTAACAGCACAGGCCCATGGCCAGCCCTGAAGAGATCAAAGAGGTTTTGTGTATGGACTTGGTACCTTGGGGTAGTACAAGCCTGACAGGGACATTCAGAACAAAGAGAAGCATCATGTGAATGCTGCCATTGATGGTCCTTGCCAGCAGCTCATGCTGCTGTGGTTGACTGCATCCAGGAGGCCTTCCCGTTGCTTCCACACTCTGTCCCTCAGGATGTGTTGAACTCGACACCCTGCTCCTCCTAGCAATGCTCAGTGGGATGGGTTTGTCCAGATGCATGTTCCTTCCCTCAGCTGGATTCCCTCCTTTCTCCTGCTTTCTCTCTCCCCTCTGGAGTGACCACGACTGGCAGTTCCTCCCACACAAACCTCTAGGGCTTTTTGGACTCCAACCACCATACCCTGAATTCCACTCCAAGGAAAAAAAAACTGAAAATGAGTGGAAGTTTAGTAACAGTCTTGAAAGTTGCCAGAATACTTTGCTGGAGCTGGATGGGTGTTGTTCTTATGGTGTGTCATCCTTTCAGCCACAGAATCAGTGTTGTGGCTAAAGCAGTGCAGCTGGGGTGCAAGAAACCCCACAGCTAAACCCCTCTCTTAACTCTTCAGACAGAGGAAAGAAACACACAGCTGGTTGTTCCCTTAATTCTGAGCATGGTTTGCAGAGGCACTGCCCCCACAGAAGAGGAAGCTGGCATCTAAACTGTGGGGTTCAAGCACAGATACAATCCAGGTGCCTCACCTTCCTGAATTTCATCTCGTCTTTGAGGGGCATAAAAACTGATGAGGGTGAGGATGCTGGGAGGATGAGGAATTCCTAAAGTGAAGGAATTTTCTTTTATTCATTTTAGTTTCAAACTGCAGATATTTGAAGTGAGGTCCTCTGAGACTGCCAAGGCTGTGCATGCACTGCCACTTTACTATGTTTGGTTTTGACTCAGCACCATTTGTTCTCACCTTGGTCCTGCTTGCAGTAGGACAGTGAGCCAGAGTTAGTCAGTCTCAACTACTGGGTGTGCTTTTCCATATATTCCCAAAGGGGAGGTGAGGGTGGCTGACCCAGGGTAGGTAACAACACAATAATCTGAAGAGATGTTACTGGTCTGGGTCAACCTACAGTACTGCTAAAATTCCCCCTTGTGTTGCTAGTCTTGGCAGGATTAACAAAACAAACTTAACCCTCTCCCCATCCCAACACTTTTTGCTTTGAGTTTGTGTCACATATGTAAAATCCCTCCAAAGGAAACTCTGCCAAATCTACTTGATTACCCCTGGTTTAGAAGCTTTAAATTGGGCAAAGCTGGCTTTAAAAGTTGACGGATTCTTGGCCAAAACCATCCTGATTCAAATTTCAGAACAAAGAGAAATCCAGAGACATATTTAGTTTTGCTCTGAGACATTTCTTGGAACCCTAAAGTTATTGTCACTTACTCCTACAGTCAGTTTAAAAACAGTCCTTGGGATTCATATCAGCCATGTTCTCTAGAAGTGCCAGTTCTTTTCCCTTTTGTTATTTTTAATGTGGGTGGTGGTTTTTTGGTTTTGTATTTTGTTTTTGTTTGTTTGTTTTTGTGGTGTTGGTTTGTTGTGGGGTTTTTTTTTGGTGAGAGGTGCCTTATTAGCTCCAGTAAGAGATTATTTGGAGTTTGCAAAATATATCTTGTAACTACTCAGCACTTTCCATGCCTCCCTGAACACTGCTCCTATTTCCTCTAGATGGAGATGACCTGGACTCTTTGCTTCTGTCATCCCCGCAGCAGTTTCCTCACAGGATTAAAAATGTTCCACTTCCTACAGATGCTTAGATATGCTGGACTGGGGCTGTGTTAACCCCAGCAGTGCTGCTGCTCTGGTGGGCCTGCTGAGCCTCCCAGTGATAAGCAGCTGCTTTGTTAGTAGGAGGGAGGAGGGTGCTGGGCAGGCAGATCCATAATTAGAGGATAAGCAGCTGCAGGGCTGTGGCGTGTCCTGGACAGTGCAGCAAGCGTTGGTTTGGATTCTGCATCTGTAGGATGGCAGCTGGAAGGCTCGAGGGGTGGAGGCAGAGGACAGTCTGGACAGTGGGATGCAGGGAGGCTGTGCAGTGATGCACAAGGTGCATCTCAGGGCTGGGTGCTGGGCAGGCTGTGGGCAGTGAGCAGGCGGTGTGTGCACACCACAAGGTGACAGTGCCATGTGAATCAGATGGCTCTTCTTGTGATGATCCTGGGGCTGGAATTCTTTCACCATTTTGATTTCTAGTGGCTTAAGATCATTAACCCTTTTGCACACAGCAGGCTGCTGTCCAGGTGATCACAGAATACTTCTGGTGTTAATCCTTGAAAATGTTCAAATCCAGGTTGCTGCATTGTATCTAAACATTCTCCATGGTTGTTGCACTGTTTTCCTCTGTCCTGCCTCTCTGACAGTGAAGGGTTAAATCCCACTTTTCCCATGTGCCTGCTGATGAACTGTGAATATGCAGCCAGGACCTGTTTTCATGCATATGTCCCTTTCTATAATCCAATCTTCTCCACTGTGGCACAGACCTGGAGGCTCTTCTGCAGGCAGGTCTGCTGCCATGGGATAAGAAGCAGTGGGTTGATTTACATAATCATATATGCAAATAAACAAAAATCAGGGTCCTTCCATTCAGCTTTGGTTTTAAGGGGACTCTTCCCATGGGTTGAGAGCAAAGGGTTTTGAAAGGATGGTTTTCTTCTCTGGAGCTCTTGTGAAACAGAGCACACCCTCTGAGCAGCACTGCTGTTACCAGCCCTGCAGAGCCTGATGGGTGTAAAGGATTAATTGTGCAAACCCACCTGATGGCCCATCCCATGCAAATGCAGCCTTACCCTCTAGGCCTCCATCATCTGTTCCCTCCACTGGAAGTGTGGACTGCATCCTTATGCAGGAAATGAAGGAAACTCCATCTCCGAGGAACAAAGGCAATTCATCTCTTCCTCTGGTGGAACATTTAAAAGATGTTAAAAGCAGCAACAGCCTCACACCTGTGGCAAACCAGATGAGCACTGGTGGAGCCACGTGGGGAGGTCATTTCAATGTGTGCCCTCAGAGAGGCTACAGGGAATAAATCCAAGCACGGCTGTGTCTGTCAGCACTCAGAATGAGCTCTCCAAATACTTGTGCTTCTGCTTGGCTGTTTCCCTCAGTCCTGGGTAGGGATGCTGGCCAGCCTGGTGTGGGCTTCAGGAAGGAGTGGTATGAGCCACCCATGACAAATCACTCAGCAGTTCAGTGATCTTGGTTCCAGCAGTGACCCTTGTAGGGGTTTCCCGTGGAAAAGGCCAGAAGGAATGAGGCTAATGAGGTACCTGTGAAAGCAGTACCTGTTCTTGACCTGTGAGGCTGTGACAGGTGCCAGCAGCATGGTACATCTTAGCCTGGCTGATGGAGGGCTCTAATGATCCAAAGATGAAATGTTTAATCAAATTTCTTTAATCCTTAAAAAAAACCCCTAAAATTAGTAAGCTATTAATCTCTTTCTTTCAACAGTGTGACTAAAGGTAGATTGGATGTGATAATTAAACATTGAATAAAAAATGATGACATTTTGTCAATTTTAAGTGCTTTGGCTTTGGAATTCTCCTGACTTTAAGGGAATGTGTATCTTGCTGTGCTGTTCTGCCTGAGTGAGCAACTCTTGAACATACATGGAACTTTGCAATTTGCTTTAAAGCTTTAGATGACGGAAAATATGGCCAGGAGTTCAGAGCTGCAGCCTCCAGGCTGCTCTAGGGTTGCAGTCCAGTGCAGTGGCCCTTTCACACCCTGCTACCCAGAGGTTGGCAGAGCTCTGTAAACAGCTACTACCACATTCACTATGCCAAGGGCAGGCAGAGGCAATGTAAAAGCGCTGACTGGAGTGCTTTGGTGGTGTTAGGAGATCTCTGTCATCTAGTTATGTCACCTCTGCAGTCTCTTTGCCCCTGGAGCAACACAAAGTTGCCCAAGATAGGATCAGAGTTGGCTCATTAGGAGTGTGTGAGCTGTTCCTGCCTCGCACACACTGTTGCACCCATCAGGTCTGTCAGTTCTAAACCAGTGTCTGCTGCAGAGGACTAACAGCATCACCAGCACTACCATGACACCTCAGAAGGACAAAGATCTTGTGAGTCTTCTGAGAATTAACTAGTACTGACAAAATACATCTTCTCTGCATCCCTGAGGACTGTTGGCACAGACAGGGAAGAAGCTGTGTCCATGTTTTGCAACTACCAATGTTCATACAGCACTTTTGCCGAGGGTATTGTGTATTCTCTGAGGTTTAGTCCCAAAATGAAGCTGAGCACAGTGTTCCTGCTAGGAAACACTGCTACTGTTAGCACTTGGTCTGAGTTCAGACTCTGATGCCCAAGGGATCGGTCCTTACTGCTGAGATGTGTTGAATTTTTATAGCATTTTGCAACAGCAGTGCACAGTGGGTAGAACTGGTTAAGTCAGGCAGTGCTCTGCCTGCAATGGTGCATCACAGACAAGAAACTAGTAGAGTCTCTTCTTGACTACGAGTGGATAAACTCAGGTGGTAGCTGCCACCTGAGGCAAGAAGAGTTGGGGATTAAGGGAGGACCTGTGGCCTTTTTTCCTTGAAAGGTGAGCTTTTGAAAGTTAAATTTGCTTGTCAGGAGGAAACTGGGTGTGCCTGACACAGCCTCTCCTGTGGTCTCATGCAGAGTATGGGTCTGGAAGGCAGGGGCTGCAGCAGCTTTTGAAAGTGCTCATCCATGTAATTTGAATCTGTGTTTTGCTTCTACAGTCAGTAAGGATGTCTTTGCCATTTCTTCATCCTCATCCCAATGATAAGCCTGACCTGGACTGCAGGTGTCACCCAGCATCCAATTTCTCAGTTCTGACCACACCCCCACTGGGTGAATGGGGGGCACATTGACCAGCCCTGCTCTTACATGCACAAGTATTTGCCATAGCAGAGAATCCTGTGAGTGTGAGTGTGTGTATTTATAGGGAGGCAGATGTAAACCACATTTGTCCTGTGTTTCTGGCAAAGAGAGAGCGTGAAATATTTGTGACCCGAGTCATTGGCTTTCCTGCCATTTGTATAAAAATTTCCAGATGTGATTGTTGATGCCTCACCTGGGATCAATTAAAGAAAGAAGGGATATCCAGAACCAACTGTGTTCATGTGGATACTTGACTTGTTTGTGTGTGCGTGCATGTGCTCATCCCTGTTGCAATGTGTGTGTTTTAAAGTAAAGCAGAATTTCAGTTCAAAGAACTTGTGTTCTCTCCTAGTGTCTTCCTTTTGTCTGTTATCCTTTCCTCCTCAGATTTTTGCTGTCCCACAAACCAGGATCAGTTTGAATCTCTTAGATACTTTCTCTCCCATCCTCATCCTCACACCTTTCCTGCTACACCTCCCACTTGTGACTCACTTTGGTCACTATGCTCTTCCATGCAGACATGGCAAGTTTCCTGGAGAAGATTGCTGAATAATACAAACTCCTGGGACGGCAGTGTGAAATCTCTAGTTCCACAGCAGCAGTGACCAAAGCAGGGTGCAGCAAGTTTGGAGTGCTCACCTCCCAGTGAGCCCTGTTCCCTGCGCTGCCTCCTGCCCTCTCCTTCCTCACCTATTACTCCAGTCTGTCAGCCTGCTGGGGCCATATTAGACTGTGCTGGAGATTAAACTCCTGGCTCTCCTCCCTTCCAGGCTGTGTCCACAAGAACTGCCTCCTGATCACCTGTTTTGTCTCCATTTTCGTCACTCTACTCATGACTGGAAACTTCTCTCCCTCTTGTTTAGTTTCTGTTGAGTTTCTCTGCATGTTTTTGTCCCTCCCCACAGTTCTCCCTGAGTGTATTTACCAAGCTGCCTCCCTGCCTTAGTCATACTCTGCTGGAAAGCAAATCTGAAGACATCCAATCTTCTTTCCTTCTTTTATCGTTGTTTTTGCAAGGAGAGTTCAAACAAACAAACACCCCCCCCAACATCTGGTGCCTTTCAGGAGCCTAAAACTCATGGCCTGAATGAGTATGTGGAGGGAAGGACAGGATGGGAATCCAACTAACTTGCAAAATCTAGGCATGGACTCAAAGGCATAGACTTATTCTAATTCACAGTATCCAAGATCAAAACTTGGACTGCTCTGCTGATCAGTCGTCCCCTTTTAGCCATGATCAAAACCAGTTTCTGTGCGTCCCTCCATGCCTGCTGGTGTCACCCCCTTCGCTGTGTGGGCACAAGGCCTCCCCTGTGCAAGCATTGATTCTAAAGGGGAAAGAATGCAGGGTCTTGTCTGCAGCAGGACTCATTGGACAAAAGGTCTGGAACCAGAACTGAGGGGCTGTCCCTGTGTAAACCCAGAGTGGCAGGTACCAGGTCCAAAGTGAACTTTGTTTTCTTCTGTCTCGTTTTTTAGCATTGACCAAATGGCTTTGGATATGTTTGTGTTTCTTTTCAACACAAAGGATAATTAAAATACAGTTGTGAATGCTGGTGTATGTTTCACACAAGCATTTGTTCATTAACAAGATGTTTCCAGGGTAGTTTTGTTTTAGTCCTAGACTTTTAGCTAGGATTTTATTCCTCCAGCAGCAGATTTTCGTGCTAGACTAGAATTGACAGTCTTAGTAGGTGACATGTTCGAACAGGACTACAATTCAAGTGTAGATTTATCTTTTCTGTGTCTGTTGGGGAGAGAGATACACATACTCTAACCAGCTGATTATAGTCTTTCTAAAAAGGATTATTTTTGTTTACATGGAATGAAGCAAAGGGAAATGATGGTGTATTGTTGTGCCCTGAAAAACATCTTTAACAGTTAAAATTGTTCTGCTTCATTTTTTATAATTTCAAAAAGGGACACACCTGTTCAGACAATAAGGCCAAGGCTGCCAGTTGTGCAGTGAAGCTTTTAGGCGTCTGCAGGTATTTGCAGTGGCATTGTTCTCTTGTGCAGCTCTGGCTGGCAGGGCTGTAAACCTCTCAGACTTTGCCCATTGGTTTACACTGGCACCTCCAACCCTTGACCCGGACAATTCTGCGGTAAGGAAAGGTGTATTTTAACTCCATTGTGACACTGGGGGTGTCAGGCACTCCAACTGCCTAGTGGTGAGCCTCTCACTCTCCTTCTGTGTGCAAGTAAATATAAAAATAAATGCCATGCTAGAATATTCCCCTCTCTGCTCTGTTTCCTTGCAAACATTCCAGCCACCTCGGGCTTTACCCCACACTGCACTGTGGGGTGAGCTACATGCAGCTAGTCCAGAGAGGAAGGGTAAAGATAAACTGAAGCAGTGAGTTTAGCAATGCATCAGCCAGGTTATCTCAGCTTCCTGCACCATGCCAAAATTTCCCTGAGTTGGCTCTTTGATGCTTGGCCTCTTTGTCTTTAACCCCAGAAAGACCAGAGCAGTGGTTTTACCCTTCCATGTGCTATGAGCCTCTCAAAGGAGGGGGTGGGCCAGCAGTGCCCACAGGGCAAGTGTGGAAGGAATGAGAGTGGGCAGCTGGAAGCCAGGGGGATGGGACACTGCAGGGAACGCTGTGATGGCCCCAGGGCAGTGCAGGAAGGCTGGGGATAGAGGGGAGCTGTCTAACGCTGATCCAGCAGAAGACAGAAGTGGGTGAAGAAGATTCATGGCTATATTAGAGCAGGGGAGTGGAGTGCTAATGTACTGGTGGCACGATCAGGTATCTGGCAGCGTTTCTTTGCAGCGAGGCCAAGCTGAATATTCTGCTGCATAAATGATTCCTTGCTTTGCAGGGGAATTTCTGCCAAGTCCCTTCCTCTTCTGGCTCCCAGGTTTGGGTGTCTTGCTCAAGTCATGGGGCTTCCAACCACTTTCCTGGCTGCTGCAGACTAAGGTGGTGCCAGTACTTCTAAAAACAGCCTGTGCTCTCTCCTCCTCCTCTTCACTTTGGTGAATTTCTGCCTCCTCTCTTTCAAGCAATGCTTATTCAGCTTTCCCTGCTAGACTCTCGCCCACTCTGGAGCATACCGAGTTCTGACCTGAGGAGTGGCGTAGGTAATGCAGGAGGGGCAATTTTAGGAAATATTCAGCCTTCCCTGCTATTATGAGACAGGTCTGACTGCTCTGAGCTGCTTTCTATCTTCAGCACTTGCTTGAATGTCCCAGCAATGCTTAAATGAACTCTTTTAAAGCTTTGTGGGTTTTATTCCTCTCTGAAGGGAAACTTGCACTGTTGAAGATCTGGCCCAGTTGCTGTGTACTTTAATCAACACTCAGCTGTGCTTGAAACTGTAAGGACTGGGGCAAAGACTCCCCCAGGGACAGAGAGCATCCACCCACGGGTGCGGGTACAGAGGCTGACAGGGAAAGGGAAATTCAGTGGTGGCTGCAAGCAGGGAAAGGCTCGTGCCCACTGTAGCAGGGCCACAGGCCGTCTGTCCCCACACATGAGCAGAGCTCCTGCATCAGTGCAGCGACAGTCGAGGGGCCCTCCAGGCGGGTGGTACCTGCGGGGTTCCTCTCACCCTCTCAGGGCCGTGGGGCTGTAGCTGCTGCCAGCCCGAACAGAGGTGCTGCTGGGCCCTTGGGCCTGGCCTGAGCTCCTCGAGCACAGCAGGCCCTGTGGGTTGGTGGGAGGTCCGTGGGTGAGGAGCAGAGCCGGGGGATGCCTAAGGCGAGCGGCTGCCCGCGTTGTCCTGTGTGTCAGACTTGATTAGACTGGGCTGGCGCTGGAGCGAAGCCCCCACGCTGCGAGGGGTGGGGTCTGACTGGAGGGGCAGAGCCAGACCCTCCTTTTATGTGCTGCTGAAAAGTGGCCTTTGTTGTGGGGTTGGCCGGCTTTGTCCCGTCCTGGAAGCAGCGCCCCTTTCTCTGGGTTTCAGCCCCCGAGAGAGGTGAGCAACCCAGTCTTTTTGTGTCAGATCTGAGCTCTGCCTTGTGCCAGTGCTTGGGTGTCGCGCTGACCCCCCGGGGGGCGAGAGAAGCATTTTTCCTGCTAGTTTGGAGTTGTTAATTTGACACTGCATT
This sequence comes from Lophotriccus pileatus, assembly GCA_035583135.1. NCBI lineage: Eukaryota > Metazoa > Chordata > Aves > Passeriformes > Tyrannidae > Lophotriccus > Lophotriccus pileatus. The sequence goes on from JAWWES010000037.1 coordinate 5,547,547, forward strand.
TGGCGAGGATCCAGCAAGGTGTTAAGCTACTTTAAATCGGGACTTCCCCCCCAAGTCCTTCCCCTGTTTCTTCACCCCTTTGTGAAAGCTTTAGAAGAACAACTGGAGACAGAAACTCAAATAAAATCTGCTTTTCCAGGCCTTTCTGCAGACATGTCCCCTGCACAATGAGTGATCTGCACTCAGCAGTTTCCCATAGGGATTTCCATCTTAAGGTTTTGTCATTATATATTTTTGAGCAACATAACAGACTGGGAGTAAACAGCCCTTAGTTGACTTTACAGACTCCTGAGCACTGGGATGGATAATTGTCCAGCCCCTACTGCTTATCAAAATCTTCCTGTGTCAGAGAGCTGCAAGATGTATACCCCACAAGCCAGAAAGCTCAGTGTGTGGGAGGGCGAAAGATGGGTGTTCCAGAGAGCAACTTTCAGACTGTGGGTCCCAGAGGTCTTGTCTCTGTACTGTGGACCAGACGTGGACTGAGCATGCCGCTCTGTCCAAGGGCAGTGCATGGGCAGTGCTGTGCTGCTTCCCAGTCCTGAAGGCTTTGCTTGCCCAGCAGTCCCTTTGCCACCTTTTTGCCCATTACATCTGCAACACATTGGTCCCTATGCTGTGCTCTTCAAAGAGTTTTCAAGCATCATTTTAGTTTGTCCAAGGCCAGGTAGCAGAAGGACAGTGAAGCAATTTTCAGATGAGATTTGGCTTTGTATTTACTGTGTATATTCATTGCTTTGGTTAAAATAATTTTAAGAATACAGGAGCTGGTATGCTGGTTGTCTTTCTTTAGGCAGTGGATCTTTAATTTGACCCGTCTCTCCTGTGGTTCCTTTGGGAATCTCAGAATGATAATTGACCTACAGATGTCTTCTCTGCAGACTAATGCTCTCGTTGCCCTGGGCACACATAAAGATTTGGCACTGCAGGGGTTAAATAGCTCGAGAAGGGCGGAGGATTCTTCAGCCAAACCCAAACTGATTGCACCTGGTTTGCTCAACCTGTGTGTAAATGACACCATGGTCTTCCCACCCCCACCCCAGCAAATGCCACGGGGGCTGCCAAGGTCTACGTGCAGGCAGGGCTGTGAGCAGGTGTGGGGCCTGCAGCGGTGGGAGGCTCCTGGCCCGGCGGGGGAGCAGCCGTGCCAGTCACACACCGAGCCTTGGAAACCGCCATCGCCACGAGCCACCGAAATGACAGGGAGATGAAGGAAAAGGTCCCCTTTGTTAACATTTGCTGCTTCTTGTTAAACATACGTGTTAGCTATGACAGACCTTAGTAGGGTCTGTCCTCCTGAGCAGCAGAAGTGCAGTTTGGTGAGCATGGGTTGGGCAGCCTGCCCAGCCCGGGGGGGCCTCTGCCTGCTCTGTCTCTGTGCAGTGCACATGGCTATGAGTTCCCAATCAGGCTGGTCTGTGGCATGGCCCACTCCTGTCTTTGCTCAGCTGTGCCTCTGGGACAGTGCTGGCTGAACATGGGGAAGAATTGGGAGTGAGGGGGTTGCTCACACATGTGAGCATTGCTTTGCTGTCCTTGGGGAGGTAATGAAGGGTTTGGGGCCATAGACTCAAGCCTTGGAATTTAGTCTTTGGGAATTTAAAGGAATTTAGAGTCTTGGGGAATTGCTAAGGAGGCAATGAATTTTTTATAGGAAACTAGTCTGGAAGTGTGTTCAAGCAAGCTATGCTTGTTTAAGTGTGGGTGCCTTGTGCAGCTCTGAAAATGATCACTGTCATGCAGTAGAGAGGCTGAAATTATTTGCAGTTATTCTCTCTTCCCCCACCCTGACTCCAGATGGGACCAGTCCTTCCTTTTCCACTCCATGCTCACAAAGACAATTGTCCTTGGGTCATCCTGCTCTACGTATCAACCATCTACATATCAACCAAGATGTCATTCATTTCTTCCCTCTGTGTCCACCATTAAGCCCTGGCATAAATCTGTGGGTGTAAACGAGACTGTTCTGATGAATGTAAAGTTCCACCCAGCTCCAGTGGAGGGAGTTTGGCCCAGAGCTCCCAAAGGCTGACCTGCATATGGGTTTTCTTTGGCATTGTACAGACTCTGAGGTGAGTGGTAAGGGCTGAGGAGATTTCCATGTTGTGGCCCAGCTGGCGTGTGCAGCCACAAATAATAATTAATTGGCTCTTTAAGAAGTCTTGCAAACTCTTTTTTCTGTCTGTCTGTCTTAAGCTCCTTTTAATTAACTTCAGTCATGTCCCAACACATCATCTTGGCTGAATCACAGAGCTCACTGTGCCAGTTTTTTGCATTCCTGAAATACACAGGCCGCCAGGGTTGCGAATGCAGCTCGGAGGCAGCGGCTCGGAGGAAGTCGGGCAGCTCTCCTGGAACTCTGAAATTTTCAGGAACTGTTGTGACATCGAGAGGCAAAGCAGACCAGTCTCTTTGCTTCCCGTGCTGCCCAATTCCCAGCAGTGTTGCTGTCTCTCACTTTACCCACTGACTCAAGGAGCACCTGTGTAGGAGCAGCTTTGTTCCCTCCGAGAGCCCCTTGTTCGGGTTACAGTGCTTGGGGCACGCAGCCTTTTCTTCCCCAGTCAAGAGCTCGTTTCTTTGTCACACTTCTTATTGCCAAGGGTCAGCTTTCAAGATCGGAGGGCATGTTAACAAGATACTCAGGCATAGTCAGTCACCAAACAAAGTCTGTGTGGCAGCAGGACAAACTTTTGTGTCTCTTCATTAGAAAGGTCCAAGGGTAATCTAAGGAGCATTTCTGGCTTTAGAGAAATTTGGGGTTCAGGAGTGTCTCTATTGCATTATAACCTGTCTGTGCCCTCACCAGTGCTGATGGAAAGAATCCCAATGTTCCTATTGACTCAAAGCTGTATCAATAGCTTTTGTCCCTTCATCTCTGTGTTTTGAGCTGGAGACTTCTGCATTTGATAACTCAGCGTCAATCTTTAGCTCCTCATATGGCAATGTGTTTAATTTACTGAAAATAAGGCAGGTCTTGTTGTAATCTCTTGGTACATATTTAGTGAGTGCAGCTTTGATAATGGAGTTGTCCAACCAGGGGGAAAAAAAGTATTAATATTCAGTGGTTAAAAGAGGGTGCAGCATTACAATGATGAGGATCTTTATCCATTTGAATAATGTGCCACTGTATTCTTCATTCCTAAGCATTTTTTGAATCAAGTTTGGAAACAATTTCCAAATTAGATTATAATATTAAAAAAAAAAAAAGAAGGTATTTATTCAGGATAATTCTGTGCTGAAGAATAAAGGATTGCAATTTGCCTTCTGCCCTAATGAGATAGGAAACAGGGCATTGTGACAGCAGCTTCAGGTGCTGTGCCGCAGGCTGCGGGTGAGGAGCCACGAGTCGCCCAGAAAAATCTTTTCAGCAATTTTCAGGTTTCCTAAGCAGCTCCATGGAATGACTGCTCAGAGGTGGTTGCTGTGGTGGCATGTTGGACTGTTATGGAAAAAAAGGCAAAGAGGAAAAAGGGCCTCAGCCTTTTGGGAAAAAAAAGGATGGGAAAAATGGAAAAGGTAATTTCCAGCAAGCACCAGGTTGGATATGGGAGCAGTGTCTGGATTGCTGGGGGCTGTACAGAAGCTCTAAAGATACAGGCACATTGCAAATGGATAAGAAGCAGGAGCAGCATTCAGTAATGAGCAAGAAAGTAAACCAAAACTACCACTGCCTAAAAATGCCTCATCAGTCCCGTGGAACTCAAGCTAATTCCTTCTGGGTCTCGTGAGTGACACTTTGCTGTGTGGTCAGACTCTGGCCTGGCTGCACCAGCACTAATGTCATGTAGAAGTTGCTTATGTTGAAGAGAAAACTTCGTAGAAGTCAAACAGCAAAATACAGTGACAGGGAAAGAGAGAGAACTTAATAAACTGTTAGGAGGGACACTCAGCTCTGGTGCCTGTTCAGGAATTACGAGTCTGCTGAGACACAAAGGATTTGGGTCTTTCCAGTTCCACCCTCAGGGAAAGACCAGGTATATTACAGTGGGTAAGTTAAGGAATATATTTCCTCTGACATCCTTTAGAACAAACAACTTGTTTTTAAGGAGTCTGTTAGTCACTGCTTCCCAGAGAGAACATGACCATGTATCTGGATGCTCCAGACCTGAGGCAAAGCTCACTGCAGGTACACAGAAAACTGCAAGCCTAAAGGGGGTTGGACCCCAAAAGAGGTGCATTTCAGATGGCTGCCATGCCAAAAGTGCATGGCTGTAACAAGAGGGATTAAAAAAACCTCCTGTCCTGGATGTTATGGTGGTATTTTTCCTGAAACTCTTCCTCTTGTGAATAGTAAACACTGGTTTCTGAAGCACTTACTGGGCACCTGTCCCGGAATAAGTGCTGGAACAGCAAAATTAAAGTGTGCTGTCAGTGAGAGGGCTGGACTTGGCCTTGAGCCACTGACAGCCTGTTTAATTCATTCTGTGAGAGGCAGGAGGAGAAAAGGAAAACTGAGTCACTGGTTGTTAGAAATGATGAAAACAACTACCAGGACCTGCTCAGAAAGGTCCATCGGTGGATAACAGGCCTTTTCTCTGAGCAGGGGCAAGGCTTCAGAAGATCACAAAGTGTGCTTAAACAAATCATACACTGATTTGCTGGATTTTGTGTTTGTTTCACATTTTCAACTAAGATTTTCTTTCAGCAGGCCACTTTTGTCTAGGAAAGCTCTGAATCGAGTGTTGATTCCACTGTTTATCCTGAGGATCTGGTGTCATGCATGTGTTTATAAGCAAAAATACGCCGTGTTTAGATCCTTGTACAAAAGTTTGGGATTACATAATATGAAAAGTAGTGGTAGGGAAAAAACAAAACACTGATCACTCAGAACTGTGGTCTGCTGAGCAGCCACCAGCTGCCTTTGGGGAGCTGACAGGGCAGCTCCAGGCTTCCCGACCCCTCCCAGCAAACCTCTTCCATAGAACAGTCCGTCTTTGCTTCCCTGTGCTCCCCATGGCTGTAGCTCCCACAGGGAGTCACAATGTGACTCACAGTACAGAAAAGGCTGGAACTCTGCTCTCCGGTGTTGTTCCATCCTGCTCCCACCTGGAAGGGTGGTTCTCACATGCTCTGTGGGGTTGTGCACCAGGTGGTTTCAGCCCACGCTTCCAGTTCCAATGGACTTCAAAAGAGGAAGATACTCCCATTAATGTTTTGCATGATAACAAGTTAGGCAAGCATCATTTTTGGATGCAGTTGATGGAAGACTGGTTACTGCCAGTGCCAAGTGGGTGTCTGAGTTGAGACTATCAAATGATGTCTGTTGTATTAAATGCTTTGCTGGATTTCCGGCTCGGAAAATGATGCATGTGCCAGACAGAGCTTTCTATTTTGGCATTAAAGCAATCTTGGCACCTGGTGGAAACTGTTTACTTTAAAAGCTTAATTTTAAATATAGTTTTGGAACACACTTGGAAATGTCTGCAAATCAACAGTAACAGACAGGAGACTAAAGCATTGTTTCCTTAACTCCTGTGTCCTTTGAAATACCTTAATCTGCTTTGCTTTGTGGGAGCCACTTCTGGCTGGTGCATGATTTATTCACACATTGTTTCTTGTTGAATTGGACAGTAGCAGAAAGACAGGTAGGAATGGAGAGCACAAAAGATCATAATGCACAGCAACATTTCAAGTCTTCTTAGTATCATTTAACCCTTTCTTGTGACACACGACTGGTGGAAGGGGAACCTCGTCCTGTTCCACCTTGCTGAGCTGTCAACAGAAGCAGCCTGTGCTGGGCTGCTGAAGGACACTTCCCAGTGTGCTGCACAGCCAGTGGGCTTTGCAGGGCCATGAATTTCCACCCAGCAGAAAGGCCCTTTGGAGCGCCAAGCGTGACACCAGAACACAAAACACTCCATTCATCAAAGCCTGGAGTAAGAAACTCTGTGCTTTTTGGTTTTAGAAGTAACTTTTGTGCGTTTACAACTTTTTCCACATTACACATCATTTATGGTTTGGAAATTGTTCAGGCAAGAGGCATGTGGTTTCTGCTCCTGAATATCAGCAGCAGTTTTGTTACGTTCAGTCTCTGTTTTTTGTTGACGTTTTTTTGGCTTGTCACTTATCTTTTGGGTGGACCTCTTTGGAGCAAGCTGCCCAAGGAGAACCCATAACCCTCTTTCTAAATGAAGACTGAGTGATCTGCTTAAGGTGAAGAAGATTACTTTGGTACAGGGAATTTGGGTTCAGTGTCAGACTTTTGCAAAGTACCTGGTGAAGAAATACCTTTTCTGGGATGTTCCCTCATCAGAGCAATTGCTGGAACAAATTGAGAAGGAGGAATTTCACACCTGGACTTACAGACAGAGGTTGATAGGTTTTTCCATAGGCAATGTGAGAAATTATAGAGTAGCTGTTGAATTTTCAGTTAATTCTATTCATGCTGAATAAATGGTAAAAGGCTAATGCCTAATGATCCAGGAAAACTACAAATTACAGATTTTACTGAGATTTCAAGGGCCTCCTTTTCCAGGCCTTCCTTTGCCACATTTCAAGGGAGAGTAGATGAAATTACAGAACTATTCTCTGTGCTCCACTTGCCCAAGGATTGGAGACCCCTTTTCTGCCCTCCTGCAGTCAGAGGGAGTCCCTGATGCCGTTCCTGAGGTGTGCTACCAAGATAAAGGGCCCTGATTAGAGACCTTATTTTATGTCCCTGCTCCTGCCTCAATGAGGAATGAATAAAGACATGTCCTGCCCTGTGCTCAGGGTGTTTCCTTCACTCTTTGGCCCTTTGCATTGTGGCCCAGTGACTCCTGATGCTGAGTGTCTCTGTTCTGGTGCAGTGCTCTTTCTTTGAGACTGAAGCTTGCAAAATTGCCCTCCAGCAATTGCCCATGGAAAATTGCCTGGAGCTCACAGCAAATGATGCCTAGTGCCTCTGGAATTTAGGATAGACACCTGGTTGGAGGGAAGGGTGTTTCAACTATATTTTTACAATTGTTTCCTCTTTAGTGTTTGTATTCTTCCATTACTGACCATGTGTATCCATCTGCTGTTTTGGGTGGACAGTAGTGCTACATTTCATGGAGAGAAAACAAATTTTTTAAGGAATTTTTCGTTTCCCTCACCTAAACATTTTGTGTGTGCCTACTTTGTGACCCAGCTGCTCCTGCAAGTCTGATATGCCTGTGTTTCTACAGCCAGTTTCTCCTCCCTGGTGCCCTGGGCCAGGGGCTTGGAGCGTTTCTGTCCCGGAGCAGAACAGCCTGTAACGGCGGGGTTTCGGTCCCGTCCTCCCAGCTCAGGACCACAAGCCTACACGTGGTGCTGCAAGCTCTGCCAGCTCAGTCTCCAGGTTGGGATGGTTTCCCAATAATGGGAAGAGATGATGAAAGCAAAGAAAGATGGGGAAAGATATCTCAGGGCTGCCAGGGCAGCTGTTCGAGATCCCTGAATCAGATGGAGACAGAGCTCCACCACCCTCAGCTTCCCCACCCTCAACCAGCCCATCTCCAACGTGCAAAGCAAAACCAGCCCCACCCCAGCTGTGCCATTTTAGCTGATGGTCTAGTTAATAAATGGCAAATTCCAAGGGTAATCCTCTCAAAGCCTTCCTGACATCCTCATTGATAATACTGACCACAAAGGGCTCCCCTGCTCATCTGATTAATACCAGAAGAATTCTACTTGATTAGGTTATTACTGAGGGGAAATGTAGGAAAGATAAATATTCCAGGGAAAAATCAGGCTTTAGACAAGGGGGAAGGTCATAAGTGTCCATGGTTTGTAAAGTTTTTCACCTGGTGCAGAGGGAGAGGTTTGTGATCATCTGCTCCCCAACAGAGCAAAGGATGGGGTGTCCCAGCCCTGCTCTGCCTGCAGCTCATCCATATGGTGTTGATGGGAGCACTGGGAGCCAGGCAAGTGCCTCCATCTTTGAAGGGTTGGGGACTTTGAATGTAAAGTCCCAAAGGCAGAGACCCATGTAATCGTTTCCTTGAAAAGTCTGGCAAGGCCAAATTAGTGCAATTTGGGATCTTGGCACACAGCTGAGAGCAGAAGGAGGAGCAGAGTTTTTTTCTCTATCTTCTCCTTACCATACTGCTTCCCTGGAAGAACCAGGATAGTAGTTTGGAGGCTGGGTCAGAAATACAGTATTTTGGGAAAGACACTGGGCTGCTGCTCTCTTATCCTTTCCAGAACTGTGGTTCTTAGTTATGCTGAGAGATCAGCTGTTCATGCTTCTCAGGCTGCCTGCAGATCCAGGCAGGCATCACAAGATTCCCCACACTTGGGCTTTTAAGTATTTATCTCCCTTCAGGCTTCTTGACATGATGGAGGGGGTTGTGCAGGGATCTTTTTAAATGAATGTCAGGACTGTGATGCAGAAGAGTAGTAGAGCAGTTCTTCATCCTGTGTTTTCTGATGCTGCCGTGGATACCTGTGGTGTCTGCATCCTTGTGTCTTCATCACTGGGAAGTACAACGAGGTTTGGTCAGGTAGATATGACAAGAACAGGAGCAAACACTTGGGCACACCTGAATGGTTGTTTGCTCTGTGTGTTTCCCTGGCAGCTCCCTAAAACTGGAATCTGCTGTACTGACCAGAGCAGGTATTAATGGGAAAAAGACATGTGGAGGAGATAAAAGATAAAAAGGGTTTTGGAGTTGGATATGGTTGGCTGATGTGTATAAATAGTTGATGGGGGAATAAAGAGGAAGCAGACAGACTCTTGATGATTTCTACTGTGAGGGTATTTGAATATAGGAGCAGGTTACCCAGAGAGGCTGTGGAGTGTCCATCCTCAGAGATAATCCACAATCCAAGTGGGCATGTACTGGGAAACATGCTATAGTTGAGCCACTCTTGAGCAAGGGGGTTGGACCAGATGATCTCCAGAGGTGCCTCCAGTCTGAGTGATGCTGAGATTCTGTAATTGCAGTTGCAAAATGCCTGTTAAAAGGTAGTTGTGATTAGCTGACTTGGGAGGTGAAAGCAGCTTCAGAAGTTCTCACAGATCCCTGAAACATCCTGGTTGAAAAGAGCTCTCCATATTTCTAAGCTGGTTTTTTTCCAGGCCATATGGAACACAGCCTGCAGACTAATTGATAATCTCAACTGGGGAAAGGGATGAACTGTAGCACTGCAGCAAAGTCCGTGGAAAGAAGAAATTTGTGAGCTGGCTCAATTATTGGAGATGATCTGGCTTGTAGTTATGCTTCAGTCCCTGCCCCCAAAGTATGGGGCTGTGCCATTCTCTCACACAGCAAGCTTGGCACTTGCCTTAAGGTATGAGAAGAGGATCTAGGAGGTCCAGAGGAGGAGAACTGAGAGAGCCCAAGGCTTTGAAATGAGCAGAGTGAGGGAGAAATCTGGTAACATCATGAAGCAAAGGGCTGCAGGGACAATACAGATAATACAAGGAGAATGGGTATAAATTGTTCTCCATATCCAGGGCACACAGGACAAAATGTCAAGGTTTTTAACTACAGCAAGACATTAGGAAAAAAATGTTACAGTAGTAAATATAATGAAACCCTGGAATTAAGTGCAAAGGTGCCTGTGGGGTCTGTGAAGGAAATACTTAAAACACAGTATAAAAATTTCAGTCAAGGATAGCAGACTGAGCTGACCTGCCTTGGGGCAAGCAGATGGATGGAGCAAAGAGTCCCTTTCTGTGCTCAGCTTCTGTGACTCCTGGACAGTGGGAGTTCATATGCAGCAGGGAGCTGGCCTGTAGGAAAAGGCTCCTCTTACTGTCCCCCACTTAGATTATAAGTCACAGGGAAAGCAAGAGAAATACATTTTACCCTGTAGTTTTCTTCCCACTGGACCTTCTCAGGATGGGAGATGCACCATCTCGTGTACCTTTTCATGTCTGATGATGTCATCAAGTTCAGAGTTAGTCCTGGGTCCAGCTGCAGCTTTGCAGGGATGCTCAAACCAGAATTGGCCTTTTTGTTGTGCTGAATGCTGGTTGATCTTATTCCCTTCCTATTTCACCCTCCCACACCCTGTCCCAGAGCACAGATAACATTTTTAGGCATGCTCTGAGTAAGCAAGAGGGAGTGGATCCCACTGGTGAGGCAGCTGGGGAGATGAAGTTGCTTGCTTTAAAACATCTTCTCCAGAACTTTCCTGGCTTCAAAATCAGCATTGGGAATTCACTGGCAGCTGAGCAGGGATTTTCAGGCTTTCTCGGGGTTCTAAGTTGGGAAACCAAAATCCCTGAGGAAAAGCAGATTCCAAGTCCCTCTCAGGCTCCAGGTCATAGCACCTTTCCAGCCCATCTCCCATTTGCCCCTTCAGAGGAAGGCACTGGCCTCAGCAGTGTCCTGCTTTCTGCAGCCTGTTCTTCAGAGGAGCCTTCCCAAGTGTGGGTGAGCGTCACTCTGCCCTCAAGAGCCAGAGCCCTGTAACGTGCTGAGAGAGCAGACTGTCTGGTCCTGGCATTTCTTTATATTCCAGCCCACAGCCATTCCCTTTCTGAGAAACCTAACCACTTTGTGTCCTTTATTCCCTCCCTCTCAGCTCCCTGGACACGTCTACTGCCATGAGATGTCTCAGCCAAGGATTTTGAGCCAAGATGTGAGGGAAATGGTTTAACCAGATGTGTGCCCATGCCTGTGACACTGAACTTTGAGATGCTGGTATTTAAAAAGATTGCCATCTCCCCTGCCTCCCAGCAGCAAGGTGAGTAATGGGTGGGACAGCAGCATATCCAGAAAAACGCCTCTTTTTCAAGGGGAAGGAGAGGAGGTTGTAATTCGACTGCAAAAATTTGCTCCGGGCTGAAAACTTGGCAAACAAAAGCTTAACTTAGGAGTGATTTAAAAGGAAACAACAAAAAAGCATAAAATAAATCAGGGCAGTCGTTTTGGGTGGAGATGAGGGTCCAGAGCTTAAAGATCATTCTTTAGTGGGGGAGGAGAAGGAGCGGCTCAAGACAGAGTTGCATTTGGCTCTCAGCCCTACTAAAACTAAGCCTTTCAAAGCAGGAGAATAAACTGAATACAGCCCCTGGCCTCTCCTTTCACCCATTTGTCAGAGGAAAGCAAGGCCCCCTGTACTTCTTAAGCAGAGTGGATGCAGATAGGGTGGCATTAGCTGAATTCCTCCTATTGCCACTTTCTAAATGTGGATTTCCCTGTAACTTAAACTGTAAAAGCACATAAAGTCACATAAAGTCATTGAGGCTCAGCTTGCCCAGGAGACAAAGAGGGGCAACTGTTGCTTTCAGCATTGTGACTCCCCTCAGGCCCCTCTCTCTGTGCTGTACCACACCTCCTGCTCAGCACCTGTGCCCTGCTCCTGCCCTCAGCACTGCACAGAGCCACTGCACACCACACTGGAGACCTGAGCAGGAGGGTGGCTGCTCCTTGCAGCCCTTATCTGGGCTGACTTCTCTACAGTCCCAGGCTCACAAAGCTAAGGAGGAGGAAGAAGAGCTGGGTGGCTGCACAGCAGCAGAGACCAGAACACAGAGCATGACTCTGGAGGGAAGGCTTTTCCAGACTGTTACCTAATGATCACGGCGCATGTGGTTGGCAGCACACTTGGCAGGCCTTGGGAAACAAAAACGAGGTCCAGCCAGTTACCTGCCTTTTGTCATCTCCAGACCCCAGGCCCCTCCAGCCCATGTGCCAGTGCATAACTGCATCACAGGCTCCCTTTCTGGCTCTACACCTGTGAGATTTCCTCATGGCCTGGAGTCTCCACACATCAAGTTAGGGAGCAAAGTATAATGGTACCATTTTAGACAAACTCCTCCGCCTACAAAAAAGGATTTCACAGTGGAGTGGGTTAAGCACTGGAACAGGTAGTCCAAGAAGTGTACAAAAGCTCCATCTTCGGAGATTTTCAGACCTCAGTTGGATAAGGGTCTAGAGTAACTTGACATGGCTTTGCTGACTCTCCTCATTGCTGTGCACACTTCTAAAGCAGCCATCCCCTGGGCTGCCTGGTAGAGTGCTTTGGCTGTAGCTGGTACCAGGGAACTATAGGCCAAAGGAATGATCAGAAGCTCCCTCCCACTGCATGGCTTCCCTCCCATGTTCAAGTCCATCAGCTTCAAGTGACACGGGCTGTTATGGTTTGGTTGGGATGTTACCTAGTTCTGCTCAGAAGAGCCTTCTTTGCAGGGCAGCACAGCTTAAACCTCTCTGGCTTTTGTCACAGGCTTCATAGTTGGCTTGCAAATATTTTTGTGTGTGTTCACGGATCCTCCCTGTCTGAAGAACCTTGTGCTCTCCAGCAGCTGACAGTGCCACGCTTTGCTTCATATAAAAAAAACACACTTTAATTCTGTTCTTTCTCCAGGCTTAATGAGGGCAGGTAGAAACAGCTGCTACCAAAACTTTTAGAACTAGGTCTGTTTATTTGATTTGATTTGTGCTTCTGGCACTGTTGTTCTTGCAGTATTGAGAGATTTCTTACCTTTTATGGTCCACTGCATGATTTGAGACCCGATTGTCAAAGCATCACCTTTCGGAATATCTCAGTAGAGTTGACTACTGAGATGTTGAGGAAGGCTGTTCAAGATGCTGATGCTTTCATGTGTTGTCATTTGTAGGGAAGACTGAAGCCACTGAGCATGGAATCCAGCCCACCTTCTACCTCCCATCTCCCCAAGTCCAGGAGAAATATCCACAGACTGATCTACAGCTGCTCTCAAGCACTGGAACCTCCAGTTATATGCCTTCTCAGGACACAAGCCACCCCAGGAAAGCTGCTTTTCAAAAGGTAGGTCATCTCTTGTTTAGATTAAGATGAAATTAAAAGAGGAAAAAAGAAAAACATTTACCTTTGCCATCAAAGCAAAGCAAGTCTTTCTTTTCTCTAAGCTTCTTTAACTGTGCTTTGTGCAAAAGAAAATGTAAAAATGAATGGGGACGAAGGTAAAGGCAAGGTACTGGCATTGGAGATAAGGTTAAATCAGAGCCCAGCAGAAAGAATATGGCAGTGGAAGAAGTTTAACAAGTTCAGTTTATGTGCCACTGTGTCATGCTTCCCTTTGTTGCTCAAGAATGTTGCTTCACTGGTTCCTAGGGTGTGAAAGGGCCGTGGTGCTGGGAGGATGTGCCCCGAGACCATGCACAAGCCACTGCTGGGCTACCTTTCCATCTGAAAATTGTTGTTCTACTTGTATTACAGTTTTGCTGTGGAGCAGGAATGGGTCTGGACTTTGTAGTCAGAGGTCTTCTGTAGTATGATAGCTTGTAGAGCAGTGGTGTGCAGGACAAAAGTGTAATGAGAGTAGGCAGGCACTCCAGCCAAACCAAGGGAAGTTAATATGCCCCTGTAGAAAACATTCACAGTGGTCAGGAGGTCTGAGAGATACCCATCTTGTAAGGAGCTCAGAAGATTAAGCTAAATGCTCTTTAAAATAATGGAGATCCCTCTGACCTTTGCTGTTGAGGGGAGGAGGAAGGACAACATGACTGTGTTGTGTGTACACATATAAAACAAAGCCCAGGAGGAACCTCACAGACCCTGTCAGGAGGGGTAGAGTGTGCTGTGAGCGTGTGACATATTTACACCTCACCACTGCGAGGAGTGGCTTGAAGCCAGGCTAGGGCTGAGCTTACACAGGGATTCCCTCCCTCCCTGCTGCCAGTGTCTGTGCACATCCCAAACGGCGATTGCATGGTCTGTGCGAGTCCCGAGACTGGAAGAGCTGGCTCCATCCACCTGTTGGGTAGGTCTGCAGTGCACTGCAGAGACATCCCAGCCTGCCTGCTTTCCTTCCCCTCCTGCAGTTCCCACCTGCACCCCCAGCCCTGGAACAAAGACTTCCACTAAAAGCAAAGAGTAGCTTTAGTGGAAGACTCCCTATTACTGCCCACGTGTGAACTGCTGCTTCTGCAGGCTGCGGCTCGTGTGATGACAGCAATGAGTCAATTAAGTGATTTTTGAATCCCTCTCAAATGGCAATAAGTCCTTTGTGTGGACACTCTTAAATCAGTTGGAGTGGCCAGGAACTGATCTATGTAAATTTGTAAAAGAAACAGAGCTGGAACTCTGCTTCCCTTCTCTTTTTCTGTGTGTTTCCTCTACCTAGAGGCAACACAGTGCCCAGCTAGTTTTTAGCTCAGCCCCTCACGGAGAAAAAAAAATAAAAGAAAAGGTGATCAGTGTCCTCCACCATTTGTTCTGCCCTTGGTGATCTCAAAGCCTGCTCCAGAGCACACTCCAGGTCTGTCCATCATAACTGCCCCTTCCACACACTTCAGCCCAAAGGACACTTCATAGGCCTTTGCTGTAAAGGACCACACGTTACATGGGAAGGACTCAGACAAGCCAAGGTAGGACTCCTGTACCAGCTGTAACTCAGACGTTTTTGCACACATATTATTTTTAGTTAATATAGTTGGTGTTAACATTAATGCCTTAACCCCTGAGGAAGCTAGCTAACTTCCAGGTCAATATGGCCAGGGAGCTGGCTAATTTCCAGTGTTTTGGGGAGAGAGCCAAGAAGTGCAATGCCAGGGTGTTTCTGGCTGCTGGTGTTCCTGAGTGGACCACACCCGGGTCTGCACTGCATCCTGGGCTTCCAGCCCTGTCTGCCACCCCACCACCCTCTGCGTGCGCCGTGGGCCGAGTGCCTTTAGCAGCACCAACAGCAGCTGTGCGTTCTGATACTGCACCAAAATGACTTGAACAGGACAGACTGGCAGCTTATGAACTGAGCTGTACAGGCTGGTGGCTTATGAAGGGACAGCCACCTCGGCCCAGGAGCTTTGCATGAGTAAGATGTGGCAAAAAAAGGGACACCATCACCCACTGACCCGCCGTTGTTCCTGAAATGTGGATTTCACCAGGAAAAGGCTGTGGCAAGCAGGCAGGAGAGGAAAAGGGAGGGGGGGATTTCAAACACCACAGCTCAGAGAAAGCCAGTCCTGCATTCATGCTTACGTCAGTAGCCTGTCTGTGTGCTGACCCCAGGCTCACCTGAGCCTTGGCAAAGCTCCCCTTTGTTCTGTGCTGGCGTTCGGAATCCAGAGTTATCCCACCGCCACTTCGTGACCCGTTCCACCCAGACAGCCTGCCCATGATTGCTTCATAAAGCAAGACCCAGGAATCAAAAACAGGGCATGTTTCCTGAGCAGAGATGGAAAACAGCTGTGCTGGAAAAAAGGAGGGGTTTGCTGGCTGAGCAGTGGAAAATACAGATCAAGGCCTGGTTGTGCAATCTTCCCTGGCTGGCCTTTGGATGCTGTTGTGGCAAGGGGACCAGCTGGAGCTGCCAGGAGGCTGCTGCCCAGTGATGGGGGTAGCGAGAGCCTCTGGTGACAAGGCTGGAAGCCCAGAGCTTAATTCTGCACGTTTTACAGATGCTTGGGAGGCTGGTAAGTGACATGTGGTGATGCTGCCCCCTCCACGGTCCTGCAGTCAGGTCTGTCTGGCCAGTCCCAGAGGGCATTTGAATGGCCAGGCCCATCACTGCCAAGGCCCAGAGCTCTGTAGGGCTGCAGAGCAGCAGCACCAGCCCAGGTGTGGAGCCCAGTCCTGCCTGATGCTCATAAAGTGCTCCCTGTACAGCCACAGCTAGGGGATGTGGTTGTGTTGTCTGGCCAGGTTCCTGCCTCTGAATCCCCAGCGACTGTGCAGGGAGGCTGAGCAAAAAATCTTAGGGCTGGAATCTGCTCTGCCACTGCCATCCTCTAAAGTCAAGGGAAGGCTGTGTTCCATTAGCTTTCAATGCTGCTTGCTTCAAGCAAGGCTTCTGGAAGAGTTCTTGACTTTTATCAAATTCAAAATCTCTAATAAAAAGTAAACAAACCAACTGAGTCTGGATCCAGAGGAGGTGCAGGATTCTCTAGGGTTTTTTAAATCTAATTGTTGTGTACAACAAGGAGAGGATGGACAAGAACAGAGAGGGAGAATTAGGCCTTTTCTTCAGAGCCTAATTATAAAAAAATTACATTGTCCTGCTGAGAGCCCTGCAACATCTCCTCTCCCAGTTCTCTCAGTAACCAAGCAAGAAACTAAAGTAAGGGACAAAATGGTGAGAAGGCAGAAAGCAGAAGTAGACAGGACCATCAATCACCTCCTAGGCTGATACATGCCAGCTACATTGGCCTGTCTTCTCAGCACCTGGACCAGCAGAAGACAGTATGATGAATGTTTCTCACTCAGTGGTATTGGAGCCGCGGGTGTGCTGTAACTGCAGGGGGATTGTGCTTGCTTACAACTGGCTCAGCCTGCCCAGCTCAAACATATGGATCCAGGCCTTGCTCTGCAGCAGCTTGCAACAGTGTTCATCACCAGGACAGCACAGGTGCAGAGGGAAACAAACCCCAAACTGATCACTGCTACAGAGGCATGAAGGGAAAGAAGGAAGATGTGGTTATGGTGACCTGTAGCAGGGAGGAAACTGCAGAATTTAGGCAAGAGCAGTGTCCAGGGGAGGTGGGAGGGAAGCAGTTTTGGTCCAAATAGCAAACTTGGGAGTATTTATAGTTCTGGCTTGGGAGCTGAACACCATACACACACCACATGGAAGGAGTGAGGGACTTAAAGCTCTGCTGGCAGTAGCCAACCTCTCCTTCAGTTTGACTCTCGAGATGCAGCTTTCAGGAGGCTGCAGGAGCTGCTCCCACAGCACAGGAAAAGAACAAGACAAAGAACAATGCATTTTGCTGAACCTGCTTTAGCTATTACTGATTTAGGCCAGGTCACACTAAACTTGGTACACAGCAGGCTTTGCCCAAGTGCACGCAAAATCAATTTGCTTAAACCTGGACAACTTTGTAAGACATCGAGACAAACAAAACCCAGATAGAGGCACAAAATTAATAGCTGGTAACAGCTTCAGCATTATTAGACCTGTTGAAAATGTAGCATTACTTGCAGATAAAACCTCCAGTGCTTCGGTTTATCTTCAGTACAAAACAGGATGAAGGCATATTTTAGAAATAATTTGCAAAGTGAGGTGATGGTCTTTTGGCTTTTACTGATCTGAAATTATTCTTTATAAAAAATTTATCCTTCCCTTTTAACTTCTTACAGTGGTATCAGTCATGAGAGTTCTCATGAAACAAACAAACATTCTCCATCTGTATCTACTCAGCAGGATCCAAATGGGACCTCAATAGTGGCTGAAACAAAATTTCATTACAAAAAAAAATTGTTCCCATGGAAAAGTTCCAATTTCGATGAAATATTTCCTGCAGAAAAGCAAAAACCAAGCCTATCATTCAAAGGTTTGACCCAATATCTGCTCTCCAAGAGGGAGAAGGGGAGCGGAGAGAAAGAAAGCAAGTGTGGGTTTGGGAGAAAAGAAGACCTACCAATAAACGAGGGTAATGAAAGCAGAGGGAAGAAAGTACAAATTCCCAGGCATTCCAGACATATCTGGTGTCCTTTACATCCTGCACTCTGCACTTCAGTTGTACATATTTCGGTGTTCCACCGCAGAGGCAGCTGCAGTTCAGTTGGGAGTTATTGTATGTAGCGTTTTGTGTAGTTGTTACAGGATCTTATGAGATGAAAAGGATCTGACCACGGCAAAGAAAGTAAAATAGAACATGCAATCTATTAACTATGCTGGAAACCACTTATGCCACAGAGAAATGGGTGCCAGGAAGCAAAAACTTCCAGAAGGAATTAGAAATAAAAGGGAAGAAAAAGGAAAAGTCACTGGTAGCTGGGAGAAGAGTGCAAGCTCATTACCACATCTGAGCTGTTGAAAAACAGCCTCTGGTTTTCTGTAGCTCTTCATCTGTTTTTCTGTTCATTTTTGTCCTTTTCTTTAACCTTGCTGGGTAAAACACATCTCCAAGGACAAATAAAAATGATTTTCTTGCCAGTGCTGCTGACTTTGCAGCCTGTCAGAAAACTGACTAAACTTGAAGCTCTTTCAGTCAGTCACTTTAAAATATAGTCAGCATTGTGTTTAAAGAAAAAAAAAAAGGAGGAAGAAAAAAGCAATATATGAATTCAACAGCAGGGTTGCTCTGCTGTGTATTGCAGCATTCCAGCAGCCTCTGGGAGACACGGCACGACCGAGGTGATGAGTACTGGGACAAAGGAAGTGCTGCAAAATACCAGGCTTGGCTCTTGCAGTATGGTGAAGATGCTTCATTTGTTTCAGTTAAATAGTTATTTTACTGAAGGATCCTTAGATCCAAAAAGCTGGTCTGGGAACCAGAAAACACCCTCAAGAACCCAGGCTAAGGAAACGTGAATTAATTTTGCTAGGGTCACACTTCACCTGCCCAAGGAAAAGTGAATCTTAAGGTCTGGGAGGTTGAAATCTGCAGTGGGTGCTTTTGTCACTACTTTCCTGGAAGCATTTCCCTTTTTTACCTGCACCACAGGTGGATGGAGAACTGTTATTTCTTTTAGGAATCTTTTCTGCCTCAGCTGCCTGACTGCTCCTCAGAGTTACACTTGGAGCCAAACAAACTGTGAGGATTTATGGATTGGCAGGTCCATCTACTGTCTCTAACAAATGCTGCTTTCAAACCGTGGTTAGGACAAAGCAGGGGGAACTTCTCAAAATCAGCCTCAGATTGCTCAGGGTCACAACAAAAAAGATGAAATTACGGTTCCTCCATTCTGACAAGCATCAGATTTTGGCTTATGAGCCAAGGGCAGGGGGGATAAAAAGGGAGGTTGTGAAGGGCATCTTTAGGCCGTGTATGTGTGGGAGGGTCTGCTTGGAGAAGTAGCTGGTTCAGATCCCTGAATGAAGGAGGAGAAAACATGGAGAGAGTCAAACTATAGGAATAAGGTGAACTCTAGAGCAAGAGATGTAATTTTTCAATCAAGCTTTTAATGAAAAGATCATAAAATAACAGTTTCTCATCACTGTACATTAAGACTGCAAATTTCTGAATGCTGAGATCATATTATAATTTCTGTATCTTTTTATATGACACTTGAGTTGAAGCCACAACTCTGTGTGGCTCTGACCTGAATTCAAGCTCTTGAAGGAAATGAACAGAACATTGCAGCAGGAATGTCGGCCTTTCCCTTGCCCTCCCCTCCTCTCCCCATCCCCAGGAAACATCCAGGGCTCTCAGTCTGACTGATAATTAAGGCTTAAAATTAAAAAAAAAAAAAAAACAAGGAAAAAAAAAAAAAAAAAAAAGGAGATGCAACATCCCTTTTTCAGTTGTATTTAAAATATTAAAATAAACCAGGGAAGAATATCCAGCCAGCCAGAACAAGATCCTCTCCTCACTGAAAAGTTATCCCCAGCCAGTCAAAAGTCCTGTGGAAGGTTAGAGGAACAGCTGTGTCAGGTGCTTCCATGGGCAACTTGTGACAGAGAAAGTTTAAAACACATCCCACTCCTCAGGGAAAGCCAGTGCTGTGAAGTGGGTCCCCCAACTGCCAGCAAATGTCTCATGAAGTGTTGTGGTTTAACTTGCCCCACTGCAGGCCACAGG
>JAWWES010000037.1:5567156-5652680 GCA_035583135.1 Lophotriccus pileatus
AGGAGCCTCACAGCAGAGCTGGAACGGCCTCACAAGGGTCCCAAATATTTTACTTTTACAAGGAGAGCAGCAAATTTAGTGAGTCTAATGGGAAATCATCAAAGGTGAAATTTCTTACCCTACTCTGAAAAAATGCAAAATACGAGGAGTGGAAAGGGGCTGAGAAACAGCTACTCCTTTTGCCTGCTTGTCTCCTGCACTAAAGTCAGGACCATGAAGTACCATGGGACTTAAAATATTGCAACAAGCCACTTTTAAGCTATTGAAAGCAACACCCAAATCTTCTTTTTCAAGACTATGGCCAGTTCTGGAGTGAAAGATAAGAGTAACCTTTACTCCCCAGTAAATGGGGAGACTTTACTGATGTTGAGCAAATAATTATTTAAACAAAAACTAAGAAAAAAATGCCAGAAGTCTATTTAATTATTCCAGAATTACAGCTCAGAGTTCATTTAGATTTTTAAATTCTTGCTTAAACAAATGTTTATTCAAACATGCCATCTCAGTGATGAGCATTTCTGCTGTCTGGGGGCAGCTCAATTTGCTACCTGGAGCCTCTCTAACCCACTTAAAATGTAGGGAAGTTCTGTCTCTTTATTTTTCACTTGCTTTTCCCTTAATTCCAGCACTGCTGATTGGAAGGGTTTCTGAATTTGGCAAATATCCAGAAATCAGCAAACATCCAGCAACATTTCTTCTTGCTAATTTTTAAGGCTGTAGGAGGTGCTCACTTCACCAGTGCTGGAACAGGAGGCTTTGCGAAGGACAGCTTTCCCCAGTGGCTGTGGGGCTGTGTCAGTGTCCTCAGCAAGGCCCATGCCAAGACGGCACAGAGGCTGTTGGGTTTGGCACAGAGCTTCCTCTGCCCATCCTGGGCCTCGAGTCCCCCCTTCTGAGATCCCTCATTGCTACCACAGCAAACAGCGGGTGAGGGACGAGGGGCTTCACTCAGGAGATACATCCTGTTCCTCAGGCAGGACCAGAGACTTGTCTCAGTCACAGGCTGCAGTGGGAAGCACACAGCTGTTCCTCTAATGACTTTTACCTTCTCTGGATTTTGCCAGCAGTCATCCCAGACTTCATTTTGTTTCACTAAGTGCACTGGATGTTTCTCTGGTCAAGACCCAAACTCCTGCTTTTCAGAACTGAAGCGACACGGTAAAATACTGCTAACCCAGACTTTGAACCTGCACTGCTTGAAAACAATGCTTTCCACACACGAGAGAGAGGAAAACAAAAACAAAAACCAAAACAGGAATCTTAAAAGAGTGACACTGTAAATTGAAACATTTAAATACAGCAAAAACATAAATTCCTCTTCTATGCAAAGCTACAAAAGTCCAGTCTTTGTATTGTCTTCACAGGTTATGGTTTATGGCTATGCTGAGAGTCTCTGAGATTCTTTTTTTTTTTTTTCTTTAATATAATTTTTTTTTTCATTTTTTTTTGAAATCCTGTAGAGAAGACCCTGCGGACACATCTTTGTGTTTGCAACTTTCTGAATTACATTGCAAAACTGTGCATACAGAATCTGAGAAATAAATACATTCATTACTGCACATACATATTGATACAAAAACAACACTGTCAAATAGTGTTTGCACCATCTTTGTTAGATATTAAGACCAGGCAAAATTAATATTTCATTTTCCATCAGCCCCCCCTCAAATGTTTGAGGTGGCTTTGGTGTAGAAGGTAAAAGCTACAAAGGGTCAAGACTAATCATGGGGAGCTTTCTTAAACCTTTTTTTATTTTTTGGCTTCAGCGGTATTTGAGCAAACCACCTTCATTGGTCACCTTTAAACTGTCCTACCATGCAGCCCAGGCTTAGCCTTCCACCCAGGTGGCCGGAGGAGTTTTGGTTGGGCTCTTTGCACATGCCTGTAAGGTGTGGGTCCAGCGGGTTAGTTGAGGTGGCTGCGGGGGTGGGACCAGCACAGCCCCAGGAGGAGCAGCTCAGAGCCCACGCTCTGCCCTGGCAGCGACCCCCGAGGGCTCCCCGAGAGCTCCCCAGCGGGGCCGGGGCAGGGCCAGAGCAGGGCTGTGCGAGCAGCAGCCCCAAAGCCTCACAGAAGCTGCGTGTCAAGAGCTCTTTGGTGTCTTCTGTGATCTTTGTGGCTCCTGCTAACTCCCCTGAGTGCCCAAAGCTGGGCCTTTGGGGTTTTTTTGCCAAGAATTTGGTTTGGGAAGTTTTGCAGTAAAGGACTGGAAAACAGCCCAGCTCCCCATGGCTAAAGTGAAGGAGATGTGCTGGGTACAGCAGCTCCCACCATCCTCTGACAACATCCTTTTCTGTCTCTAGAGCTTCTTTGCATCTCTCTTTATCCTCTCGGTGCCCTCGGACACCTCTGAGGAAGAGGGAGGCTGGAATGCCTCTACAACAGTGCCTGGGTCTCACTCCCAGCAACATCTCTCATGGGTTGAATAAAAAAACAGTTCTCTTTGCCATATTTGTAGTTGCCCACCCTGTTCCCCGCCCTCCCCGAGCAGTGCTGGAATGCAGGCTGGGACACAGATCTCCCCTCCCAAGCTGGGGGACACTGTGTAGCCTTCAGAGACAAACCAATGGAAAAAGCAAAGATTAATTTTGACTGGCCCCTAGATCTGTTGAGGTCTGAAACTGTAAAAGTTTATGTAAACAATGAGATAAATATATTAGTACTTTTCTGAGCCAAGTGAGGTTCCATACTCATTCAAATGTGCTTTGGTTTAAAAAATAGTTTTGTGAATTTGGGTATGAGCTTCTTTATTCTTTTATACAACTTTTGCTATTTTATCTTTTTTTTTTTTTTCCTGTTATTCCGAAAACATTCTGGAACTAAGTGACTAAAGCATATACTTAAGCTGCCTGGCCTCTTTTTTTTTTTTGTTTTTGTTTTTTTTTTGTTTTTTTTTTGTTTTTAAATCGGTTTATTCCTCTTGAGGCTCTTTGTGTATTTAAAAAAAAAATTAAAATAAAATTAAAAAAAAATGCAACTCCCTCCCCCCCACCCTAAAACTCTTAAAATCTTAAATATGAAACTAGTGTTTTGCTTTCTCATTAAAATACAGAAAAATGTTTGATACAATACTATGTCGTACAAATGCAGTTGAGTGTTTAGGCCCCGAGCAGGCCTGAAACAGTCCCTGAAGTTTTGAGTATTATTAGTTATTCATTATTACTGTCACAATTTGGAAAATGTTGTTTATACTCAAATCTATGGAACACAACTTTACACAGCTATTTGAAAAAAAGAACAGAATTTCCTTTTGTACAATACTCTTGCTGTACACAGACTTTATGTCGTACTGTTTAAGTGCTGGGGAGGGGATAAAGTTAAAAAAAAAAAAAAACAAAACCAAAACTCATAAAAAAGGTTTTTAAAAAATAGCATTGGGTCCTGAAACTTCAACGTGATTCTCAAGGCCTAAGAAACAAATGAAGAAGGGGCCTGAGTGGGGGGGAGAAGCTGCATTACCCACACACATCTTGTGAAAATGGAATTAAGAGAGGGGCATTTGGCTGCTGAGGAGCCTTGGGCTGCTCCCGGGCTCGGGTCCATCCTGTTGTCCCCAGGGTGGCTCCTGCCAGGCCCCCGCCGTCCCCAGCGCTGGGGCCACTGCAGGGCCACCAGGGAACGGGAAACCTGCATCAAACCCCACAGCGGGCTGGGGGCACGGGGCTCGTCCCTGGCCCTGCCCTGCTCTCTAAGGGAGACAAACCCTGTTTGGGAGCTCTGGGCGGGTCCTTGGGCAGCTGGATGGGAAAGGCAGGGGGAAAGTGCCGAGGAACTCGTCTTGCACAGCTGTCCCTGGGCTCTGCTGAGACTCGCTCTGAGAAAAAGGTAGATGGCAAGGCCTTCCCTGTCCTCCCCAAAGACTGTTCTGGGGACATTCTCAGGGGGGGTTGGCAAGGAATCAAGGAGAAAACAATTCAATATATATTCAAAATGTGGAAGTGCTAAAGACACTAAAACATCACCTGACCCCCCCAAAGGAAACAGTGCATCTCAGCACAGTTAGAACCAAAAGTCCATGCTCCCCTCTCCTGGTCTCCCGGGGCAGGCGGACAATGGCACTGGGAGAGGCTGGAGCGGGTGGAGAGGAGAGGGGAGCGTGTTCCCTGTAACCTGACACCAGGCCAAGGCTCAGTGCCTTCGGGTTGTCTATTGCTTGGAGCCTGGATTCCAGTTTCCTCAGTTCATTCAACTGACCCAAAAACTTCTCATGGACTAGTCTACCTTAACCAAAAAAAAAAACAAACAAAAAAAACAAACAAACAAACAAAAAAACCCCAATAGAAAACGAAGCTTATATTTCTCTGTTTTAGTCAAACATGCTCACTTTTTTCTTTCTTTTTTTTTTTTCCTTTTCTTTTTTGGTCGAAACTTTAAAAAATTGTTTGTTTTGTTTTGTTTTTTTTTTAAAAAGACAAAACGTGCGGTTTGGTAAACCTTACGCATAGAGACTATACTGGTTTGAGTGGAAAAAAACAAAAACAAAAACCAACAAATGAAAAAAAAAAAACCAAAATGCAAGTGTAAACCTTAGTCATTTCAGAAGGGATGATTCTACTGGCTGTGAATTTTTACCACCACAGTCACGGGAGGCTTGAAATAAGCCATAGCTTTCCACAAGGTCACGCCAACAAAGTCAAGGGGGCCAAGAATTGGTGGGCAAAGTTCTCTGTCTTCTCTCCTAAACCAATAGCAGCTGTTGGCTGTTATTTCTTATGCAGATTTTGCAATAAAATTTTTTTTCTTTTTATTTTCATTTTTTTCCTTTTTTTTTTTTTTTTTTGTGTGCGTGTGTTAAATTGTCTAAAAGGGAGGATATGAAACACTTTGGTTTGCTTTTTCCTCCTCTCCCCCACCTTATTGCACTCTGGATTCTAGTAAATTATAGGCTGCTATGCCCTCACCCTCTGTCCTGCCAGGTGTTTACAGACTGACCCAGATGTGCTGGGGGAGTGGAAGATGAGGGGGACATTTTCCCCTCCCCATAATATCCAGATTCAATAAACAAAGCTGGAAAGGGCCCAGAAAGCTCAGAGAAGTTTTCTGCTTTTATCTGAAAGTGACTACAGACAGCCAAGAGACTGCGAGTTGAGCCAGTCCAAGCAGCCAGCACAGCCTCTGGCTCAGTGTATATTTTGCTTTGTCTTTGGCCAAACTTTGCTTTAACATTTCTCTAGTTGACTTTTGATGGAAGGACGGGGTGGTAAAAATCCCTTAACTTTAATTTAGCTTCTACTTTTATACATTTAATTACTTACAATAAAAGAAAAAAAAATGCCTAATCTTTCACTAACCATCTTATTGTTCTCATGAATTCAAGAGGTAGCAAAGGTAACAAGTCTGTCCACACAGACTCGCTCTTTAGTGAGGGAGGAAAGCTAAAACATACACACACACAAAAAATAAAATAAAAAATAATAAAAAAGTACCTATGGAACTTGTAGCAAGTCCAGCCTACATCAAACCCCCTCCCCACCCCACCCACCCTAGAATTAACCTCAGACCTTCCAGTTCAAACATTCACATAAACGTTACAATGGTTTTTCCTTTAATAAAACAAGTACCTCTAAGCAAAGAATATTCATACGAAACTACTAGAAAAGTAAAGACGACCCCCTGCTCACTGAAAGAAATTCCCAGGGCATACAGTCCCTGTTCAGTCATGGGTAAGGCAAAAGAGGTTTGCGTGTTTTGTGGAGAAGGTGGCACGTGGTTACAAGTGCCAGGGATAAAGATCAAACCAAAAGAGGGAGGGATGGTGAAGGAGGCTTCACCATGTACATGAAGTACGTGAAGTACTTGGGCTGGTGCAGCCCTGGGGAGCTTCTCTCCCCACCATCCCAGCCCAGGGCACGGGGGTGGGCTCTACCACTGCTACGGCTTTCCCACAGCCTCTGACGGGGCTGCCAACCCTGTGAGATGGTCCACAGACACAGCTTCTGCACTGCTGAATGCAATGCCATGTTATTTCACAGCTACTTAGGCCACTGAAAAGGTGTACTTCATTTTCTTTTTAATGGCAAGAAATACCCCTGCTGAGTTTGGTTTTAAGAGAGGAGCTGGGGTGACAGTAACACAAAGGAAAGAGGCAGGGAGGGGGGAGCCAGAAGAGGCCGAAAGTTCCCCAAGGTCCCCCCTACCTGCTCCAGATAATCATTATGGCAATGAAGTCGATGTGTGCAAAAAGAAGTGGCATTTCTTGCCAGATCATTAAGATTTGGAGGGAGACTTGGACTAAATGCATCAGCTTGGCTGTGGACCTTTCTTTTTTTAAAAAAAGGAAAAAAAGGAACTTTTTTTTTTTTAAATGTTAAAGCTACATTTGTTTAGGCCTCCCATGACTGAACAGAGTATGGGGAGCTGCCCCCTTTTTTGTCTGTTTTTTTTTTCTTTTTTTTTTTTCTTTTAAGCAGCAAGTCTACAGAAAGGTAAATCACTGCGGATGGGCTCGAAGCTCATTCTGGAGTCTTTGGCTTATGTGGGAGAGGTATGCATTCTCAGGTGGCTGATCAGATTGCGCTGCTGGGTGAATTTCCCACCACACAGTTGACATTCGTAAGGTTTTTCTCCTGAGTGGACACGCATATGCTCTGTTAGTCGGTACTGCCGGGTAAAGCGCATCCCACATTCCTCGCAGGCAAAGGGCTTGAGCCCCAAGTGGCTGCGCATGTGCCGTGTCATGGTGCCCCGCTGCGTGAACATCTTGCCGCAGATGTTGCAAGGGAAGGGCCGCGTCAGCCAGTGAGTCTTCTCGTGCTGCCGCAGCGTGGCTGGATCCTTGTAGCTCTTCTCACACACTGAGCACTTGAAGGGCCGGGACTCCGCAGCGTAGGATTGATTGGGGTTGGACAAATCCTCGGCTTCATCCTTGCTGCCGTATGTGCCTTCCTCCTTGATGTAAAGGTCTTCCTCGGTGTGCGTTTCCACGTGGGCGTTGAGCTGCTCCGAGCTCGGGAAGCCTTTGCCACAGGGGATGCAGACGTACAGGTTGTCACCGTAGGCCACTGGCTCGAACCCCTCCTGCCGGTAGACGTAGTTGGCACTGGTATGGCCGCCGCTCTCGCTCTCGCTTTGGCCGCTGTCATCGCTGTTCTCCTTACCGTTTTCCACCTCCTCCTTACAGGGGTAGGGCAGGTCTGCGCCGTAGGCCCCGGCCAGACTCCTCTCCACCGACTTGGACAAGGGCCCCAGCAGGATACCATTGGGCAGCCCTTCGCCCTCGTCCCTGTCTTTGCTCCCTTCCTTCCGGTCAAAGGCGTTGTCCTTCTTGATCCACTCCTTCTTGCGGGACGAGTGCCGGAGGCCCTTGCGCTGGCTGCCCTCCGTCAGGGCGTGGTGGCACTCCTCGCTCAGGTCCATCTCCATGGGGTCGCTGCTGTCAGCCATGCTGTGGGGGGCTCCGACCCCGGACTCGTCGAACGATGAGGCACTGTTGGCTGCAGGGGCTGAGGCAGATTGGGGAGAGCCGTGCTGGCTTTCGCTGTGCTGCGTGTCATCGTGGGAGGCTGCAACAGGGAGCGACGGGCTTTTCTTGGACAGGTCGAGGCCGAGCTCCTGGTCACCGGTGCTCCCGTTGGCGCTGCTGCCCCCACCGCCGTTCTTGCTGGCTCCCCTGCTTAAGGAGTGACAGTTCTCTTGGTTGGAGCTGCTGATGAAGACCTCGTCATCAGAGAGCTTTCCCTTTGACAGCTCCTTTGAGTGTGAGCCCTTCAGCCCATCGTTTGACCCTGAATAGCGAGCTTGGATGACTGAAGCAGTGGAAAGTCTTTGACTCCTGGCAGATCTCCCGACACCAAGGCCACCGGCCTTGCCAGCAAAGGACTTGCCGTTCCGCTTCAGCTTCTTTCTGCAGAGAGCTGCCAGGTCGTGCAGTTGGAGGTAGCTTGCTGCGGTGAGGAGAGCGTTAAAGTTCTGTTCACCAGGCTGGTCAGTCGTTAAGAGCTTACCAGTATAAATAAAGTCCAGGATCTGCCGGAACACGGTGGGGTTCACCATGTCCGTGTCTAAGTTTATCAGGTTGTCATGCAGGACAAGGGATTTGAAATACATGCTGCTGGCTGCCAGGATGTTCTTATGGGCACGAAACAGGGCATTTTCTACCACAATGATCACATCACAGAGGAAACCTTTGGCTCGTTGCTGGTTCAGCTGCAGTAGCAGTTGTTTGGCATGATTTGGCAGTTCCATCTCCACCTTCTCTTCCTCTCACCTTCACCTTACCACCTGCAAAACAGGAGGATAAGAGGTGTGAACCTGCTGTTTCCACTCAAACAGGTTACATTTAATAGACTGGTTTAACTTGGTGCAGTCTGTGTTAGGCTTGACTCTGACTAAGGAGATCTGAGTTCACCGAGCCCTGCAAGCTGTGATCCTGCTTGGAATACAGACAGAAGTATCTCTCATGCTAAGACTTGATTCAAGTCTTTCAAAAATCAGATTTGTAATTATCTGTTTACAAAAGCAATGGTTGCTGGCTGGAACTACTACTCAAAGGGTACCAGCATGAAAGCAATAGTTAGGAATAGGGGAAAGCTGATCCCTCTCCTGACACAATTTTGAAGGGAGTATGAGGAGCAAGAAAAAGAGGAAAGCATCTACTTCACTGTCATTTGCATATCTGAGCATGTAAAATAATTAGCATAAGCTGCAGCTTCTCTGCTTTAACATGTAGTTTGTTTCTTGGCTCTTACATGTTGAAAACTTATAACACCCAGCTGCTCTGGGATTGAGAAAATGACATGTAGCAACTAAATCCACTGAAGATGGAATTAATCACACTGAGGTGTGAATGGGAAGCCTCCTTAAGAGTATGAAAAGCTGCTTTAAAAACCACCCCCCTGGCAATGTCCATATCCCAATCCATTGACACGAAGGGCTAGAATCAACCCTCAACTGGCTGAAATTCAGGATGCTGAGCTAGCAAAGTGCCACCAAATGTCTTCACAAATCTGACACAGTTTTCCTAAGCTAGTTTTGTTCTTTCTCTAGTTTGGAAGGAATTTTTTTAAACTGATAAAGTCATATCTCACAGTCTTCTAACCTAAAATACATGAAAGAGAGGAAAATTGTGGTTACCTTCGTGTATGTATGCCAAAAACAGTAGTCATGTTGCATTTTAGTTTAGATGTTTATACTGGCTTTCCCAATAGTATGGACTGTATGAAACTCCTTGCTTGAGTTGTATCAGAACTAAATGCAGTTGTACATTTGGGAGATATCACAATACCTAAACCCCAGAATTTAAATGTGGGTCTGCATTCAGGGATCCAAGACCAATTTAAGACTTTTTTTCTTGATTTTTTTTTGGTGTGTTGGTTTGTTTGAAAGTGCCAACTGCTTCTTGTAATGGGCATTTATCTGTTAAAGTTGGTTCAAAATTGTTTCTGAGGTTCAAATGTAGGAATTAAATACCAAACATACAATAGCCACATTAAGCCTTCCCCTTCCTTCCCTTTCCAATTCATCATATTATTGAAGCATTTCTCCTATTGAAGGGGGAGGAGGCCATAAGTACAGAGAAATGAAGAGCTTAAATTTTCTCATAAAATCACATCAGTTAATGTTTTTATTGTTTGTGAGACCCATTAACACACTCTGTCCCATCAGAGCTCAAATGATGAAGCATCAGGATGCATTATCTTCCCTCTGTGCCAAGTATATACACATAAGAAAAAGAAATAAAGAGTGATACTGTCAATGTTAAAAACTACTTCCCTCAAACCTGATTCTTATAACTGATGATAAAGATTTCATTGTCAGAAAGGTGGTAAATTTACATCATCCTTTTCTGCACTACAGAAAGATTCTGCCTGTTGAAAAAAACTATCAAAATGTAAACAAATGCAATTTTTCCTCCAGTGTTGTTGCCTGACTACCCTGGTAGTTGTACCATCAGATCTGCCAAGCAGGTGCCAAGCTCCCTTCTTCCCCAGGACACAGCTCTTCCCTTGGTTTACTGGTCAGCCTGGTACTTGCTTATGCTTTTGGTAGAATTTTATGGCTCTTGAGAGCAGCTGCACCTAATTCAGCATCCACACAGATCCGTCTGGCTCCTCACCCTGACCCACAGCCAAAAAGGCTGCTCTGCTTTTCTGCTCTGTGTTGTTTCAGCAATGGATGGGAACCCCAGAAGACCCTGGTAGATTCAGCACTGGGCCTCTGTGACAAAAATGCTGCTCCCAGAGGTCTCTGGCTTTAGCAAGGGTGGCAGCCAAAAGGAGGAACTCCCAGCTTGCCATGGTGCTTGTCTCCACCTATAGTGTTTCTGTCTTAGAAACTCAGCCTGCAGAATCACAAAAACGTGACAGGACAGGGATTACTGACACTGAGCAGTGTTGAGCACTTTAAAAACAAGTTTTGCTGTAATTAGTTACATCAGAGCTGCAGCACGCAGGCAGCGTGTCTGGGGCTGGTGGCTTGCTTCCAGGCTTGCTGATTAAGAGGAAGAAGCAACAACAGAGGCATCAAATACCCACTTTTATCTAACCAGGCCAGTAAAAGTCCTTACCCCTGGGTCACTGAGATACATGGAAAGGGAAGGAGAGCAACATGGCTTGCAACAAAACACAGCGTTCTCTCTGTATAAATGCACCCTGCTCAGGGCAGGCAGGGACAGCCTTGGTGCTGCACCCTCTCACCACAAACATAACGAGGCTTTTTCATGCACCTAACATGCAAAATCCCTGGATGTGATTCTTAAGTGTTCCTTAAAAGACAAATATGGGAAAGGAAGGGAAACAGCACAGCCAACATTTTTTGCCTAAACAAACTAATAAAATATAAAATTTGGAAAAGGAGTGTGTTACTCAAGTAAAAGTGATCTTATTTCCCATTCACGGGACACTTGAAGCAGAGGTCTAGAAATCTCTGTATATGAGTTGTCTAAGCCTTTGCAAAGAGTCAAGGCTTGCTGCAGCTACTAAGGCAAAATATTTTTAGAGTTGTATTTTTTTTTTTCTTGTTCTTCCTTTCTGCCTTAAATGATATTGAAACCAGGTAATGGGCCTGCAGGGAAAGCCCTGGAAACAGGTAGAATTGTAATTCTGCTTTTTACTGACCTTCATGAGGATGATAATGTTATTATTAAGCTTCAGTATGTTCTGCAGCATAAAAATTAGCATAGTACAACTTGTTTAAATTACCTCTATTTATCTTACGTGTCAAATCTTACAGACCTATTCATGTTCAGTAGGACATAGGTAAGAGGCAGGTTATTACCTTCAGTAGATTTTAAAAGCAGTGCTCGGGTGTAAGCACTGTAACACTGCTTATCAAATTTGAATGTTGTTAGCTGAAGGCTAACGTGGATTTAGCAATCCCAACAAAGTGAATGTAATGCAACAAGGCAGCAAAGCCTTCAGCCAAGCTTAGGGCACCATGTTCAAACTTCTGTCAGAACTGCCCACCAGGGCAGCACTGTGGCTCAGAGAACACTCCTTTGACTGACATCCCTTTGCTGACAAAAGCTTTGTAGAAACCTGCCTTGTGCATCTTGTGCAGTCCTGAACAAAATAAATCATTCCAGGTATTTTCCAGAGCTGACCAGTTACAAACCCTTCTTTAGCATTTCAGAGGTGGAGGAAGAGAGGTGTGTTGGAAAAGATGTTAGCAAAAGACAAGCAGGCATTATTCCTTAACTTATGGCATTCCTAGGATCTCACTTCTAGCTGAAAGCGTGGGAGCAAGGAGAACTCCGAGGTTAAATCCCATAAAAAAGTTGGCAGATCTGCCCAAGCTTTTTAAGGGGTGTAGGCCTTATAAAGGCCTTGCTATCCATGAGTTTGCAGAGGCTGCCTCTTAACAAATCCTAACATCACCACAACCCTCAAAGCCCTGAAAAATCACAGTGGGTTTATAGTTCTTGTATTTCAGTACCATTTTTAATAACCCTTCCTTTCCTGCTTCCTGCAAAAAGACAGAAAAGGTGTACCCCCAGCTCAGAGGAGCCCTGGCTCAGAAAAGACTTAGATACATTTCTAGTAAATAAACCAAACCCCAGACCTCAAGAATACATAGATGATCTCACTGGGGCCCCAGTTTTTAAGCACTGAATGTGGTGTGCAAAATTTCACTCCTTTGCATTTAAAACATGATCACAGAAGGCTCTGGACAAAGAGCATCAGTGATGGTCTTTTCCCAGATTCAGGCTGGTTCCTTGGCATTCAAGACACAGTTTTCAGAGCAGTGAATCTGCTCCAATACTGCCGTGCAAGGAGGGAGTGAAGCAAGACTGAGGCTCTCCACTACCTCCACCATATCCTTGACACTGAGACACAGCACATGCAGAGACATGAGAGATACAGGGCACAAATCACAGAATGCAGTGATGCTGCAAGCAGATGCCACACAGCAAACAAAGCTTCGCAAGCTGAGCACCAACAGCGTCTTCCTAAGCAATGCTGCCCCAGGAGCTGGGTACCTGCGGGCTGCTGAGCCCAGCCTGGGGCACTCTGGCACCCTGAGGGCAGGGAGGTTGTGCAGAACACACAGGCTGCTCCAGGAGCTGTGCTGCTCTCACTACCCAGCAAGGAAAATTTAAATCTCTCTCAATTTCCGCAAAGATTCTGGACATCACAGAAAATTAATTTGCTAAAGTAGAGGAGAAGAGAAATCACTTCACCCCTTTAAACAGTGTAAAATCTACATATTCACTACAGATCTGATTCTCTTTAGTAACACTAAATCTCTTCCTCAAAGTAATTGCTGAATGAATGGTAAATGTGTTATCTTAGCAACCTCTGGCAGGAGATGCTATTTGATTTCATCTCTGAGTTATAGATTGCAGCACATGAATATTGTTTACCTTTTAAGCAGCAACAGCAGTGAAGCAAAGAATCAATCAAAAACAGATCTAAGGAACCACTCATTTCACGTAGAGGATTTGTGGATGGATGAGAAGGCTAGACACCGAACACCTGAGCAGTGAACTAACAGTACTGCAGATAAAAACCAACAAACAGATTAGATGTGATATAGCAAATTAGATGCTGTTAAAGCGTCAGCCTACTGTGCATGTTATAATAGACCTGGGAAAAGGTAGTGGCCTGCTTCCTTAGCTCTCCACCTTCCCAGGCAGTTGTGCTGCACTGAGCAGACACTGCAGTGGTGAGCACGGGGAAGAACAAGACAGAATTAAATCCACTGTTTGCTACATTGCTCTCTCCCACCAATTTCTGAGGTTAAAAATGCCGTGTCCGGCTGCGGCTGGAACTGGGTGAAACTGAAACAGGTGACTTCTGCACCCTTCAGTTTCAGATGAACCAACTTCTTTGAGCACTTGAGGACCCCACTGGGAAGAGCTTTCCTGTTCCTCACAGGCCCATCTGATCTTCACCTCCCCCCATCCCAACAGAACCTATTTCCAGGACTGTCCCGAGGTATCAGTGAAGTGGGTGGTTCATGGCCACTAACCTGCCCCCCAGGAGCTGCAGTTGGCAGGTCATTAGCCCATGACTTTTAAAGGTATTCACAATCCAGAACAGCAGAAGCGCAGGGAGGAATGTTTGGAACTGTGTTAGCCCAAATGTTTCCCTATCCCCAGCCCCTGCGAGCAGACAGACAACAGAATTCAGAAGCAGAAGCAAGAACATGCATTTTCATCACTGGCAGTGGAGCAGCAAAAGCTCTGTGACCTGGGCTTAAGCAGAAAACAGGATGCAGCACCCTTGTTTTTCTCACACAAGTATTTTGAACTTCAAAATAGCTTAGACCAACATGTCAAGTGACCCGGGGACACGGCTGCAGAGCCGGGGAGGGGAGAGAAAGCAACATGCAGGACAGAGCAGGATGCGCAGCTGATTTTGCAGGTGTGAACATGGAAAGGAGAAGGAAAACAGAGGGTAATTTCGCAGAGGATGCCACATCACCAAACTTAAAGTGGCCCTGCTTTAGTTTGCTCCATTCCAATTAGTGCCAGGCAGAACTGCCCTCCTGGCTCCCTGAGGCAGCTCCCGCAGGGCTCTTGCAGATCCAGCTTTGCTCATGGACACAAGCTCCTGTTTGGCACCTCTGTGTGGCAACATTTGGACACTTGTACGTGGGCAATACCTGCTCAACTGCTACCAGCTCCTGGCCCAAAAAGGAGAGAAGAAAAAGAGTCAGATGATTTCCCAGTCCCTTCTCTCACGTTCTAGAATAACAAGGAGAGCCTGACATAGCTAAGCCCTTCTCTACTGCATGGCAAACTTCCCAGGGAAGGGGGATCTCAGTGGGTGGAAAGGGTAGGGGCCCTGTGTGCATGAAAGCACTAACATCAGGAGAGCAAAGTGATTTCCAGTCAGTGCAAGGCTGCAGCAAAGCAGGAACACCCTTGCTATACAAGCTGAGACTACGAGCAGTAGAATGCAGATTAACCGCTTGGTTGCCGCTTACCATGCCAGGTACATTGGGCTAAAGGCACCTCCATCCAGTGCTGCCCGACGTGCCAGGTACATCCCATGATGTTCCATTGAAATCACAACAGGCCATCAATAGAACGTGGCTGCACGGATGCAGAATGGAGAACCAGCAGGGACGCTGTTAAATGCAATTAAAAAACTGCAATCAAAATTGAAACGTACATTTCAAAACGGCCACCTGCCTTAAATATGTAACTACCAGAACAACCTCCCCTCCACCCATCTCCCCACAGCTGCTGAACTGACACGGCAGCAGAGCAGGAGGACTCTGCGAGTTTCTTTTTGACTCTGGCCTCCTCCACTCAGGACTCCCAACGGCACTGAGCTTCACGGGGACCAGTCCAGACGTATCCAAACCCAGCAGATTCCAGGATGTCTACACCAGCTTCATTCTGCCCAGAAATTCAGGCAACGAAATATCATCACCATTGAGAAATGCCTCTGTGACAGGCATAGCCTGGTGCCAGAGCTTCACGCTCTCATTCCCCACACAGGACAGGCAACGGAAGAAACTCTGAAATGCTGATCCTCCGTGTTGTCCCCATTTCCCTGTCCCCCTTCCCAAGCCTAGAGATGTTATGGCATTGAGCCAGGCTGGATACTTTGGTGCAAGATGGGAGAAGAAGACACTGTATACCCTCTCCTATTTATAATCATAATTATTCACTGCTAATTTAATTTACATTCTTAGAGACTGGAGATCAAGTTGATTCCTGGTGAACTGCAGCTTGTACGAGCGTCGCAAAACTTAAGATCTGAAATTCCACCCTCCCCTGCCCAAATGAAAAAGCAACATCATCTTTTCCACATCAGGGAAAGGCACATCTCACAGACACCCTAAGTTTGAGAAGCTGATTGTATCTTCTGCAGTATCCCCCTTCCCCCAGAGTTCCTGTAATCAGCTCCAGCAGGATTATCATGGAGGGCAGTCTCAGGGTAGGTGCTAAGCACAGGTCCATCTCTACAAGTGATGAAACTGCCCCAGTGAAACCCATCAAACAAAACCCCCAAAAAACAGTCCAGAAAAAAAGCCTGCACCCTGGCAGGGATTTAACGGAGGTTTTTAGACTCTCAGAGTGAAGTAAAACATCTGCATAGCTCTTTTCACATTGATGGCTGCATGTCTCCAGCTGTGCTGCTGAAGACAGAAATCTTCCATTTAAAAAGCAAGAAGAATATTGATTATCAACCTTAAAAGATAAAACGCCAAAAGAAAAAGACCTACAATAATTAATGTAGTTGGATGAGAGAGAACATAAAGGAGGACACTGGCCTGGGAAACAGAAACTGTCCTCATAAAAAGGACACTGAATATAAGGAGATAGTTTGTTCTCCGTGGACATCTGCTGGGCTGGGTTCGGCTCAGGCCCAGGACAGTGTTCCCACCTGCATACTTATCCCCACAGTTCTGTAACTAAATCCCTTTCACACTGAACTAAGAGGTCTTTTGTATTCAGATCGCCCTGTTTTGATTGCTATAGGCTGAAGATTTTTAAATCTTGTCAATACAATGAAGAAGTGAAATGTAAGCAACTGTTTGCTTACTGACCTGGGCTGTGCTGAGCCAAGAGCATTTGCTGAACTAGTCTGAACAGCCCACTGCCAGCACCAACAGGCCAACCCACATTTAACTACCCTGCAACTTTAAGCATAATGGGCCAGAGCCCCGGGGATTTAGAGCTCCCCCTCCCCAGAAGATCACACTCTGCACTGCATAGGAGCAACATACTCTTGTCTGCATCACAACTCTGCAAAACCCTCAGCAATGCCAGCAATACCCACTTTAACAAAGACTGAATGCTGCATAAACCTATGTCTTGAACAGCAGCTCCAATGCAGATTTTTTTGCTTCTGTGAAGTAAGAGCTCTTCTCCATAGTTGTATTTCCCCTCTAGGGCAGAGATTAGCAGAGAACTGCTTAAACCAAAGGTGTTTCCCTACTGTTAGAACATCCCACTGCAGTCAGAAATGAAGCCTCCTGCCAATTCCTAAACAGAGCACTTGTATATTGTGCATTTATTTTCACTGCTGACATGAAGGAGCGTAAGATTACCCAAACCTCTAGTGGGAGGGGAAGAGGAGAGGCACAGACATTGCAGATCTTGTCAGGCAGAGACAGGCACTAAAAATTCCTGCATATCTGCAGAGCACAGTTGATCTCAGGAACACAGCACTGGCACAAAACAAATAAAGCTTCAGAAGCTTGTGACCAGCAACAGCCACTGGGCTCTTCTGCAGTCTTGCAACACCCCAGCGAGCTCAGTTTCAGCTGTACCTGCACTGCAAGTAGTAAAGGGAGCTCCAGGGTCCGATGCTAATCTTATTTTTTTATTTACTCTTTATTGCACTAGAATACCCACAGATTGAGTGGAGCAGCTCAGCCCACACAGGAGGATCTCTTCCACCCATCCACCAGTTAAGACCCCTTTGGTATGCAAAATTTCTGCTTCCCAGCCACCCTTGAGCCTTGATGTACAGACTTGTCCCTTTACAATGCAAGAATTCAGGACATGACTAAAGGATTGTTGCTACCTCAGCTAATCCTAGAGAGTGTTAGGCCTGGGCTCTGTCCTGCAGTAGGGTAGGGCAGTTGGCATGGGGTGGCAGCCTCATGCTGAGCATTGCTCTGGGGGCACACACAGCACAGAGAGAAGAGGAATGTCCAGTGACCCTTTTCCAGCCCCCACTGTCCTCCAGCACCCTCCGGGTTGCAGCATTTTAGGGCTCTGAGTCACCACAGGTACAAGCTGATAGCAGGTTGTGAAATGCAGTGGTACTGGAGCAAATGCACGACCCTTTCATCTGTCCCTGCGCTGGGCAGGGATCTCCAGGACAGGGATGAGGCAGGAGCTGAGACCATCCACTGTTACTCAGGATCCTTAGTTACCTGGTTTGTTAGAGCAAACAAAGCCTCAGAGTACTGGGAGAAATGAGAGAGGGTTTGATAAAGATCCTCTCATTTTTATTTCTTGTGTGGACTCAGCAAACTTTTCTTCAGGGAGCGGCAATCTGCACAGGAGCACCTGAATCCAGAGTACTGCTAATACCACCAGTTTGCAAGGGTTAACTGAGGGGTGCAGGATAGTAACCATCTTGGACCAAAATGGCATCTCTCTCACCATATGCCTGGCTCCCATCCAGCCATCCTACCACAACAGTGGTGCAGCGCTGCAGATCCCTCCCTGTCAGAGAGCCTCTCAGCTGGGGGACTACAGCCCCAGGTACATTGTGAAAGGCAGCCCTGCAAGGCCATGGGGTGTTGAAAACTTTGCTACAGTCCAAAGCACAGGATCTTATCCTTTCCTTGCCTACACACTATTCTTGTCAAGGTCAAGGATTTTCTGGCAGTCCTCAAAACACACAAATTATAGGCTTTTGTCGTGAATTAAGACTTGAAACATCTCTTCATTTTAAAGAAGTGGAAGGGGAGGAGCAAGACAGAGGGGAAGGTACTTTGGGCCAAGATTTGGTTTTGAAAAGGGGATTGGCAGCCTATGTATGTGCTTTACCCCGTAATCTGAAAGCTCCTCAGGACAGGACCCCTAGAAGCATTTTACACTGAGCCATATCCACATCCCAGAGCAAGAGAACCAGCAGCTCCCTGCATCCGTTCCAGTCTGCTCAGCTTCTCCTAAATCAACACTGCCAGAAGGCAAGACAGCACTATAACAAATTAGCACCACTCACAATTTGTTGGAGTTGCTGTTCCATTGTTTGTTTATTTAAAACACGCGCAAGCACACACACACAAACCTCCCAAGCCTGCTCTCTGCTGCCATCCCCCAAACTCCAGATTCGCAGTCTCAGAGAGGAGAGCAAAGGCTGTGGATTAAACCCATGCAGAGCAACAGCCACTGCACTGGGACTCTGCTTGGGTTTTGCTCTTTCACTACAAGCAAAACAAAAGAATGTCCACACTGTGCCAGCCTGGAACATCATGGTGTCAAAATCCGTATTTCAGCACCTGACTAGGGATGTGTTGGTAAGAAAAAGAAAGAGCCCCAGGCTTGAAAAGACCCAGCGCTAATAAAACTCTTAGTGCTAATGCTATTTATGAACATCCAAGGGATAATCTGCACCCCTTATCAGCCCACAAGATTATAAGATCTTTAAAATAGGAAACATGTCTTACTTCATAAAGCACTGTATAAGTTTACAAAGCACAATATTAGTGGTAATAAATAATTGTCAGAATTGGGCACAGAGGTGGCTGTAAAACCTGAGGCACCATCGCTGTTCCCATTTCATTGTGAGCTCTGGGCAGTGACACTGGATATTGACTGGCTGTGCTGACTTAGTCCACTCATGCACCAATCTGTTTTGATTTTAAGAGATCATCTGGGAAATGTGCTCTGCTTACACTCTCTGGAGAAATTAATGTTTTATCACGAGGTGATAACGATGAGGGTGATTTGAAAGAGCTGTAGTAGATTCTTATCCTTCCACCAAACACAGTTTAATTTGCCAGCATGTGTCAGTGTGCCAGCAGTGATTCCTTTACAGAGCATTTCTGTCTGTAGGCACTTATCACACACAGGGCACCCTCCACCGGAGCAGCTGCTCACCAGTTACATCACACAGCACACAGAGACACCTTCTCTTTAATTTCTCTTGGCAATAAGCTCTGGGCTGCTGCAGACATAGTTCAGAGGACAGTAAAGTCAGCATCATCCACTCAAACCCTTACATGCTTTCATTCAGTTATATCTTTCATTTTAGAGGGGTTTTCTATTTTCTGGCTTAAAAATGCTCTAAATGTTTGCATTTCTGGCTGCTGTATCATGTGCTGACAGATAACAGTGTCATCCAAAGCATCTCTGCTCACCTGGCTTGAGCATGGCTTTGTTTTCTGGACAGGTGAACACCAGATACCACAGTTACCTCCACCAGTCTAAAAACAGTTAAGGAAATTACAAGATTTTATACTCAGATTGAGACCTTTGCCTGGAATTCTGTTAGTGCCAAAACATTTTCGCTTTTATTCTCCAAATAATCCATGATTTATCAAATGTTTAAATACTCAGGCTTAACTTTTTAAAAAACTGCTCACTTTACATTTGTCATCTAAGGAAATTATGAGGCAATTTGTGCATTTTTTTCCTGTCAGGAAAAAAAAAAAGCCTCAAAGAGCAAAGCAGAATGCACAACCCTCCTTCTTTCAGCATTATTAACATCATCTCATTGGTAATTATTCTTCTCAAGATGGGTGTGGGGGAGTGAAAATCTGGAGCAGATTCTATTTTTAGAAGATAACCTTGGGAAAAACAGGAGGTACCAGAGAAACAGGCATGAGGGGTGAAGTTGTGACAGTACTGAAACCAGCAGGAGACACAGGTGTACCAGGTGTCTGTGCCAGAGAGCTCTGAGAGCGCAAATGTGGCCACACCTCCTGCAAGATTTAGGCTTGGCTGGCAGGTTTCAGAGGCACTCAGCATTCACAGAGACAATTCACATATTTAAAAGCTTGAGCAAGAGTTAAAAACAAAACAAAACAAAACAAACAACAAAACAACAAACCCACACTAGAAGGTTATTTTAAAAGTTTGCTGGATCACTTCCCACAGAGCTCTCCCCTCTCAGCAAGTAAAGTGGTTAAAGAAAAAAAAAAAAAAAACAACCAAAAAAACCCAAGCAGAACAAAAACACAGAACCCAAAACAGCCAGAGAGGCTGAAACCTCTCTAACACAGATGAAACAACACAGCAGTTTTATAGCTACATAAATAGGATCAGCATCTGGCCCAAGGAGTAATACATGTGCAAACTACTGCTAGCAGCCACAACAAACATTGACAACACACCTTGGAGTGGAAGGAAAAAGTAAAATTCTTCCATCCTTACCACTTCCAGCAGAGCCCTCTAACATGACAGCATCAAGAGGCGCCCAGGGGATGCAGAAAAGACATTTAGTGTTTGGACTAAAGCCTCCCTCTTGGCATGGTGCATTCCCAAACACCTGTATCCAGTATCCAGCTGCTTCCAGCCCCTGCCCCGTGGCTGCTCATTATTCAGCCACATGCAGTTCTGTCACAGAGAGTGGCTCAATAAATTGTGGCACTGTTATGCCACAGTGCAGGTGCTTGAAAACACACAGATCCTGAGGCTCATCAGTCTCATCAGCCAGAGGGATGTTCTGATGCCATCCAGCTTTCTCTGACCTACCGCATCAGCCCATCTAGGGTTCATCTATTCCTTTCTCCAGGCATTTTCTTGGCAGGGACCTTGCCCAAAGAGTATGTTTTAACAGCAGGAAAACCACCTTAAAATCCCAAACCAAACAAGCCAACCCCTGTAAAGAACCTGAATAAGTGGCATCAGTGGCATCCTTCTTATCCCAAGATATCCTCCATCACAGATGCTGACATGGCTTTCACACACCTTTTTTCTCTGTTACCTCATGCAAGAAGCCTGACAATAATCCCAAATCCCCAGACCCTTCCAGGAGCAGACACAGACCCATCCCACACAATCAAAGTCTTATAATAGGGTATGTGATGTAAAAGCTTGTTTAATCTTGTGCAGGCAAGAAATAGCAGGGACCTGCCTGTAGAAAAATTAAAAAGTATATAGTAATTCATCAAACTGATTTAATAGAGCCAGCTGCATGTGCAAAAGCTGGCTCCCGCAGAGAAAGTCCCAGCAGTGTGCATTTGCTTACAAACAGGCAAGGGGCTTTGGCACAGCCACTGAATCCTTTGGAAAAGTTGGTTTTGACATGTTGGAAAAGGACTTGGATTTTTCAGCTGCTCCCTAAAGCAGGAGGCAATTCAGAGAACACACCCAAGACCTGCAGCAGGCACCACTTTAAAATTTGTCTTCATTATGTTCTAATTTTCTCTCAAGTTTCTATTATTTGCAACAGCCAAAAAGAAAAAAAAAAAAAAAACAGAGATGAAATTTTTCATGTTTCTAAAAGCAGAGGATAGGTCAGGAAAGCTCCGTTACACATCATTTGTTCTTTCTCTAGCAGTAGTCAGAGTCAAGAGCCCTTGCCCAGGCTCTTACTACTCACATTTTCCCTGTTATTCCTGAGCCAACAACCCAAATATAGATGTCAGGTTTGGTGCGTTTCAAAACCAAAGGTGTGCCAGAAGGAGGATTATTGTGGGGCTTTTTAAAGACAGTTATTCATAACAAATAGTGAAATTGCTGAGAAAATAAATTCTGCTTTGCCATCTCGCAAATGTACCTTCTTCCCCCCAGATCCTACTGGGTCACTGAGAGACAGGCAGAGCTTCAGACAGGACTAACACCTGTTTGTGCTGAAACTTGCTGAGGTGCCTAAAAATGACTGGTGAACTTGGGTCTTTCACTGGGATGAATGGCACAGTAGAAATTCTTAGTCATACAAGCTTTCTTCCTAATTCTTATGGTTTCTTCCCTCTATGATACGTATTTTTTTATTATTTGTGTAAAGCTTTCATTATAAAAGCAAAAGTATGTTATTAGAAGATATGTAAAGCACATCAGAAAGGAGCTGCAACTCTGACCACCTCTCACATGAAAGACTGGTTGGTTACTGCAATACACTTTAACTTAATTTTATTTTCCTGGGAAATGTGAGAACGCTTTTTTGTTCATTTGGTTTTTAATTGATCATATTATTTAAAGGATTTAATGAGGAATCTAAAAATCTGTGAAAGGGTTTGTTGAAGGGGATTTAGAATGAGAAGAGTCCTGTAAGAACAACCCCAAGCACTCCAGTCACAGGGTTTGTTCCTCTGCTGCACACAGAACCACAGAATCATTTAGGCTGGAGAAGACCTTTAGGATCCAGTCCAGCCATTAACCCAGCACTGCCAAGTCCACCCCTAACCCTGTCCCCAGGTGCCCCATCTACATGTCCTTTGAATACCTCCAGGGATGGCCATTCCACCACTTCCTTGGGCAGCCTATTCCAATGCTTGATGACCCTTTCCACTAAGAAATTTTCCCTAACTCCCCCAACCTACACCTTCCCTGGTGCAACCTGAGGCCATTTCCTCTAGTCCCATTGCTTGTTACTCCGGAGAAGAGCCCCCCCTTGGCTCCAGCCACCTTTCAACCTTGTTGACCCTCACACAATCGGCCTTGGGCCATCCATCCAGTCTGTCCAGATCCCTCTGCAGAGCCTTCCTGCCCTCCAGCACATCAACACTCCCACCCAACCCGATGTCATCTGTCAAATTACTGAGGGTGCCCTCGATGCCCCCACCCAAATCTCTGACAGACACACACACACTGAGCCCTTCTTGCCTTCCCACAAGGGAAACAAATCCAAAAGATCTGGCATGAAAGGCCTGGAAGACACTGCTCTCAGACACATGGTGGGGAGGTGCTGGGAAGCAAAGCAGCAGCTGAAATTAGATGGAAATAACAACAACATTCACAGAAGTTCCCCTTGGATACATGTCAGTGTGTGGGAATGATGGATTAAGACTAAGTATTTGCATTTCCCAGTCAGATGCCAAGATAGCAGAGCTGGCACACTAAAGTGTTGTGTTCCTTGAAGGGAGTCTCCAGCCACCAACACTGCCTGTGTGCAGAGCTCTGCTGCTTGCAAGTATCTCTCTAATAATGTAGGTGTTTTGAATTTTTTTAAATGTGATCTCAGTTAGTGCTCATAGAAGTAAAGCATTAACAGCTACAGCATAGCAGAGGCAGCTGGGCAAGCTCTGCTGGCAGATCCCTGCCAACACAATCAACCCCAAATTAACTTGTGCTGTGCTCCCACCCACACACAGCAAGCAGGTAGTGCCATGGTGCCAACTGCTTCAGTCAGCATGTAAGAGCAGAGTGCCATGTTATTACCTTCTCTTCTAAAGGCCACAGTAGAGCATTTTGATCTCTGCATACAATAGACACCTCAACTATTACAGCACAGGGCTGAATATTCTGGCAGACAAGGCGTTTAAAGTAAGATGTAGCCCTTCTGCATCGTTGCCCTCTCCAACAGATTTCAGTGCTTTTATGCTGCTCTTTTTTATGGCCAGCACTAACACTGCCAATGATAGATTATTTCCCATTATTTTCCCAGCTGAAAAAAAAAATTCCCCAAACAAACCACAGAGAGATAGAGCCATCATTACAAAGGATGAGGCATCATGACCTGTTTTAGGGCATCCAAGTCAGGGCCACAACCAAAAGGGTCAGGTCTTGCCCTCTTTCTGCATCAGCCCTGTTCCAGCTCAGCTTGGTCTTCAGGGGCAGCACAACAGAGCAGGCAGCAAAGCACAGCCAAGGATCAGGAACACTCTCCAACAAAGCTGGCTGTAAAGCCAAATCCCCAGTGTCAGAGGTCACAGCAGTAAGGGAGGATTGTGCTTCAACCTCCAAAACATCCTCCAGTATCCAGGGAGGCTGCTGGCAATAGGTGAAAGATGGTGGTGAGACAGAGGAACAATGGGGAAAAAGTGCCCGGAATTGTTGCTGGCACTGCAGGTTGCCCACCCAGGGAGGAGGTGGAGCAGAGCACCACTGGGACCAGGAGGAGGCTTCTCTCCCACAGAGAAGGGGACAAACAGAAGGGAATGTTCCTGCCTGCATTTCAGCCTGAAATTCTCCTCTCCAACACCCGTTTCCATAGTCAGCATAGATCAATGCCTAACTACACAAGATACTTCCAGTTTGTAATCATCTTCATTTCTACATGGTTAATCGTTGTTGGCTTCCTCCCTTGGAACTTTGTAACAGTCCAGCGAGAATGACTGTTTAGAGGTTCTCCCAAAAGTCCCCCAAATGCATCAGGAACTGGAATCTGCTGCAGGGCTGTGGTACCTTGTCTCAGCAGATTCAGTGGGTAACCAGGTCTTCTGAAACAAAGCGTAATAAGTGTTTCTGCCTGGACTTGCCAAAAGACCTTAATGCAAACAGAACTGCAGGAAAATTAGGGTGGACTCTAGTGGCTGCCTCCCCCTCGGGGTTTGGGGTTTTTTGTTGTTTTGTTGGGTTTTTTTTTCCCTTCAATCCTGATGAAATTCATTATAGTTGCATTTACAGTGAGGTTGTGATTTAAATTTTCCAAGCAGGCAGGGCAGGTTTGAAAGCCTGATATATCAGAGCGTGTGTGTGCTTCCTGAAGAACCAGGGTGGTTGCAGAGCCTTCCCCAAGGGGTGCCTGGTTGGTCCCCTCACCCCTTGGCATGTTTTGCTGTCACACAGGCCACTGGAATCCTGGCAAGTCGAGCAGACTTGCTCCTTACAGCCGAGCAGCCCCACATTCAAACATGCCAGTA
The DNA here is from genome assembly GCA_035583135.1 of Lophotriccus pileatus. NCBI lineage: Eukaryota > Metazoa > Chordata > Aves > Passeriformes > Tyrannidae > Lophotriccus > Lophotriccus pileatus. Next base: position 5,591,763 of record JAWWES010000037.1, read on the forward strand.
CTTTCCTTGAAGGTATTTACAGTTTACTTTTTAGTGCTACTTTAAGTTCAAAGGGTCTAGTAAAGCCCCATTAAGCCATTTACATCAAACTGGTTAGTTAATTATCCTGTTGCAGGCTTTAAATTAGCAATTTATAACCCCTTCCCTGGAGATGCCAGTATTTGGAAACAACTCAGCCAGGACATTTTGCAGGGTGCAGTTAAGGAACAAAAAACCCCCCTAATCCAAACCACCACCACCTAAAAAAAAAAAACCCAAAAAACAAAAAACCAAAAACAACCCCCAAACTAAACAAACAAAAAAACCCACCCAAACAACCCAGAATAAATCTCTGCAGTTTTTTTATTGGAAATCTGTTAACTCTGGGAAAATCTAGTAGGGACACTGTGGGAGAGAGCCCACCATTACCAGGTGGCAGGGATACCTTTGGCTGTGCAGCAAACACAGTGATGTGCAGAGGGACAAAGCCTGGGAGGCATTACAGCCAGATGGGCAGGATGCTTCCTTTACAGGATGTTCTGCTACTTAGTAGCATAATCGAAGGTATTTTTACATTCACATTTACAAAAATGTGTCTGCCCACAGGGGAGAACACCTTGAGGCTTTAGGTCTGGTCGAACTGCACAGCAGCACACAGGTTCTAAAGAGGACGTGGGTTTTGGTGAGCGGCTCTGTGATCTTCCCCAGGCAGTGAGGAGGCTCCTCCTGCACTGCAGCCACCCTTCAGGTTAGGGGTTACAAGATCCATTTTTATATCCCCTTGCCATGAGGGTCAGTGACCCCATGGGCCAGGTGAGGCTGGAGCTGAGGGGTGTCCATGCCCAGGATCTTCTCCCCTGCCAACAACCTTTAGTTTCTGAGGAGGAGAATCTGTTGACCCCTCAGGGACTGGTTATTCCAGTCCACCCCACTCCGAATGCAGAGCTGTTACAGAAGAGAATAACCCCCTTCTCTCCTAACTGCCAAACTAACTAGGTCCCAGAGTAAAACATTCCTCTCCCCCCCTTCCTTATTTCCACCAGCCCTTACATTAGTTCTACAAACAATTGGCATACTGGATGTTTACTGGCAAACTTTATTTAAAATGAAGATGAGGGGAAAAAACTGTCCAGTTGCTACTATTTTCACACAACAATCTGTCAGGTATAGGAGAACTCTTGGCCCCAATCCTGGAGGCTGTCCCAAACCAACAAGCACTTAACACCTCACCAAGAGCAGGAATCCATGGAAAGAAGGGCCATGTGGAACGAGACCAAGGCAAACTAGGAGATTTCACCTTAACATCAAAAAAAAGCACACAAAGTTTGAGAGAAAAATTCCATTCTACTTGAAAGACAAGACAGACAGATGGAATCAAGTCATATGACAGACCCTGCCATTTTTTGGCCTTCATCTTAATACATCCCCTTTCAGATGGCAAAAAAAAAAATTAACTTCTGCCAAACAAGTGTCAGGTTTACTTAAAAAGAGAGATAAAAATCTAAGCAAGTTATTTTCTTTATACTATGCAACCATGAGATTCATTTTGCATTTGCTTGCTTCTTGTTATGGAGAGTAGCTGTTTCACAACAATTTCTGGGACAGGGGACAAATGGGAAGAAGAGAGGGAAAAGACACTCAGATTTCAAACCAAAGGCACAAAAATATTTTTGTTCAAAATCTGTAAGATGATATAGCTTTTATGTGGTTTACTGCTCCAAACTGCAAGACAGAGGCCTTATAATAAAAATACAGGTAAACACAACATAAAATCTAAATTATCTAAAGGACTGAAAAACCCAACCCCACACATAGATGACATTCCCCGAATTCTCTGTCCTTTCTTGGGAGCAGTTACACCCAAACCATCACTCAGACCAGAAGCTGTTCCCTCCTGCTAATCACTCTGGAATCACACACCAAGGTAAAAAAAGTTCAAATGCAAGCGCCAGCCTGGCCTTTGAAACAGCCCGGTGCTAATGGGCCACAGGATTGCATAATGCTAGGAAATCATAAAATAATGTGAAACTGGGGAGAAAGAAGCAAAAGCAAAAGCAAAGCCCTCCTGTGGATAAAACAAGAGTCTTTCCTGCCCCTCCAAACCCCTCCATTTCCAAGGCATGCAATACCCAGGCCCGTGCCTAGAACAGGTGTGTCTCCTTAAATACCTCCCCTGTCACACTTGTGGCCCATGGATACAGTGCTGCGGGATTATATTAGTACCAGTGCATACCAGCTGGAGCTGCCCCGGCGGGATCCTGTAACTGCTCGCCCGGGGGGAGCAGCTCTCCAGCCACATGACTCCAGGGACACACAGCGACCCTGCGCTGCCCAGCACTTGTGCTCCGGGGCTGAACCGACCCAGGCACGAGCCAGAGACCTCCCCCAGGAGCGGGAAGGGAAGGAGGGCTCCAAGGATTCTTTTCTTTCCCTCCTCTGCACTTACTACCACCAAATTCTCAACTGGTTTACGTCAAATAGACACAGTGAAAACCACGGTAAAGAAGAAGATGCACAGCAGAGAGGGCAAAGTCCACCCAGCCATTCCCAAGCAGAAAATGCTGACAGGGCACAAGGCAGGTATGGCTAAAGCAGGATGAAGGAAGGACAAAGGAGAGCGAGCCTCATTCATCTCCAAGTCAGTGCAGGAAGAGACACCCCTTGGCAATTCCAGCCTAATTCATCACTGAGCCCTGGAGGATGCATACCTTGGAGGATGCTCGCTGCTGGCCTGAGCACCTCAAAGTGCTAATAAGAAAATTCTTATGGCAGCAAATGCATTAGTGACATTTTTTGGTGTCATCTGTTCATGACTGGCACAGATAATACAAGGAAAAGAGCTACATGGTGTGAGCTACAGCTCTGCCTCACAATGCAAAGGTGTTCCTCAGCATGAAGAACTGCCCCAATGCCACCCTAGCCATGAAAGGCATCTTGTAGTACAGGTCAGGGAGCTGGGGCACTGATGGATGTGAGAAGCTGCTGAGCAGCACAGAGGGGCTCACAGGTGGAGTACCACAGGGCCCCGTGGGATCTCCTCTCTTACTCCTCCTTAGTAGCACAGGTGTCTTCATTTTCCAGAGAACAGTTCTTGCAACAGGTTTTAGGAGAGTACGTGAGTGAGAATGCATGCACCAGTCCTGATGAAAAGTCTCATTTATGAGGAATCTACCACATCCATAAGTTATTCCACTGGTTAGTTAATTCAGATTTCCAGGTTTGAGCTCCCATCAGGTTTGTCTGCCCGTCCCTACAGTAAATAGCTCCAGGCGTCACAATCAGCCGTTGGGGGTGAAGGCAGTGCCAAGCTAAATGTTCTTCTCAAGTGGTGTAGGTAGAACTTCTTCAGTCCACCTCTGCTCTACACCCCCCGAGGGCTGGGTGATACAGAGGGTTCAGTGAACCCAACTCATCAGTCCAGTGCAAGCTGGAAGCAAAAGGAAATTCTCACATACTCTACATCCCAGTCATCTGTTCATCTTACTCATTTCTGTTCAAATAAATCCAGAATAAGGCCGTTCCGTCATACTTCATTCTCAAACAAATGAGCAGGACCTCAAAGATCTCAAATCCATCTACCCCTACAAACACATATCCTTCTTACTACTGACATTTCTCATTTTCAAGAAGTCTCAAGTCCATAGCCATAAAAATCAGCATTAACTGCCAGGTGACCTCTTAGTCTTTAGCCAACTATTTCTTATGCTGGGTCCTTGATTACCAGGCAAACACGTGTTGCAAATGCCACCCCATTTCTCAGACACCCAGAGTTTAAATGTTGAACAGCCTCCCACAACTAAGATTTAGCATCTTTACCTTTCCTTTACTCTTTGCCAGCCACAGTGTCAGCGACTTCTGGCCAGGGGGCAGCCAGGCTGGGGAGGGCACTGGGCTTCACACATCTGTCTTGAGATCTCACAATGCAGACTGTCCCCTCCTTCTCAGGCAACTTGAAACCAAGTCACCAGAGCAGGTCTGTGTCCCCAGCAAAGGGAGGCCCAGCTGTATTTCATAACTGTGCCACATTCAGAATGTGCACTTCCAGGAACCTTGATCCTTGGTGACACATCTAATGCAGAGACAATTATTTAAGAAGCTATTTTTAAAACCCCCACATTCAGTACAGGAGTGCAATCATTCACTCCAGTTTTCCACAAGCAAAAATTTGTCAGACTTTGGGTAAACCAGGCCTTCTTATGAGCAATCCCTCTGCATAGCCAGGGCTGTGTGTTCCCATGGGGAGACAGCAGCACATGCATTTTCTCTGGAGACTCCGAAAGGCTGAATTTCTTGGTGAGAGCAAAACAAACCGAGCCATTTAAGTGGGAGTAGCTGAGAACAGAGCTGTCCACGCGCCTCTGTACAGGCCTCCATCCAAGCACTCAGCTCCCACTCCTGTCAGTACTTGCAAGCCTTTAATCCAACTGAGGTTCTTCACCAACCTCCAACTATTTCATGACGTGCCTGTCTTGGGGCAAAAAATCCTCGAGAGTGTCCCTGTAAATCAAACACGTTCGTTATATAATTGAAGAAGTTTTATGGGGGAGAATGGCAGAAATCCTACTGTCATTAAGAAGAAAATTAGTGATCTAGGGCACAGCAGTGATTAGCCAGATAGCTACCCTTTTTTATTGAGGAACCAGACTCATAATTAAGGTGCTTTTTCTTAAAATAATATATAAATAAACTATTGGAAAGTTTTATACAACTTTAACCAGCGGAATTTCAGAGTTCAAATAAATTACAACCTATTTCACTGTAGGACTGTCTGTCTCTAAGGCCATAATTAATTTTAATGTTCAAAGTTGCAGTGCCAAGCATGTGACCAGGAGTAAAATAAGAAAACCCTCTTTTAGGCCTCTCTGGCAGTTTCTGTCAACAAAGACAGGAAAACAGGAGGCCAGGTGCGGTTATGCTCAGAGATACCTTCAGTCTCACACACCGTGAGATGTATGTAAAATATGACAAATTCAGAACTCACCCCCATTTCAGGGGAGGGTAATGATGAGAGAGAGGAAGGGGAGGGAAAAAAGGAGATCAACTGTCACATGAATGACTTCATAAATGAACACACAGAGGGAGTTCCCCTTATCTGTGTATCACACCGTGGCAAATACAGGGAAAGCCATGGCAATGCCCTGCCAGCAGCTAAATGTGCTGTTACTTGTTTATTTATTTATTCAGATAGTGTCCAATGGTAGAGGAAGACTGGATTTAAATAAAAGTAATTGAAAGCTACCAATTTTAATCTTGTTTTACATTCAGACTCTAGTTATTTTCAGAAAGGATGATCAGGGGCTGGTAACTACTAACCATATTGATTTGCAACTAAATATAGTCTGCCATCAATTTGGTATTATGTTCTGCTAACCAGAGCTGCACTATCTCCAGCTGAAACATCTATTCCATTTCACATGTATTTATCCAGCTGTCATTTTTCCTCCTTTTATTATTTTATTAAAAAGTCAATAACTTTTATTAGACAATTTCTTTTTTTTTCCCATTTGAATCATAGTGCCTGAAAAGTCAAAAATCCATGGAGAATTTTTTACATCGTTTTTGTATGAGCATACTAAGCATTTAAGTCCAAACATGTCTAACATTTAAAACAAACACTTTTATAAAGAGGAGTGAGCCAAAGCTAATGATATAAAACTGAATTCTCATTGCCTAGTCCTTCAAAATGTAGAGCTACCTGATATTTGCTTCCCATGAGATCTTGTTTCTTATTCACCAGCTTAGAGAAGGAAAACAAGCATCCCAAATTTCTTAGTCTTTCATTGTTCTCTCAGCTGAAATCCTTTATTGCACTAAATAATAATTAAAAAAAATTCTGCAAAAATGGCCTGAAGGTCTCCCTGCAAAAGCAGCTGCCTCTGTCAGAACAAATTCTTGTTCCTCATGCTCAGGGACAGACTTTCTGCAACTGTCTTTCCTTAAACCTTTGGCAGAAGACAAGCAGTGCCTAAATAACGACAGACCCAAGTTCACAAGATCTATGAAAATTATTTAAGACAGCTATTGTAACTTCAGGTTTCTCTTATTATTGTTATCAAAAAGATCATCCAATGTAGTAGCTTTTAGTCATTACATCTACAGTGCACTCGACTTTTGCGCAATAACCCACAAATTCCCAACCAAGATTACCAAAACCAACAAAAGCAAGAGGTTCCACTTCCTACAATACACATCCTGCTTCCCTTTTCTTGGTGTACGTACTGAGAGGCTGTGATTGCATCCACCCACATTGTGTTTAGCAACTGAAATTGGAAAAATGTCTTTTTTCCCCCCCAAAAAAATCTTAATATACGTGCCAATGGTGGGCTAACAATGACTTTTTGCCACCGACAGAACACACATTTTGAGTGTGTTACATTTTGAGCACAGCCTGAGGCACTTGGGCCACAGGAGTCTGAGCCAGGTGAGGTGCACCCTGCGTGTAGCTGCTGGTTGTGAATGCTGAAGGATGCTGCTCAAGCTCCCCCATGACCACAGGTTAATCAGTAATGAGACTGATGTGATTACAACAGGAAAAGCAGTGCTGTATCATCACAGTGCCCTGGTCCTGCATCATTCTGGACAACTGTCACATGTGTAGCTTGGACGTTGGGAGAATCTCCCTGGATAATTTACCAGTACTGCTGGTCTCAAGTTGTAGCTCGATGGAAAACATAGAGATGAATCATTCCATTCGTACAGGTGTTTGAAAAAAGAAAGTCTGGATGCATGGAAGGGATAAAACCAATAAACCCTCTTTGCTCCTTGTTGTAAACATCCGTTCTGCTGGTGTGGAGGGAGAAGCAAACAGCAAATAAAACTGCACATCCCTTATTTAAAAGGAATATGACTTGATACTTCAGAAATAGCCTAGTAAGAACACTGTTTCCCTTCCCTAATGAAGTTGCATGTCCAGTATTAAGGAAAACTAATCTTTCAGTAACATTTCAGCCACCTCAAAGAGCAATTTAAAAAATAATGTGGGGTTGTGATGTTGAAACAAGCTTTTCCACCAATTACTTGTTAATAGCATCCAGAGGCTCCAAGTAAGAAACAGGACCCATCATTCCAAGCAATTTATAATAGCAATACATAGAGTGAGGCAGAGGATTTGAAGGGAAGAAAAATGCTGGGGGCAAGGAGAGGCAGGGGGAGGTTTAAAAATCACAAGTAAAATTGCTAAGTATATCCAAAATATAAAAACTGGAGTAAAAACCAATGCTCTGCAGCAAAGCCCCCGGCAAATACAAATTGCTAAAAAAAAAAAAAAAAAAAAAAGAAAAAAAAAGAAAAAAAGGAAAGTAATTCCTTCCTTGTTTGCCCCATGAGATCAGACCCAGCAGCTTTCCTGCAGCCCAGCCTGGAGAGCTCCAGCCCTTTGGTACCCCTCTGGCAGCCTCGTGCCCTGGAGTGCTCAGGTGTGCCAGGCAGTGACAGCCCACAGGTACAAACTCGTCTGCCCCGGGGCTGCCTGGCACACCAACTCAGAAGGGCTCTGTGCGCTGGAAGAGAAATCTCCCCAGAAAAGAAAGAAACTCTCCCTATTTTGCCTAGAAAAGCCTCCTCTGGAGAGCTGAGCCACATTGTGGGGAGGTGGCGATTGCTGCCTGCGCTGCAGCCGCGCTCCTCCCGGGGCAGGGAATGCCACGCTGCAGCAGGCTCGCCTGCTCCAGGTTCACATGGAAGCATTCCAAGCTACTCAGCTTCTGACAGCTCTCCAACTGCTCTTCCACGCGGTGTTGCTTTACATTACATTGCTTTCCCTGCCAGGAGGCACTGCTGTATTACAGTACAGTCGTCTAGCAAAATGTAAAACTGATTTCTTCACCTCCCAAATACCACCTGACTGTTGCCGCTGCAGTCACAACTATAAGCCCTGCTCTCTATTACACTTCCCTGCTTTTGTGCATATACAAGAGGTTTTAATATCTTCCCTCCTCTTCAGCCTCCTTCCCAACTTTCTGCTTGTCCCCTCCCTGTCGTGCTCCCCAGTCCTTTCTGTGGAGGGCAGCCCTCCTCAGCTTCCAGCCCAAGGTGTCACTGCTCGAGTTAAAACACCCAAGTCAGCTCATTAGGGGCATTATCAGGTGACTGGACCGACTGTCACACCAAGTAGAGAAAGTGTGAAAAATAACTCAAAACATTGCAGTGACTTACAGCTTCCCTAACAAGCTCAGCTTCCTGTTAAATCAGAATTTTACCAAAGAGAGCAGGCTACAGAGGCAGTTTATAACACATATGCACTTTTAGGCATTTGGCTTTTAATTCTCTTCATTTCAGTGTGCTTTACATTACCGGTGGGCTACAAGGCAAAACTAGTTCCCTGCACTGCAGTGTAGCTGGTTTCCTTTCCAGTTTTGAACTATAAAAATAGCCATATTATAAGAGCAAAGGTCTAGCTCTGTCTGTTCTTCAGTCGTAGCCAGAACAGGGGAAAAAAAAAAAAAGGGGGTGGCAAAGGGGGAGGAAAAGCAGTGAAATAGAGTACAGGCAGTCTTTTCCCTTCTTGCACCCTGTGCAATTGTTAAAGATCTCCTGATCCAGGGGTTGCATCCAGGCCATCACTTTTAATAAGAACTTATCTGTCCTCCATCGATTTTTCAATCTGTTTAGACTTCTGCTATCCATAACACCCAGTGGCAATGAGTTTCACGTGGTAACTGCTGCTTGACACAGTGCCTCCTCTTTGCCTGCTTTGAATCAATTTAGCAAACACAAGAACCATGAAGGATCACTCCCTACTCCCCTTCCCCACCCCATTCATGACAATATAAGACATCTGCAATTTCTGTAATAAGTCATCTCTTCTCTATGGCAGAGAGAGAAATCAGTGAGTGACTTTTCTCTGGCCCTTCCCTGGCCCTCCACTGCCTTTGAGAGGTGGTGACCAGAACTGCAGAGTGCTTAAGACACTGGCACACCAGGGATTTACCCAGCAGCACACTGATGGTTTCTATTTGGTTTACCAGCTTGGGTAAACATCCAGAGAGTTTGTTGATTCCTCAGGGAGCACAGCATTTCCTCCCAGCTGAGGGATCAGTCAGACTTGGCACTGCGATGCAGAAATCACTACCCTGCCTCATGAGCCCCTGCTAATCCCAGGAGACCTGCTTCACCAAACAGAGCTGCTCCACATAATTGCTTGGCTTATCTCCCCTCTCTTAGCTGAGCTACCAAGGTTCCAAAAGCCCTCAAAATTAATGACAGGCATGCCTGCAGATTAAAACCCTCTACCTGTGTAGTGCTGTGTGCATCACTTGTTCCCACAGCACTGCAGTCGCAGTGCTCGGCTGAGGTTTCTCTGTGCTCCTGACAAGCAGCTCAAGTGCTGCCGGATTAGCAAATGCTGGGAGGAACCATCAGAGCAGTTTGTTTGACTCAGTTTCAGAATTTCTGAGAGGCAGTTGTAGCACATCACGAGAAAAGTAACATAGAACAAAGTTATGAACTGAAACACTGAATCTCAGCATACCTGACCAGAAAACCAAGCAGGTAATTTGAGCAAACACAGACTCCTCTGAACCCACAGTTAACAAAAGGAGCTCAAGACAGCTTAACAAAATAATAGCACAGACACATTTTACTTCCACAGTTACAAACCTCTGAATTTGAGTGAGCAAACTATAGGAATAACAGCCTTTAAGCATTGATGAAAATCTACAACTACCCACGAGCACACACAGGCTGGGGGAATAAAGTCATCCAGTCCAGAATATAGAAATCTAAACCTTCCTTCTGGATATCTCATTTGCTGAACATTTTGCACACAGTGCCTGCAAAAATAACACTGGGTGTGTTAAGATCTGTGCAGACAAATTCCTTTCCTTCTGTTTCCTAAGGAAACTAACATGGGATAGAACATCCCTTTTACTCAATACGATGAGGGATCCCTTGCTGGAGCTCGGACATAAAGGGAATTCAGAAAGTCAGCCAGGGACCTGCCCACACCCATCACCAGGACTTTCCAAGACTGGAATGAGAAAAAGTTCCGTTTCAGTTGTGCCTCAGCCTCAAATGTCAGTCATCTCTATTTTCTCTTTTGAAATGTACACACAATATACACACACCTATTTATACACACATGTATAAATGCCCTCTGATATTTCTTCTGAAATCCCCACTTTGACTGACACTTCTCACAGTCCTGAATCTAACAGATGGTTCCCCAGTTCATTTACCCCCTGTATTATAAAATGCTGCCATCCATGAGGGATCAGAACCAGCCAGGAGCCTGAACACAGAGAGCACGGCAGCCTGCTCACAATAAGCAGAAAAGTTATCACTGTAAAGCAGTTCACAAGGAGTGTCTTAAACACAATTACAAGGAAGTGGCAGTGTGCTCAGAGCCACACCAGGCAGGATAGAAGGTCTGAGTCCCTTGAGTCATGGGGCTCATTCCTTGCTGCTCTCCAGGAAGGTGTGCACAAGCAGGTGAGGGGGCAGACAGCATCTGCTGCCTCACACTGGACTCCAGGCTACAAAAAGTACTATTTGCTCACATCCCCTTTCTTTGGCAACCAACTGAGAAGCTGCTTTCTTCTTAGTCTAAAAGCATCTCACTCCAGCTCAACTAGTTTCAGAGAAGATTCAGCTGTGGAGAATGAGGATGCCCCCCATTAGACAAATGTTCTGGCCTCTTGTGGGCATAACTCTCCCAGCAGGAACTGACAATGGATCATGTTGGCACAGAAAATACATTTAAGCTAAGTTCTGTTGATATGGTCCTCTCCCAGCTGAGAGCAGAGGATCCCTGGTCACCTGGTATCTACCACATTTATCCTGCCATTGTTGCAGAAGCAGAACTATCACTGGTGAGGAAAAGTCATCCATAGTCAGGGAATGGGCTCTACTTCTAAGCCAGAGAAAAGGGACAATGGATGAACTGATTTTGCAATTTGAGAAGGGTTCTTCTTATCATCTGGGACATTAGCATGAAACAGCTTCCTCAGCTCATGGTTTAATGAATAAAGGAATCAAATCTTTCAGTACATATTGTAAATAACCACAAAGATTTGCCATCTGAAACAGCCACACATGGCTCTCTCCATACCATTTACAAGCAAACATTTCAAGTGCTCATCTGAGAGAGCTGAAGTGGGCAGAGCTCAATGCCAGCCAAGCTGACTCTTCAAGGGAAAACTTGGACAACACAATACTGAAAGTCTTGGAGATGGCAAAGCCTCTGCAATCTATGTTCAGCTTTTTCTCAAACGCTAAGTTTTTCTAGCAAACTGGTAATTTTCCAATTGTATCAAATTCTTTGATACATACTTGGGAGAACATTTAGTTATCTATTACCATTTGTATGGCTTATTTAAGCTGTGAAAAAAGTCAAGTGATGAGGGGAAGAAACTTGCCCAAAATCAAAACGGGACCCCCATCCTCACTCCCTTATCTCCTTGTCCTTCTGCAAGTGAAGGACAAACCTGCAGCGCTCTGGCTTCAACTGCCGGAGCTCCAGCTGCTGCTCCCAGTCAGCAGCACAGCCATCACACCCATCCCTTCTGGGGGCAGCCCCAGAGCTGCCCAGCAGGCACACACTGGGAACAGCTACACCCCAGGATCTATCCACGGGGCTAGGCAGAAAGGAGTATCCAGGGTACCTATCATGGCAACATCTAAAATGCAAGTATCAGAGCCCTCTGCAGACAAAAAGGGCTTTCCCCCAGGCTGTTTAAAATTTGCATGTTCCTGTGTAGCACTGAAGATAGCAGCAATGGTGATTCATTAAGATAATGATTTAAGTAGGAGGCTTAAGAAAGTCGGGGTGGATTAACATCCAAAGGGCTGCAGTTGGAGCTTCTCCACTCCAGGCTGCCACCTTCCCTTTTAAGGGAAGGGATGAATTCCAAAAGTCAGGAGAACTATGAATTAACAGCAGCTATATTACAACTACATTGCACTGAAGCAGAAGAGCACCATCTCTGCTCCTGCCCATCCTCCTTGGCAAGGACAAGTAAAAAATTTTATGCTGCAGGAAAATTTTCATGGCATTATAAATCATTGACAATTATAAATTATTGGATTTTCTTTTATTTCATTAGTTTCTTAATGCAGGTTCTCCTCAAAAAAAAAAAAAAAGGGGTTGTGTAAATTTGTTTTAAACCAATTTTCCATCCACCTTAAAAACAATACACGTTTTCTTCCAAACACTTGTCTTTCCCTACTATTGAAAAATCAGATGGGTTTGATAAATTGATTGCTCCCACATAATAATGTAAATACACACATTGGGAAAAAGCACACAAGTCCTTTCCACACCCCAACATTTAATCAAATCGTGATCAGTTACGAGTTGAGACACGAATTCTGTCCGTAACACCAGGTTAATGCTCAGACAGTAACAGGCAGCTCATACTTCATGCCTGCTAAGAGAGAGGCCTCTCTAATGTGATTTTGATATATTACTTTCAGTTGCCTTCTAAGAGATGCACAGGCAGCCAGCCTGGCCGTTGTGCCGCTCGCTGGTTACGCTGCACCAGGGCATCCCGGAGTGCATTGCCCCACTCACCGCTAGCTGTGCTTGGGCTGAACGTCTTCTGGGCACTCTATCCCATGCTGATTCAGAACAGAATAGCTCCCTGGAATGCAATTATAGAAAGAGTGAGGGTTTGTCTTAAAAAGGGATTATTCCAGAACAGCTATTCCTTATTAACTATTCCCAATCACCTCTTTGCTAGGCTGAGGAAGTTAACTGAGATTCAGATCAGTAATTTACCTTGGTCTGAATCAATGTCCCTGTTTAGATGAGCCCTGGTACAGCATCATACACTCACAGCAGCAGCTTTGCCAATAGAAACAGACTCAGCTGCAGTGAAAGTAGAGCTGCTGCGTGGACACATCTCAGCTGAGTTTGGTTTAAGTTGGGCAGATAACAGGATCAAGAAATATGTTTAAAAAAAATAGTTGTTCCTATCATGTTAGATCTCATCAGCACTGCATGTGACTTTTTGTACTTTACAAGTCTCAGGATCTGCTTTGTTCCAATTTGGTTTATTCCTTAGATATATGGAGACCTTAACAGCAGGGAAATTTTGAGTTCTGGAACTTCTTTGTTTAGTAAGTTCTTAGCTTGCAAGATTTCTCATCCAAAAGGGCTGAGAAAGTACCTGGCACATCTTCGATGCTTATTGAATACATTAAATAAATCAAACGTTTTATGATAAAATTCCACTCCCCCACACCAAACAGATGTAGGTGCAAGTCAAAGAAGCTTGAAAAATTGCACTAAAATTGATTTTGCTCCAGATTTCCCCAAAGGAAAAAATTTGAGTGTGGGTTGAGACAAAAACATGGAAAATTTAAGCTATCATGAACAACTGAAAAGAGAAGTGGAGGAAAGACAGAAGCCAAAACTAAACTTTACATTCAGCATGCATAATTGATATTCTCTACAGTGTTCTGTGTTACAGGCATTCCTGGACTCACACAAAAGGTGGGAGTCTTTTTCTTGGGCTCATCACACTTCTAGAGAAAATTGTGAGATAGCTTAATGCTGGAGTCTCCTGCCTGCTCAGGGGAAATCACAAACCCCAAAGAAGGCTCATTCACATTCTGAGAGGCTGGAAAAGATAGGACCCAACAAAGCTGAGGATATTGGTCCCAAAACTGAGAGAAGAATTACTTAGAGATACTTGTCAAGTCCTGCAGCACAAAAAAAAATCTGCGAACCCTTGAACACCTGTAACTTAAAATACACACAAAGCCATGTCATGTTGCATGTGTTACAGGAAGGGAACAGAAACAACATCCTCTGTTCAGATTGTTTCTAGACTGTTAGACTATGACTTGGTGTGGCAGGACTGTTAAACATCACCATCTGCATGATGTTCCACACCTGAGTTTGTGTCCAAGCAGGCGGTTCTGGGCAGGGGCAGAGAGTTTCCCTGGACACAGTTCAGCCATTTCCAGGGCTGGTACTGGCATCCCAAAGGAGCTCTCTGACAAAGACAGCACAGAGCTCAGTATTTCAGGACAGCATTCAGCTAAAAGACCATTTCTTGTGTCCCTGAACTCCTTCATGCCACACCTCCCACTTTCACACTGACAAAGCTGGTCCATCCTGCACACAGTGAATCAGGGATCCTGTGTCCAAAAATGGGGGATCCAGCCTGCCATTACTTGATCACAGCATCTGTAACTATCAGTCTCCCATTGCATACAGGCAATTTTAGTCCCTGGATGTAATATTTTATGAGCAGCTTTTATGGGTTCTTTTCCCTTTAGGAGAGAAAGTTAAGAGAGGCATGGCAGAAAGGGGAAAGGGCTATTATAAATATATGCAAGTCAAATCGGGGGGGAAAAAAAAAGGAAAGAAACTGAAACCACTTCCAGTCTCTCTCCCTCTAATAAATTCCACACTCTCATGGTCTCTGGAACCACTTCACAGTAACCCCAAAAGACGTTCACCTGTTCCCACAGCACTGAGAAACAAACAGTGAAGCGAGAACAAAGCAGCTCCCACCTCGGATGACCAATATAATCCCCTGACAGCACATGGTGAAGGGAAAACCTTATCATTACAGGAGAAGAAAAACAAACACACACGCACACACACAGCTCCACTGCTGGGCACTATTAGCATCCTCCCCATTTTCTATACGCTTCCAGTATCAGGAGATTTATATTCAGGCCAAAAGCTCACACTGGCAGGAGAGGAAAGTACTTTGGAGAAGAGAGGGGAAGGGGGAAAAAAAAGCCTACAGTTTTTTGGCTTGTGATCAGCAGGCTGGATGCATTCTGTGGAACTAGGCCAAAGCGTTAGTTATTATATTCAAGAGAACATCTGAATCCCAGCTCAAGGGAGCCGAGTTTGCGGCTCTCATTTATGCTGTATATCAATTGAATATCAAACCACATTTTCCGCCTTCTGAATAATAAAGCTTAATAGTTTGGGACTCCCATATGGTCTATTGTTAAAATATTTCCAAACACTGGCTGCTGTTTTATTTCTGAAGGAAAGATTTCTTTTTCCTCTTCAAGCTTTCTTGTTTTTAAAAGATGCTCGTAGGGAAAGCTAAATATATTCATCTTTTAAATATTTCCAGTTTTAAGAAGAGCTGAAAAATGAGAGGATAAGGAAAAGAAAATACATTTGGGAACTAGCTTTTTTTTCCCTTTTTAATGTCTCATGCAAATGTTTGTTCCAGGCAGAAGCAGCTGGTGCCACCAGGCTCTGCTGTTCAGAACAGGGGGTGCAGAAGCTTTCAGAAACCATGAGTTGCTCTAACAAAAGAGGGACCACACAGACTCAAACCATTCACAAAAGGACCCAGGCCGATTATTTGACTATTACTTACAAGGAAGCTTGGCCAGTAACGTAGGCAATAAATACTGGAGAAACCTGTTCTGTGCATAACCCGGGTTTGTCTTCTCACAAGTCCTGCTCTCTAATTAGCTACTCATTCCTGGAGGGCATTGCTGATGGATGGAGTGTATCAATTTGGTATATTTTAAAAAAAAAAGTCAAGAAACTTGTTAAATAATAAAAACATCAGCATAATAAACATTCTGTAGTGTGTTAGGAACGGTCACTAGTGCTCCTTCCCAGTCACACCAGAAAAGAGCACTCCTGTTCTTTCAGAAGAAGACTCGGTGGCCGAGTCTCTGACACTCAAGGGCTGCAGTGCCCTGCTCAGAGCATGGATGAGAACTCAAAAGTGCTCATCCTCTGGTCCTGCAGTCACCCCCTGTTCCATCAGCAGGAAAGGACTCGACTGCTCCACGAGCAGAAGTGAAACCTGTGGCACGGCCTGACTGTGACTGCTGCGACCCACCAGCTCCTCCTCAGCCAGCCCCTGCCCTCCCGTGAAGTTCCTCCGTGACCGGAGCTCTTGGGGCAGCCCCAGCCTCAGTGTGTGCTGCTCACTCTGCCAGGCAGGTGCTGAGCTCTGCAGGGCCATCAGTAACAGCACAAAAACGTAGCTGTTCCTACAGCCCAGAAGCCAAGTAGAAATCCGCTCTCTCCTCCTCACTCATTGTTCTAGCCCTCATTGCTGCTTCTCATTCCTGTCTCCTCCTTTTCTCCTTCTGCCAGTGTGTTCCCCTCCCCTCCATCACTCTGCTCCAGTCCACAGGGCTTCAGAGTCAGCTCTCCTAACCCTGAAACTGGTTGCTCTTACTCATCAGCTGCCTCCTCCCCTGAAAGGAAGAAATTCCAGTATTTCAACATTCGCTCCCATCCCAGTTCGGGGAGAAAAACTGAATTTAGAGACTCTTTGCAGAACGGAAGTTCACAAGTTTAAAAAGAAAGAAAGAAACAAAAAAAGGAAACCTATTTGTGAACACCAGTACATTTTGTGTCATTTGAAATGGAATATTTTACATTACTGAAACCAAAGTTGGTTCGTTTTGGTTTGGTGACCTGACCTGAGAAATTTTGTTCTGAGTCAGTGCACTGTTGAGCTGCTTTTATTCCCACAGTGTTGCACGGCCTCAGCCACTGCAGTTTGGCAGCCTGGTAACCCTGGGCTCACTGCTGGGTCAGACTCCCTGGCTCAAGGCAGCTCCCACAGCACACACGAAGGTCTCCTGTGGCACAGCACGGCCTCTGGGAGCCCTGCACTGCCACCAGCAGAAGAGGACAGGTACATGAGACAACCAGCAGTTCTCTGAGCAGTTGAGGATGTCCTGGAATCCTGCAGAGGGTTCTGAATCAACCCCGAGTGAAGCCTTTCAGACCAGCTAGAGAAAAGCAAAGCAAAGGGGGTATTCCCATGCAGGCAGTACAGACAGGTCAAGGAAAAAAGCTAGTTTATTAGCTCTACAGGTGATCAGAAATCCAGCATTGGGCTTTTCTAGGAAAAAAAAAGGTTTCAATTTTAAGGAAACTATACTTTTCCCTGAAAAAGCCACTCCAAGGACAACTCAGATCAGTCTCCTACTCACCAGAGCAGCATTCTTACAATTTAATAGATTCTTAAATAAATTCTTAAAAATAATAGAACGAATAAAGCTCATTCTTGCAAAGGTTTCCTCAGCAGGGAACTTAAATTATAGCAGTATCAGCACCCTCCTGCCTCCTACAGAGCTCCTGGTATGACCCAAGGACTGCAGGATTTAGTTCAGCAACCCAGTCTAACGACTAGTTCAGACTCTGACGAGTATTGAACCAGAGGGTTTGCAACAGATGTCTGAACGGTCGATCCCTCGCTGCTGCCAGCCGAGACACAGGCACAGCTTTTATGAGAGCTGGGCAGAAACGAGTGCTGGTGGAGCTGCTGACGGCTCCAAGCTCTGCCCCAAGTGCTAGGGGTGCCACCAATTCCTGCTCAACAAGCAGTTCTTAAAGCAAATGGAGAGGACTCAGAGGAGCATTAGTATGTACTCACAGACAGCTGCTTTAGTAATTTTTCTGTAGACTCTATAATGTTACTCCTGTAATGTGTGTTCTGCCCCCAGGTCTGTAGATCTGAGAGAAGGCTGTGTGTGTGTGTGTGTGTGTGTGTGTGTGTGTGCACGGATTTGATTTACTTTTGAAAAAAAAAAGAGGACAAGGAGAGACACTTAGCCTGTAGTTTCGGTATTGGAAACTGCAATAAACCTCTCTTTTTAAACCCCATAACCTCATGACTGTTTTATAGTTATAAGGAATCATAACCAGAGAAAGATTTAGCCTAACAGTGATCTGCCCTCAAAGACATTAATCTGCCACATCTAATCGAAGGGGAATGAGGAGACGAACCTTTCCTCTAAGTAACTCAAACAGATGGTGCATGGCTTTGGTGGGAACTCACTGTAAGTTGCCTCTGTAACAAGGGTAAATTTGGCAGCGCTGCACACCCAGAGACACTATTTACGAGTCAGTGTGAAAGATCTCTCTGCACCATCTCCTTGTGCTTTAAAACCTGAATTCTCAGCGACCGTATCTCACCGCTTTTGTGGTTGACACATTCAACCAGCTTTCCACCCACTTTTGCACCCCCTTTAGTGCCAGCAAGACTAAGTCTCTCTTGTTCGCAAGTTTTTCCTCTTCTCAAAGTAATTCTTCACTTTTGAGGGATCAGCAGAAGGTAAAGTGCATCATGCCAACATGTTAAAGCACGGTTTTCTATCAATATTTCAAATATAACTGTTAGTCTGGGCTTCTAGTAGCTTCTTTCTTACCCTATAAAGCACACCAAAGCCTTCAGGTTAGTTTCTCTTTCTTTCCTTTTCCATGTCTTATTTAGTAAATGTAAGGTTTATTTTCTCTCCCTCTCTCTTTATCCCCCCACACCTCAATCCCCAATTTCTGTTTTCTGTTTTTTTCATATGACGTCTCTTCCCTGCATCTCCAGACTCACAGTAAAAAGCATTTCTTGATCACCTTGCTCTGGGTTCTTCCTCTGCTCCACAGGAGCAACAAATGGCTCCTAGGACACTTTGCTCTGTTTCCTCTCTTGGAAGACAGCCAAATCTTACTCAACTCTCTTCCTCAGGTCTGTCACTCAGCCCACTAACCTATCCCCATTTTCCACCCACACTGAACAAGCCATAAGGTTTCCAAACTTGTCTGGAGAGCTTAATCCCAAATTCAGCTTGTTGTCCTATAGGAGACCAGACATGAAACCAACACCAATGCTTAAAAGTTCCCATGATATCTCAAAGCAGGTGAGGACATTATTGTCAGATTCCTAGCATGCAACAAGGCTGATAGGGAGCACTGAAAGATGTGGGGGAACAAGAGACCAAATTCATATTCACTGGCAGTCCAGGAGAGTTTACTGAATTCGAAGGAGCAGTAAACTTACACACCGGTTTTCCAGACCGGTCAGGGGAGGATTGGTATTAGAGAAGCGGAGGGTAATCCCCAGATTAC
Source organism: Lophotriccus pileatus (assembly GCA_035583135.1). NCBI lineage: Eukaryota > Metazoa > Chordata > Aves > Passeriformes > Tyrannidae > Lophotriccus > Lophotriccus pileatus. Next base: position 5,610,538 of record JAWWES010000037.1, read on the forward strand.
CCTTCAACACGCTCACAGGGAGCAAATGTCACTTTGCCTGGTGAGCATGGCAGCTCGGGAGCACGCTTTACGTTTCATGTTAATAAGTATTAGCACGGAACCCAACTTCCTTCCCCCCCTAATTTTTATATAATTAAGGACCAGCACGAGCATTCTGTTTCAGTCTGCAACAGTGACAGACAACAGCACTGCAGAGTAACAGGAAAGGGAGAGAATGAAGAAAAAAAATGCAGGTGGTAGACACTTACTGCTCTGGCCACTGCATGAAATGAAGGCTTGAGTGCACATTTTTGCCTGATTGCATAGCTGTCTCTGCTGCCCATCTAATCTGCTTAGAAAACTGGTTTTGAAGGATATGGTTCAGACATACCACTCGCATGGGGAGGGGGGAGTGATGAGGGGAGAAAAAAAAAAGTGCTGCAGCTGCAAAAGATAAAATAGAGACAACTAATTTTCTCCGAGCTTGCAACACAACCTCTCCCCCTCCTCCACATGCAGTCACTGCACTGGCAGGATAAGCTGGAGATTCTCCAGCGTAAGCAAGAAGGCACAATGAGGTGTGCAGGCCCTTCTCCACCCAGATACCCACAGCCCTGGGGGTACCACAGAAAGCGGAGGCTGACAGCCCGGGGCAGGGGGGACATTCCTCTGCCTGCTCCTTTCAATTGCCTCCCCATTTTCCGGAGGGGGACGTGAGAAACGCACACTGCTGGATGTTATGCCGAGACAATAATGAGCGTAAGGGAGCTGCAGACTCCTGCTGTACCAATTGGTGGCTGGGTTCTGAACTCTCATTGTGTGATCCGATTTCTCCTGTCATTCAAGCCATTTTGCAAACTCCAAGCATACGTTCATTTAAGCCATGTGTCCTGAAATCTAAACAGCTGAAGGGGGCGGGAGGGGCAGGGAGAGGGGAGAACCACTGGATTTCTGGTGACAGTGTCTAAAATACACATTTGCACAAGGAAGTCTTGCTTTAGATAGTCACTTAGCAAAACAACTACAGCTGCTGACAGGCAAGAGGTACAGTTTCAAGTGACCATCAGACATAAAATAGGCCAAATAAATTACTGCAGTCTAAAGGGAGTGGGTGTGTGTGCTCCCACAAATGTAACAGAGATAACAAATGGATTACCACTGGGTACCCGATGTCAAGATTAGCAGCCCCAGTTCTCATTTCAGTTACACCATAGCAATGACTTTACCCAGGATCAGGCAGAAGCGAAACTGAAATCAGAGTCTGACCCAGGATGTCAGGGAGGCAGCTGCTTTACTTTTTTAATGCCTAGAATTTCAGCCCAGTTTGCTTTGTTTCAGGAGCCTAAGCTGCCTCTGGCAGAAGGGCTGGCAGCCTTTGCCAGCTGCCACGTGATCTGCAAGGATGTTTCCTAAATGGAATTTTTTTTTTTTTTTGAGGTGGGGATGGGGGAGAGGAAATGGGGGTTGTTAGTGATGGAGGCAGACAGCACGAGAAGTATATTAGCGTGTTTTGTCCCTTTCCTCAAAGATACTTTGTTTTTTATTTCTGTTCCATGCCCATGTATACACTTACCCTCTCCTCTGCACTCTCATACATATACCCATCTGTTCTTTGAAACAATCAAGAAGGCCAGCTCTGGTCCTTTGTGAGGTCTTTGAGGAGACATTGTGTGAGTGCTTACTCCCTCACTGAAGTAAAATACGAGGGGTTTTTTACACGTATATAAATAATTTTTAAGCTTTCCAAATATTAATTGCTTACGGAAATTAAACATCTGCTAACAATAAACTCCCCAAACAAATGAGAAGATGGTTTCAGTCTGACTGAAATGCTTTCCCTTGCTAATTGCTAAGAATACCATGTTCTTGTCTTTTACAATGGCAATTTCATTAGGTCTTCTCCAATTATCCAAAATTTTCAGTCCTTTCTCTTTTGTGACAGACTGGAAAAGATCCAATTCCCATCTCCAACACAACTTTCAGGGTCCTGCAAAATTAAGTGAGAAACTGGCAATTATGACAAGCCACAAAAAGTCCTCAGGGCCGAGACTGACTACGTGGGTTGCAGAGTCCACCTGCACACCTTTTCTTACCACATCACCCACAGTCCCCTCCGAGTCTTCTGAGCTTTCACAAGTATCCTACTACACACAACATCCCACTGTGGCAACTAGGTACTGGAAGTGCCAAGAGGAGCTGAAATGCTGATAACTCGAGAATGCTCAGAATAGCTGGTGCCAGGGAGAGAGAAGGGGGCCACAGCTGAATTTGCATCACACAAGGAAATAAGTCAGTTGGGTAAAAGCCCCATATGGCTGCTTGGGAACACAGAGCTAAAAGGGCTTTCACTGCTTGGAGAAGTGCAGATATGCTCCAGCTTCTCATCCTCACTCTGTGCGACTTGGTGCAGAAACTTAAAGAAGAGATTCCAAAACCCCACAGTCTTTTATTACACGAGATAAGGGACTAGTTCTTTGCATGAATATGTTTCCTGCATTTAAGAATCAAAAAGCATTTAGTACTTGCCCTCGGCCTAGCTCACTCAAGGTCAAATAGCAAGTTCAGCAGCAAGAGATGACAAGGACTCAGGTACATCCAAATCCCATTCAACTGTTGTACCCATTAGACTGAAGAGATGTTAAACACCCTCCTGGCGTCAAGAATGACTAACACCCTCCCAGGTCGGCCTGTGACAGAGAACTGGGAACTCACACATCTCCTTCCTCTACCTCCCACTCCAATATTGTTGCAAAGCCCACGTGATGAGCTTTTCCTAATCAGCAATTAAATAGTTAATGCTTCCATTACAGCAGATGGAACAGGAGTTGCTGCAGGGAAGGTATGCAGGGGGAAGGAGGAGAAAAGAGACAGCAAAGAGGAAAAAGCAGGCAAGGAAACAATCCTAAAGGAAAGCAGTTTTCCCACTAAAAGGAGTGATTAGTTGACTAGATAACGTAACCCTTAAGACTTTGTCTAGACTAGGATAAAATGCTATATTGTTGAAGGAAGGAGTTTGAGAGGCACAGTGTAGGTAAGGCTCGGCCTTTGAGCATTTGGTAGCCGAGGCAGAGACTAATTAGGACACATTCAGTAACATGTCTTAATGTTCCATGTTTAAATCCTTGCCCCAGAACTCAAGGCTATGCAAAGCAAAGGTCTCTGATGCTGTCCTAATGATTGTAAAAGCAAAGCTATGACACAGTGCAAAGAACTCAGAATGTTGAGGAATTGCTCAAGTCTCACATCCCCCATTTTTCACGAGCTCATTGAATGCCTATAAACATTTGCATCTTAAAATATTCACCAGCATTTTACCGGACAACCTGCTATGACATTTTTCCTCTATAAATCTAATCAAAGCCCCAGATGCCAATAGGAAAAGAAACCACAGGCTAATAGCCTACACTCCTGTGAAACCAATCTTTTTGCTCCAGTGTTTGCCCAGGCAGATTTAGGAAGGAGGGTGTGAGGGGAAAAGAAGAGAGCACTAAGAGTGTGCCCAGGGCTTTAGCAACACCATCATTTTGATAATCCATTACTAGATTTGTAATTAAAATCAAGTCCCACCTCACTAGGACAGCCAGATGTATCCATAGAGAACTCCTTCGGAGAGTTGTTATAGTAAATACCAGGAGAATTACGAATGCTGTACCTTCTTCTTAACCCTTCCAGCAGTATTTCAGGAACTGCCTGTCAGTTTGAAAGACTGATCGTTTTTCTCCCAGCTTGTTGCAGGCTCTAGGTGTGCCCCTAACCAAATAGGCTTACCACTTAAAAGCTTAATTGCACCTGTGGCTTAAACCTTATCCCAGACAGCACTCAGGAGCATTTGGATTTGGGCGTTTCAGGTGTGAGACTGGGGCCTGCACTCACAAACAGAGCTGGGCAAGTCAGACTAGGAGCCCCTGGTAAAAGCAGACTCTGTACACGGGGGAGCGAGGGATGGGGAAGAAAGAAGAGCTTTTTCCATTTTGATCACATTTTTACTGTATTTACATTTCCACAGTTGGGCTTGAGTAATGTCCACCTCCTTGTTTGTGACTGAGGGCAGGTTTCAGAGTCTCCAATTTCTTTTCCACAACAAAAAGATCAAAGTTTGAGCCACTTGTGCAACTTAGGTGTTTACAGTGAACTGGTCTAATCGCATGGCCAGCCCTCCCTCTTGTTATCAGTCTCACACTGAGCCAAGCTCCTTCATTCCAGAAGCACCAGGAAGGACTGAGAGGAGAGGGCACATGTCTGGTGTGGATTATAACCCACCATCCCTTCTATCTGCTCTGATGTAGGACCTAAAATACAGTGTGCTAGGGAAAGGTCCAACATGTTCAGGTAAATATTCACTCGAGGTCTGGTCTGCAGGGCTGACAAACCATTTCCAGGTTGTATTTTTAAAGAGTCTTTCTAAAAAGCAAGCAAATGTTGTGTGAAGAACCACAATGAAAGAGAAGATTCCCTTCACTCGCCTTCTCAGAATTGCCTGGGTAGTACAGGCTCATGGTGCATCTTATTGAAAAAGGAAACCTGTGCTGCCTTGTCAGAAGTTACCTGTGAAAGAAGGAGCCCCCGCAGCCAAGCTCCCACATTTCTAATCTCTCTGTCTCATGCAAGGACACACAAACTTTCTGGGGCTCAGTTTTGTAAGCTATGAAATTGAGCTAAATTTTATGGGGTTGTGAAATTGTTTTTAATTAATAATTGCAAAGTGCACATCTTCAGATGAAAGGTACCATATAAATATTAATGAGCTCAGACTACTGTCAGTATGTGTGTCTCTCAGGAATCGTAAGCACCATGGATGGATCAAAGAGGACATGCAGCTCTAAGAGACAGAGTGGTGGGAGTTGTCTCTGTTTAACTGTATTTTAAAGTAGATCCTCAAGACTGTTGTGGATATTCCCTATCAAGTTACAGCAGCTTTCAATTAAAATTACATTTTATCCTTAGGCAAAATTCCACCGTGTACCTTTTAATATTAGCAGGGCACATTTTCACTCATGTAGATATTTCTTCTACATACATGCATTACTAGATCTTTGTAAATAGGGGTCAGATCAACTGGGAAATAGGGATTTTACCTTCGTTTTCATCCCAATAAATACCCCTTACCTACTACATTGCTGCAAAACTTCCAGCTCCACTGCGCTGCCGTGACAAGCAGCGGGCTGAGGACGTGGCAGCTGTTTGCTCCCGGTGTTCGCCGCTCGGTCTGGCAGCACTTCAGACACGGAGCTGTCCTTTGAATGAATGGGGCAGAAAATGCCGCACGGTGAAGATGCTGCCCCTTGTGCCCTGAGCAGTCTCGTCCCGAGCGGGGGCTGCACCAAACCCGGCCAGGGCCAGGCCCGGGAGGCCGGAGCGGCCCGGGGGGCTCAGCGCGGACATGTCGGAGCACGGAGGGGGCAGCGCTGCCGCCCGGCCCCGGAGCCGCTGCCCCGCTGGGCAGGCGCTGGGGAGGAGGCTCACGGCCCCCTCAGGAATGCGGGATGGCCGCAGGCCTCAGCAGCCTTTTCCAAAGAGGTGCTTACGTTTGTTTCTCTTGGGGTCCAGCGAACCCGCGCTGTTTTGTTGCCGGGATGTTTTGCTGTTTTGTTTGAGGGCGGGTGGGTAGGTGGGGAATAAGGGAGAATTGCTCTGTTGGGTTTTTTTTAAAAAAAAAACAGAAGACAACAGGGTGTAGAGATCTTTCTTTGCCTGAGGAAAACTCAGTTTTATCAGCTGCCCTCTTACCTCTCTCCAGCTCTAAGACCCCATGGGCAGCTTGCTGCTCTGCAGCCAGGGCATCCCAGCTGCTCTGTGAGCCTTTACACGTGGCCAGCCAAGGGATCTACGGCAACTCCCCTCCTTCCTGGGGCTGCCTTGCATTCCCTCAGTGCCCTCTGTCCTGCTCACCTCAGGCACGTCTCCATGAGCTCTGCTCTCTGCAGTTGCTGCTCAGGCAGTGCTGTAGCTGCCTCTGGTTTTGTCTCTACTGGAGCAACTCCTCAGTGCTGGTAGCAAGAACAAAAATCAAATGGCATAGGCACACCTGGGGTGGTTGTGATTGTGTCCCTGAGCTACTCAGAGGGAGCACGACGAAGAGATGGCATTAAGAGTCCTTACCAATTCTTTGGCAGAAGAGGGAGAAATTTGGAAGATGCTCAGAACAGATAACGCCTTGATAGCTAGGGGAAAAAAAAAATCCTCCTGGGTTGCCTATAAAAGATGGCATGTTCACAACACGGTGCGTAGTGGCCAAAACAAGGGTCTATTAACTTGGATCTACTTGCTGTCTTCAGTGCTAAAAGATATGGCAGAAAATGTAACTGTGTTTTGATACTAAAAATCATAAACCTGGACACAGTGCCAACAATTCTTAGACAAGGAACCATGAACCCAAACCAGAGATATGGGAGGTTAATTTTTTTCCCCCCAGCTACACCAGGGAATTTTACATTTCTGTATAATAATGTTTTTATAGCAAACCCAGGCATCAGTCCTAGCAAATACCTCTCTGTAAACTCTAGCCCAAAAGAATCACTTTGGAGAAGGTCATACCACCTCCTGTTCCCAGAATTAAGTTAATTAGCACTTGTCCCTCTCTGTATAAGGTCAGGGATCCTCCCACAAAGGAGGTACACAACCAGATTGTTAAAAGATGTACATATGCCCTCTTAAGCAAACAGGCTTCTTTATAGGATCACTAAGATTCCCTCTGGTCAGCCCTGTAGAACTAACTCTCCACTGGGAGGGAAGCAGGCTGGGAGATGAGTGCTTTGCCAGGTACAAGGAGCACAGTACAGGCCAAAAAGAGTGCTGGTATTTCAGTGCTAGGTACTGATACCTCTCCATCTGGATGACATTTATCAGGTTCAGCACCAGCCTTCATGCAGAATGAAATCCCTGAACTATGGGAATGTTTTCTCATTGAATTTGAAAGATTTGTGAGGCCTTTTCCCCTCTGACACACTTTGTTTCTCTTATTCCATCCAGGTGTTTGTGCTGTATATATTGTTGAAGTATTTCACTTCCCCTCCATGTGACCACCTACGTGCACTGACAGAAAGCAAAGCCAGGTAAGACCTGCTATCAGTTATATCTGGGTGCAACTGAAGTTTGATCAGCAATGAAGGTCAACATGCTGTTCTGTATTTTCTGTCCACAAAAAAGTTACACAGTGCGCTTACCGAAAGAGGGGGAAAATAGCCAGGCCCACATAGTTCTTGGGCACAGAAATAGGTTACTGCTGGTTTACAACAGCAGTTTAACAACAGAAACCCAGACCCAAATGTTTAATTACAGACATACCCATCCTAATCTAACTCTAACATAGCACAAACGATGTAGGATGTTAAACCTCACTTCCTAACACAGCCATGACTGCCTGCTCTGAGCACAGCCTCGAACCTGCTAAGCAGGAAAGGATTACACCAAGGAGGACAGGCTCCAGTTCCCTGGAGAGAACACCTCCTTTGCAGGGCCATAAAAAAGGGTTCAGAGACTATTTGTGTCAACTCCCTAAACCACAAACCACAAGTAGCCCTCCCTCTGAAGCACTTGTGTGCTGCTCCTTGCAAAGCTGGAGCGAGATATGTTGGCATCCAGCTCGCCGCCTTTGGGGGCCCACCCATCCCTCTTGCTCTCTTCCCACCCTTTATCACAGCCTTGCAGACCCTCTCCCTGGGCAGCAGCAGACTCTGGGGTGTTTTTGTCTCCAGCTTGGGCACCTTCTGTTCCACCATCGCCCTGTTCTCCTGACCCAGGGTGCAGCTTGCCCACCCTGCTGGGTCCTCTGATACCCAGAGGGGGATAACACGGAGAGAAGCCCAAGTAAGAAATGTGAAACTGGCAGCTCTGGCACTCGAAACAGAGTGGGGCTCAGGATGGATGTGGCGTTTCAGCTTGAAACTTTAAAATAAACAAGGTAAAACTGAACAAAGCAAAGGAATGGCTTATGGGCAGCTCAGACTTGTCCTAGACTTTCAAGCCAGTCATTTCCCATAAATACTCATAATTTCAAACATAAGAAAGGGGGAGAGGAGACAAAACAAACTGAGTCAACTGCTTACTGCCTTTCTGATTCAGAGTCCTCAGCAGATTTAAGACAGAAAATTATTCTAGGAAAAAGTTCCTATTTATGTATCTGGGACAGCCCCCAAAATTTTTACCAGAGGGAAAGAAGAGGACAAGAACTAAACTGCGAACTTGTCCGCACCCTAGCAGGAATTCACCCATTTTTCACCTCCCACAGGTATCATTAGCATGCTACCGAGAGCAGAAAAAACAGCAGCTAAGATCAAACACAAGCTAGTAACAAAGCTCTTCCTCCTGTCATCCTGCAATGGGCCAGAATTTCTGGCTGCAGCCAGGAGTGTTTTCCTGAAAGGCAGGGCTAGTTCTGAGTCCCTTTCAAAAGAAGGGCCAGGCTATGAACGTGCCACAGCTGCGACACAGAAAGTGCAGAAGGCAGGAAGTCTGACGTTCACACCAACCTCAGCCCCTTCACTCACACCTCTTTTCAAATAGCTTTAGCACATGGAGCCCACATTTTCACATTCTCAGAAGGAGCTTTATCTATCGCATTGCAAGTTTAAGAGAATTTTTTGAAATTTTAAAAGTCCCTTTTTCCACATTCAAAGACTCACTCAACTGGGAGAAACTTTTAAATTGTTTTTATAAACTGTTCTCCTCTCTGATTTTTGCAAGAAGTTGCTACACTCCCTTTTAAAATAATATATATATGTTTAAAAAACTAAAATACAGATTGAAACACCATACCAACTGTTGTCACAGTCCAAAAATGTCTGGATTTTCAAACTTAAGTCCACCGCTGTGTAAAAGGGCCACACACATGTAAGTGTCAATCAGACTCGGTGGCAAAACAGAGGGACCCAGGCTGAGCCTGCAGAATGGCACAGACTTTCCTGGACACAGAGAGAGTGCCAGTCCTCACCCATCTGGAATGATTTCTGCATTTTTCAATGCAGACTTTTGGAATTCAACCTCAGGAAGCCAGGTGTTTGATTTCTGCATCTCCTGCTTTGCAGCATTTGGTGATAGAAGCAGGAAATAAAGAAAAATGTATTATTTCCAAGGCTACACCACAGTTATACCTAATATTACCATTGTAACTGTTTTTGCAGGCAACTCGATAGATCTGTTCTGTGCCCAAAAATTCTGTAGCTGATCCTGTGCATTTTTAACAGAAACACTATCTCCATTCCCCTCCTCTCAGCACCAGGATTAAAATAAAGTAACATTCACATATTTGGAGAAATGGCAAATAAATGGGTAGTGCAGCTTGGAGATTGCTTGGCAGCACAAAGCCACATGCAGAAACCAGCCATGGCAAGTATCTAAGTGAGGGCAACAAAACCCAGCATTGTCCAGCAGAAGACTGATGAGTGAGGGGAAAGAGCCAACCCCACATGATACTGTAAAGTCTCAAGTACTATTTTGAAGCAGGTAAACTAATATCTCCTGTACCTGTTCCAAACCACACAGTAATAGAGGGTCTCTGTTTCTACAGAGTCTGCTGGCTGCCCCCTTGGAAGCAGCATCTATCTTGAAGAAGATCTTGTATTTTCTCTTGGTCTCTGAAAAAGGACCCCAAACAAGTGGCAGGGACACGGGGGTTTGGAAGCCTTTGCATGTTTATCTTTACTGATAAGACTGCAATCTTTGCTGCAAGCACATCAGCCTGTGTCTGCAGCAAACCCTTCCTCCAGTCAATGCCTGCCTTGAAACAGGCTTCCTCAGAACTGGGCAATGCCTTTAACCCCTTAGTGGCCCTCCTGAAGAGGCTTTGATGTAGAAGACTTATTTTTCCTGCTTGCAGGTGCATCATGTTTTCATACAACTTAAAAAACAAGCAAGTAAGCCAGGCCTGCTTCAAGGCAGCAGCAGTGCAAGTTCTACCTCCACAGATACTGCCAGGGAGAGTATCTTACCCTCAGAGAGTTTCATCTCCCCAAACCTCCTCTGGTCCTGTGCAGATCAAAAGTATTGTCCATTTAAAATAAAGGGATGCAGCTATCCGAGTGTGGGTTGAACACATAAAAATTAATCAAGAGGACTAGTTGAAATTATTCTGTCTAATTGATGGGAGACTGTCAGCAGGAGCTATCTGGATTCTTAGAACTGGAGAATCAACCATGATTCCAAGATATCTGATCCTTTTCTAGCAGGTTAACTAACCCTGCTTGTGCAGCTTTGTTAATACTTGAATTCTCAGTTCAGGCACAAACATGCATGCCAAGGGCAAACATCCAGAAAGCCACTGGGGAGCTCCCAAAGCTGGCATGCCAAGAGCTTGGACAGCCTGAAAATTACAAACAAGTGGCTTTTCTCTGACAGCAGTTTCCATTTATTTCCTCCCACTTGCTCTTTCCCCATCTCCTTCCTACACCCCTGAGTCAACCTTCACCAGGCAAGTTTCAGTTAAGCATGTGCTTTGCCAGAGGTGTTTTTAAATTATGTTTTTAAAAGTTTATTTATAGCACACACGCACACTGCATGATGCTTGCAGGGCTTCTGGAGACTTCAGCATGTCAGGTATGACTTTGCCAGGTGGAAGGAACATGAATTCATCAACTGGCCCGTAGAAAATACCCTCCCCTCCCCTGTGGATCTCTGTCTCTGTACTCTAACTCACAGGTGGAGTGAAATATAGTATTTTTTACTCTATTGTCTCCTACCCATTATTCATAAAATCCATGATGAACATACTGGAAATTCCAACTGAAAAAATTTAGAGGGATCCAACTGATCCCTGTCCAGCTGATCTCTTAGCACAACCAGCAGCCCATGAGACAATACAACAATTCTATGAAGAATTTCCCATTAGGGCAAGAGTTGGAAATAACCAATAAACTGAACTGGGTGAAACTTGCAGTCAGAGTTCACATGGTCCAGCACTCCTTGCATCTGGCAAACAGCAAGTTTCATTTAGGGATTTATCCTAAATGGGTTTATTTGAGGCATGTGACCAGTTTCTCTCTTCATAAGAAAAGTGTAACGTGACCACAAGATCATTTCTGAGGAGAAGAGCATGTATTTTCAGGAGCAAATCTCTGAGCTAAGTTCTGACCCTAGAAGACTGTTGTTCTTAGGTTTAGGCTTCCCAAATATACACAGCACAAGTCTGGTTTTATTGCACAAGCCTGTGCCACGCTGGAGAGATCCCCCATTCTGTCCCTGCTCTGTACCTGAGCAAGGAACATCCACTGGACGGGCCTTGCAAACCAAAGGGTGTGTCAGGACAAGTCTCACTTTCCCAGTTCCCAAGTGGTGCAAGTGGCTGGAATATTGTGTCCTCAGCTACACAGCAAACAAAACCAGAGCAAGTTACTCAGAGCAATGGCTCAGAAACCTCAGTTGGAGGAGGTGGCACAGAGGAGTTCTGAGAGGAGAAGAAAAGGATGTGGTAGACAATTTGCTAATGCCCAGAAAATCTGTGTCTGACCCAGTGAGCTGCATGCCAGGATGCCTCGGGGCAGGGCTGAGTCCATTGCTCTTTCCACAACAGCAGCTCTTTCTAAATAAAGATGGTTTTACACTCAGGACTTGGGATACTTAATTCAGATTAACTGAAGTTGTGAATTTAAAGCGAATTAGCTAAACCACATTATATCTCTGTACAGAAACACTCATCCAGTATTAAAAGGAACTTTGTTTTATCTCATCCTACTGAACTAAGAGCATTTTAATTCTAAGAATGCCCATGCAGGTATTAGTGGGTTGAACAAAGAATGAAGTTACATGCTAATGCTGGAGCTGAATGTGGCATGCTAAAAAATGCTCATTTCCCCCTACACACTTAAAAATAAGCTAACTAAAATTATCAATTAAATTTTTCTAATTATCCATGATTACAAATCTCAAGCTGCATTTAGAAAAACCTGCCTCTGGCTCTGTATTTGCCTTTTGTTTGAATCTGCCAGAGCATGTGTGTTGTTTAAAATATCAGAAGAAAAAAGAACACTGATACCATAAAAATTGGGAAAAGGCAACAGCACATAAGAAACATTCACATCATTACTTCGAGAAAAGCCAGACACCAGATCCCAGCCACATCTGCAACAATCTCTTTATGGACCTGGATCTAGGTTTGGCCTCCATGAGCTACTCCTCTGACTACCTACCAGAGGACAATTCTCAAGTTTTAGAAGCGAGACTGTTGTGTTGTTTGTGAGTATCTAGGTATGCTTCCAGCTTACCTAAGCAGTACAGAGCTTTACAGCTTCACCAAGGGTCATACAACACCACTTCCCAGCTAATTGCTTGGACACAACATTTCTTCATCAATGGGTTCAGCAAAAGCCATTTCACAGAGCAGAAATGGCAAGTAATGGTAAATTCTAGCTGTTGTGTAGGAAAGGAGACTTAACCTCTCTGCTTCACTTTACCTGGGATTGCTGGGGGAGCTTGCAGCAAATCACAACCACAGACTATAGAAGTCCAGGTAGCATAAGGGAGATTGGCCAACTGCTTGAAGCGAGAGTAGTCTGGTAACTATGGTTAGTTACCAGAACCCAAAAGATCTTCCCTACAGAGTACGTGCTACTTTCCATGCCACCCCTTTGGAGCTGGAGAAGAAGCAATAAAAAGGATAAAGAAGTTTTATTATAGATATTAAGTAAACAACACTCTGTCTCCAATGCAATCTTCCACAAGAAGGAAAACCAACTTCTCAAGCAAGTCCAGATTGTTAAACAGGAGACAGATGAAAGCATTGCCTCAGAACGCAAGGAAATCCCAGGCTGGCTGGTCGGGAGAGAATTAGCAATACATAATTAAAAAGAGCATTCTCCCCTTCCTCGCCCCTGAGGTGAACACAGGTCCTGCATATTAGTGACTTCTCCATCAGCAGCAGACTGAAGCCATTGCTTGAGGTCCTTCTCATTTCCACCCAGGCTTTCAGTTGCTGGAGGCTGTTTCACACCAGTTACCAGCAGCATCCGTGTGCACTACAGGCTGTTCACATGTGTGGCATGTGAGGAAAGATCTGGCCAGTGGAGAACCCCAGGAGGGAGAGAACCAGATGGCAGTTCTTATCATGACTTGCAGTAGAGGTTCAGTGGTCCCTTACTGGTGACCTTGATTGAGCACCAGTGGAGCCAACGCTCCTGCTCTCATGTTGGAGCAGGGAAGAGCTCAGGTCACATTTTACTGAAGAGTAAATCCTGTCACTTGGTAATACCACCAGGAACACAGACTATTGGGATCCTCTCCAGGGAGAGCTACTGAAGGATCAGGAACATCCAGTATATTCATCAGGGCAAACACACAGGGAAAATATGAGATACAGCTCAAAAGTCATGTACAACACAGAAAGGCTCCTGCACAGTAGGAGTGACTCAGAGCAGAGGACAGAGCCCTGCAAAATGGAGTACTACAGAAAAAGCAACAGGCAACACAGGTTATGCCTTCAGCACAAGAGCCAGGGGCTGCTGACAACAGGAAATGGAGAAAGAGCAGCACTCAAAACCAGCAAACAAAATAAACAGCTGTGACTGACAGCCTGGAGTGATCCCTCCTCTACAGGCAAGGAGATCAGCAACCCACACTGGAGCAAGATCACACACCTTGCTACACCTGTCCCTCCTAAGGTTTGAGACTGAGGACCACTCCAGCACAGTGCACAGGGGTGCAGCTGACCTGTGCTGTTCCTTAGTCCCCAGATCAAGGCAGGGAGTCTGCAAGAACGGCTTAAAGGCTTAAAAATACATCATATATGATAGAGAATACCCAGCTACACAGAGCACTCAGTAAAGGCCAGAAACTCCCTCACCTCAGGGCATAAGCCAACCACTGACTTCCTCTCCGCACAAGTTATACCATAGTTGTTTGTTTTAGGAGTTCTTGTACCTTTCCCTGAAGCATCTGGTGTTTGCCTGTCTTGGAGAAAGGATGCCAGGCTAGACAGACAGATCATGGCTTTTTTCTGGTATGGCAATTACTGCATTCCACCCTGGAAGGGGGAGAACACACTGGGGAAAGCGAGGAATGTTAGATGGCAATTTCCAATAACACGCGGCCCCAGTAAATAGCCTTTCCTCTCCATCTGGCCCTGCCCAGTCATGGAGCAGAACACCAGGAGCACAGAGCAGCACAACTCGGCCCTCTGCACTCTCAAAGGGTCCTGTGTTCCGCCGCAGAATTTGGGAACAAAGCTGAGCAGGGCTCAGCTCTCACCCTGGAAGTCCTCACACATGCAAGAAGCAGGTCGTTCCCATGCAAATAAATGTGTTACAAAACCAGGAGCAGAATTGTGGTGTGCAGCCCAAGTTAATACAAAAAGCAGTAATTAAAACAGATCTCACTAGACACCACGGTCCCTCAACATCAGGCTGAGTCAGTCGTCTTATAAGATCTGTGCCTCTAGTGCCAACCCCTCCCCCCCCAAAAAAAAAGGTAAAACACATCAAAGGTTACCTACAATACCAATTCCATGCAACCTTTGACTAAGTTGACCCACTTCCAGCAGAATAATAAATACCTTTATCAGTATATGAACTAGGGGCTTGGGATAGTGTTTATACTTGAAATGGGCTTTTGGCAAAGCCTCTTTCTTCCTTCTCTGGAGCCAGAAGGCTCCCAGGCTCCCCAAGACAACTGTAATTTGGGAAACTCAGACCTGCCTTTCTACCTAAAAATTCTTCTCCCTGTTGACTTTGGCTCTGTGCCAGTCTAGCATCAATTCCAGGTCTCCCAACCTGTGTGTCAGCAGAAATTGCCTGTAGATATCTGCCCAGATTAGCTGCCCAGACACCATCTCGCTTGAGCCCTGCTCATGGATACCCTTCTTGAAAGCAGCTGCTGCTGCTGCATTTATCCACTGGAGCCCTCATTTCCTCACTGCCCATCTGCTGCAGGGGAGGCAGAGCCACACAGACAAGGCACAAATGACTGACAGGGAAGACCCTGCCACACCAAACAATAAACACCAGGAAATCCAAAGCCTGCCCCTACCTCTTGAATTTGTGCTGGTTTTTGGAAACAGAAGCAGAATGTGGATAAGCAAACACAGATACGGTTGAACAACTTATCTAAGTTTAGACAAGCGGTATCTAAATAATGCCATTTTATCTTCTTACTGTAACAAATATGAGAATTGATTTAATAACCTAATGTTGGTTTTGGACAGTAGAGGTCTGCATCAGTGGACCAAGACACTAATTATATTATCTTATCAAATCAGTGTGTAATAATAGAAGTTCTCTATGCACTGATGGAACTAGGCTTAGCTCTGCATGAGAAAATAATCCCTGAAAGACAGGGAGTGAGACAATATTTAGCAGGAACTCCTGTGCATAGTCGCTATTTTCTTTTCTTTTCAAAATATTACTAAGTATTATCTTTAAGGTATCGCCTGACAAGAAATTTCCTTGATAATCTTTTATTGCTTGGTATTTAACCTCCCTCTATCTTTCTGAGAGGTAGTCAATACAATCCTCCAGAAGACTTAAGTAAAAGGGAAAGAACTACTGGTGCATATGCAGATCCATTCATTGTAAGCTGACAATAAAGCTTTTTCCATCAAGGTACAAGCAAAATGACTTGCTGACATTAACTGGCAAGTACTTTGCATTCATATGGTATCTTTCATCTACAGACTTCAAAGCATCTGACAGGAGGCAGGCAGGCGTGGTTTCATCATCCTCCAAGGAAGAAGCTGAAGCAGAGTGGCAAGGCCTCCCCAAGAAGGTAAAAGCAACAGCAGAAATCTAAATTAACTGATACCGAGTCCTTAAAATTGAACTGCTCTGCCCCCAGTACAAATTACTCGTGGCCCAGAGAGCAGAACCACCACTCACCCACATCCCACTGAGAACTGCCTGGGATTCTTTATGAATGGAAAATTCATTCATGAGAAACTAAACAAACACAGAACACATGAATACTCTTCTACACACAGGGAGATGGTGGGGGTCTGAGACCAATCCAAAGCTGAGGTTCTGTAGTGCTCCAAGGAGCATTCCCTGAGTGAACCTGCAGAGGCACAGGTCTTCACTCATGAGGAGAGGAAGGGAAACCCTGCTACATAATCTAGCAAGTGTTTAAATAAACCTGGTCAGATGAAGATCTCTCCAGAGAAAAACCAGGACTGTAAGAAAGGTTATGGAAATAATTTTTAAAATGCCACCTTAAAGAGAGTGAGCCTTGTTTCAGCTCTTCACCTTTTTCTTATAGCTGAAGAAATGCTGACTGCCTAGAGTACTCAAAGGGTCAGCAGAAACACTTTTCAAAGACAAATAGGGGGGGAAATCGCTGCACAGTGCTATTTTAAAAGAAGTGTATGGATTCCTCTAAGTTTTGGAATGAACAAACAAAAAAGGATGCTGAAGCAATCTCTGGAGCAAGCAGTCTGTTAGCACAGAGAGACTGCAATAGAAAGATTTTAAAATGCACTCTCTGGTTATGAGATCTCATGGCCTGCAGAGTGGGACAATATTAGAGGCCACTAAATCCTAAAGTTTATTTTTGTAAAAGTTTTCACTTCAAATAAAGCTTTGTTTTAAAATGTATGGGGCCAACTGTTAGAGCATTGAGATCCTGGTTATTAGCCAGCTAGAGCTCATGAATTATGTTTAGTGAGAAGTTTATTGGCTCAGTAAACACCATTCCAGTTCCCCTCACTCCTGAACTGTGGAAGCCAAACCAAGAGATATTCAGTGCCACATCACCATTAGAACCAGAGCAACCATTAACTGATTACAGACATTTTATTTTCTGTAAGGAATTTGCTATTGCATCATTTAATACACGGAAGTCTTTAAATTTACCAAGGCAACACGCAAAGAGTAAGTAACTGTTTGGTCCTGTTTACCATCTTCTGGAGCAGGAATATTTGTTTCCATCTCATATCTTTCCAAGTCCATGCACTACAGAAATGCAGTCCCTCAAACTCTTAGTAAGGCGGGAGTTTGGCAAGGAATTTATAACACCAGCAAGGCTGGATTGGGCAAGCACAGGAGCTTTCTGATAAAACATCAGGGCAGGTACGGGACAGTTACAATCTGCATTTGTTTCCTATTCTTGCCACTCTGTCTCAAGGAGACTCATAAAAATGGGGTCTGTTCTGTGTTCTGAGACTTAGATGTTGCTCTTTTTACGTTACATACTCAAGAACAACTTACACCATTCTAAATAATGGCAGATTTGGCTACAACTCAGGCACAGTCCAGGTAAGGTACCCATGAGTGCCCCAAATGGGGCCAGGGCAGCCTGAGGTGACACTGGCTCTGCCTGGCCTTACACCCCTGTGAGCCCAGCACCCGGAACCAGGAGACCCAAACACAAGGTAAGCATCTCCAGGACCAGCAAGAATGATGTGCAGCTGGGCAAATCCAGAAGCAGCTTCTACTTCCGTGGTGGCTTTGTCCTGAGCACAGAGCTGTTTTAGCCGATTACCTTTCACTGCCACGAGCTAAAGCCTCACATACAGAGAGTAAGCAATGATCAGTCAGTGTGCAGTGACTTGTTTGTGTGCTCGTTGTTCCAGTTCTCTGGAATAGCTGAAATAGGCCAGAAGACTGTACAGGGACTGTGTCAGTCCTTGAGGCAAGGAAAGTTAATTTAGTTGGAAGAGTAAGGATGCAAAAGAGAGTGCTATAATAACAGCAGTCTGTTCTGGTAGCAAAGTAAACTGGAACTGAAGGAGCTGAGGTTCTCTTCCTACTTCTCTACGTCTGTCACACCACCTTGGCCGAATAATGCATCTCTTTGTGTCTCTGCTTCCTCTCTCCCCTTTTTGCCTTTACATTTAGACTGGGACATTCTTCAGGGAAGAGATTACTCATGTACAGCCCAGCAACAGCCTTAGGGTTCTGCAGTCCCTAAACCAAACATAGTCCAATTTACGTAGCACCAACTATGAAATCATGTATTCTCATGTAAGTGCTTTCCTGGTATTCTGACAGTCACCATGCTAGAAGCTGTCCATATGACAAAGAAGAACCTTGGCAGTACAGATCCTTAGGGTCCAACCCATCCCACAAGGACATGCCAAGGCCATATCATCACACCCATAATGAAGCACCTCTGGGGAGCAGGCACAGTTAAAATTTTTCCAACCCAGTAGTGGTGAAAGACAAGATACCCTTCTCTTTAAACTTAACCCTCTCCCTTCCAAAGAATGCCTGGAATTTCTACTATTTCCCAGCAGAGAGTGGAAGGCAAAGACTTGGCATGGGGCAAGATAGATAAGAGCAGTTGCCTTCTCTAGGTTTTGTTAACTCTGCATAATTGCTTAGGGCATGTGATGGTTAGAGAGAGACACATCTGCCAGAGACAGACTACAAATCACTAGAATAATTCCTAGCAAACAAAATGTAGTTTACAGTGTGGCTGTGGTATATAAAACACCTCGGTAAAACTATGGTATAATTCCACTGCTGCAGGTTTCATTTTCAAAGTAATGATACAGTTTTCCCTCTCAAAGACTGCCATTTAGGATCACTGAGATGTTGAATAATGTCTTGGCAGTCTTCTGGGACACAGTGAAGGTTGATTGTTGTTGGAAATTTCTCTAAGCAAGCCACATTTAAATATCATGTTTTGCAAAAGGGCCTATCTTGCCTTGCATGTGAATTCAAGTTCCTTTACCAGTTTAAAATCTGGGTCAGAGCAATTTGCTTACATTTGGAGTCCTTTTCCAAAATTAATGGTGTGTGGGATTTGGAGCTGCAGATACAGGACAACCGGATACTCTGCTATTATCTGCTCTGCATCATGCATCTACCATCTACAGTTTTCCTGCTAAGCTTTGTTCATATGTACAACCCACTCCTTCAGCAGCTGCACACTCAGCATCCTAAAGATATTATTCTTGGCCATCCTGTTAAACTCACAGGTAAATGCACAGGAGTGGGCCCTGCTGGATTCTCAATACAGTTTTTAGATGGCTCCAGATTACATCTGGCCAAGGGTGGAAGTTTTGATAAGCAGTCATGAAGTTGAGAGCTTTTCTATTCAAATAGGATGTTGACTCCTGCTGACTCTATCTCTGTCACTTCTCTGGTGATAACCAGATTACCCACATGTACTGTGCTCAGGGCTACGTCAGACCACCACTTGGAAGATCCAGTTAGTGCTACACACAGCTGCCAAAGTGCTGAGCCAAATTTCACACAGGGATCACACACAACAACTGTGGCAGTTGATGTTTGTTTCACTTTGCCGTTCAAGGAGGTACTTTTGGATTACTAATATCTTGTATGACTTGGGTGCTGGCTAATTCAGAGATTATTTTATTGTACCATGACAGGCAGTTGTTAGCTGGATCCTATGCCCTCAGCACATGTGTCTAAGTCTCTCTGATCTGGAAATTTAGGTGTCCCACCCAGAGCTAGGATCCTGCCCACATTTATTTCAGCACTTTTTGGAAAAAGAAAGAAAGGAAGGAAATAAGAAAGAAGCCCAAAACCACAACACAAATTTGCCACTTAAACTTACTGACAGAACTGACCTGCAAACTACACGACAGTAACAGAGAATTATGATATTCACACTTTCTCATAGTATTCCTCCAGGTATAGTATAGAATATTTCCTTAATACAAACCACTTTGTAGTGACAGTCAATGAAATATATTAAATACAAATATTGGGTTAAGGATAAAAATGTGGTTCCTACGTATGGGCTTGTAAAGGAAAAGTCAGCAGAGCCTTACTCTTCTTGTAGGTAAATTCTGAAGTTTCATCCCCTTGTTCACAAGCCAGGCAGAATAAAAATATCCACCTACACTAAACCAAAGGGAGCCACTCGTAACCCAGACACAACCACAACAGACATTCTCGACAGTCCTTGGCTTAATAGAACACTGCTTTGTGGTTATACCCACCACTAGGATTTCATCTTGCAAGTTCTAGCACGTTTAATTTATTCCAGGTCATACATCAAATATAATATTAAAATTTGAGATGGCATTTGAGATTGAGACTTTCTTTTGCAGTTCGAGTAGAGAGAACATGGTTGAGACTGTGGGTGCTTGAGCATATTAATACCTAAACACAAACCTGCAGCCATCACTCAAGAAAAACAATTGGTTTTTAAGAGGGAAAAAAAGTTGTAAAAAGAATCAATTCCATTAAATAGCTCTATAAATCAATTCCACCAAAAATCAATGGGAAACTACATCCACAAGGTGCCAAGTAACTCCCACACATCAGGTGCAACTGTCCGTGACAGAGGCCACGCAGCAGCTCTGCCTGCCGGGAATCCAGCCAGCCAAGGGCTCAAGTGGAGACCTGGCATTGCCCACGCTGCCCTCCCGCTCCTGCCACAGCATTTCAGCCCTGCCTGCTCAGGGGGAGCTGCTGAGGCCCCCGGGAAAGCAAGAGCACTGCTCCCTGCCAAGGCCTGCTCCATGGAGCCCACAGTGGGATGGGCGCTCCCAGGGGCCACGCAGACACAGCAGTGGGCAAGTCCCTTGTACAAATCAGTGGACAAAAACTCAGGTTTCCTGTTAGAGCCAGGTGTCTTACATGCCCAGGTCTAAAATGAAGCATTTGGGATTTTCCAGCACGCTTTGTGCCACATCACGTGGCCCCAAAAAGGGAGGGTTGTAGGGAAACATTTGGGATGTGCGGCCCATGAACCACCAGCACACAGTAACTTGCATACTGGTTAAACAAAGAACTTCTTTAAGCACAAGTTCATGAGTTTCACATTTTGTCAGTCTTGACAGTTCAGTGACTCCCCAGTGACTGTGCCAGGCCACTGCCCTCTCACTTTCAAAGTGCAGCTCAGTTGCATTTTCATGTTTATAGGTGGTGGATGCCCCTTCAGTGACTGGAGAAACCCTTGGGGCTTTCATTTTGTGCTGGCAGCTCTCAAATGACTTTAGAAACAATCCCCCCCCCCCCCCTTTCCCCGGGGCTTTTGTTCTGTGTGGCAGAGCAGAGAGGGCATGGAAGATTCTGGCTTTGTTAAAACCTGCAGAAAAATTCATGTCCTGTGCCTTCCCCTTCATGTGCTCCACGTGTGCTGTCATGTCTCTGGACCATTACAGACACACACTAAGAAATTCAGACCTAGCATTTTTGCAATAGAAAAACTTGATGAGTTGGCCTCTGCTATTCAGCACTAAGTACCAAACCCCATTTTTTCCTGTTGTAACTGAATGTCAAGAGTAACTGAGTTCAGTTACTGCACAGGGAACACGCATGTCTAGTACTATTCACCTATGTTTAAAACAGAGAAAGAGTGCATGTATGCGTATAGCAAATAAGGAACAATTCAGTGAGAAGGCTCAGGACTGTCTGTGGCAGGGAATGAGACAATCTACTGCTTCTCTCCAAGGCTCTGTGACCCAAGTGCAGGAGGGATCTGATCTGCAAATTGCATCTTTTAGCAATCAGTGCCCTCGACTTACTGATTTCAGTGGGATTTGAGAGCAGTTGATATCAAACCTTCCATCAGTCACAAGTTTCCCCTAGACATAAGGACATGCAGTTCTGGAAAGCAAGACTTTGACATAAGCTGGAGGTTTGATGTCAAGAATAAGTGGGAATTGTACAATCAGTAGCTCCAATCTAACCACTGGTATCTGGCAAGACACAGCAGCAACACATTCAAGTTTGTATCTTTCGGAATATTCCTTAAAACTTTATCATATGATTCTTCTGCTCCAGAAGAATTAATCAAATATTAAAAACTATACTAAGGGATGCTGAAGGACATTCTCAGTAGGACAGCCAGATTTTCCTGCAATTAAGAGTCAGTGTTCTTCATTTTCAAGTGATACTTTATTTACTGGGATTTCAGTTTCATACGAGTCAGGAAAAAAAAAAAGATTTTTGCCAAGTGGCCTTCAGGTGTTATAATAGGAAGGGTGTTTGCAGAGAGTTTTGAAACACAGATCCTGTTCTGAAGGGAGTCTCCATGCACAGACAGATGCCACACCAGCACTTGCATGGATGTAACCCCAAACTATTTAGTGGCTCTCTGAAGGTCTGGAGTAGCTCAGAGTGAAGAAATTACTGTTACATTGATAAAGGACAGCCCAAAACATGGTGCAAAGTTTGTGTGGAAAGAGACAGGGAAACCAGATAGGAATAGACACAGCTCAGGGAATGATACAGTGATACAGCAAATATGTAGGAATGGTTGGAAAAAGCAAGTGTGTGCACAACTGAGGACTCTGGAGGAAGCAAAGAATCCCACAGGTTAGACAACCAAAGCATAAATTGCAATAAGCAGACATTATGGACTAAGAGGTGAAGTCAGCACAGGGATCTAAAGTGTCAACTTGCATTTAAAGACTATCACAGTTAAAAGCATATACCAAATTGCATAATAGACAAATGAAATGAAAGAGTAATCTGTGGAACTAGACTCAGAGAGAGGATTGTAAGGATTTTTTTTAAATCCTGCTCCCAAACTCTTTTATACTCAAGGAAAAAAAATCTTAAATCCCATTTCCTGCCACTGTAGGGCTAAAAAGTTAAACCCATATTTCATAGCAGTTAATGTGAAACAGGATTACTGTGCCGACTTGTTCTTAAAGAGCAAATACATTTTAAAAACTAGATTTGGAAGGAGGTATATTTCTTTCTGACAAATCCTTTGACAAGAAGCAGGATGGAGAAAACATATTTTTCTCTATGACTTCTGGGGATGAACAGAATTTAAAAGTTGTGGCCCTCAGTAGAATCGATGTACTCTTCCAATTGGACTTCTTTTGTTCAGTCATTCACTGACTTAATATGAATAATCTTGCTTTTCTCCCCTACTCAGATGAAGTACTTGCCTTCTTCTCAATGAAGGCAAAAGAAATGCTTTGTTACCATTAAGTTTAAAACAAGCCAGGAAGGTCTTAGGAAGAAGATCCAATGACCCATCGGAAGGAATGACTTTTTAATCCCAGGCAGAGAACTGCCTCCTGAGAAAAAGAAAGATTCAAACCCCTACCCAAGCAGACATGCCAGCCCTCTCTGACACGGCAGCACCACAGTCTGTGTGGGACTTCCCTGTGTCAAAGCCTTTTGCCCAGAGAGCACTTGGGCAGCGAGCGTGTGACACATCCAGGGAGACTCCTCGTGTCTTGCCTGTTTTCTCTTGAGCCTCTGAACTGTGACCTCAAAGCAAATGAATCTGAGAAGAAAATACATTAATCAGGCATTCACTCAGCCAGGCTCGGGATTTTTAAAGCAGGGATCTGAATCAGCTCTCTCACCTCCCACTTCTTTCCTGATACAATTAGTCAGCATCTGCCCCGGCAGCCAACCCGCTGCTCTCGGAGGGGGGGACAAGCAGCTGCAACTCCCTTGCCCACTGCTACCTCCTGCCAGGCTGCAGAAACGTGGAGAACAGCCCACTGAATTCATCTGGTGAAGGTTAGCATCCCTTCCCTGCGCTCAGGGGAGGGAGAGGAGCTGAGAACAGCTACCACTGACAGCCCCTTTGATTCCCTGCTCCAGCCCAAGTGCGGGTTCAGACGTGTCCCAGCCACACCTCTCCCCACCTTGGGCCAAGGCCATGCCAGCTCTACACACCTGTTGGAGGCTTCCCCACATTTTAAGGGAATCCCCAGAAGGGGATTTGCAGGTGCTCTGCTCCCTTCAAAGAGTTCAGGCAACAAATCAGCCTGGGAAATTGGACCCACAGCATTCGATGTGGCCCTCTGACCTTTTCCGAAATGTTCTCAGCCCACCAGGCTGGCGGGAGCTGAGAGTTTTGAAAGAAGCATGTGCTCTTAAAATCCAGTTGAATTTTTGCTAGGGGAACTTTACAAAGGCATCATTAGGGTATCCACAGGAGTTTTGCAATTTTAGGTTGCAGGTAATTACAGCAAATAAACAGGTGTGCAAGTCAGGGTCGGAAGTGGGCTTCTACTTACAGCCCCACCAGGCCCTTGGAAAATAAATAAACCCCCCAAGCAGTTCTGTTTTACCCAACAGCTCTAAGGCTCCAGCCCCACTCCTAGGGCTGGATTGTGCAAGCTCTTTACTCCAGCAGTCACACCGAGTTCAAGCTAAGTGCCTGAGTAAGCATTTGCAGAATCTGACCCCCCCAGCCAGTTATCTCTACAGCACCTATTTGTGCCTTGCATTGCAAGCTCTTCAGCCAGGGACAGGGACTGGGAGTATATTGTCTGCTGCAATGTGCTTTATCTCCATTTATAGCATTAAATCTAATTTTTGGTGCCAAGTGCAGCATTACCCTCACAATGACATCTATTAAAGACAGTTTTCCCTGAAGACTCTGGTCTGACCAACAACCAGTTTGCACTGTTCATTTTTTTTATTCTCCTGCAAATCCACCATGTTCATACTACCTCTCCACTTCTTTAGTTTCAAGTATTTTCTTAAAAAAACAGTATGACAGGCACTGAATTACAGAAATCCCACATCCTGGCATTACACTGACTTCACTTGAGATGCTGTCATCCTTCCTTCCCTGAAGATTTAAAAAACTGGGAACTTAAAACAAATTTCAAGCAGCAAACTTGACTGGTTAGTCTCCAGTAATGTGTAAGTTTAGCAGAGGCAGACTTGCTTTCCCCATGCCATCAGCAGCATTCCTGATGGGCACCCAGCCCCTTCCCCCCTCCCAAGGCACAGAAGAGGAGGGCTGGGACAGCAGCATGGCACAGCATGGAGCAGTTCTTATGGAAAAAAAATCTGCAAGTTCCCCTGAAATGCTGCGTCCTGCGTGCCTCAAAGGACAGCTGCTGCCTTCTCACATACAAAAACGTGACCCCAGCCAGTCAATCTACAGCACTAATGCTGGCAGATACCCTCCCACTCATCACTTTTGATGGTCAAAGCCATTGTAATGAAGAAGCTTCCCCTCCACCTCAGATGGGGATGTGCTTTGCTTTTGCTCCAGGAAGGTTTAGGGAGGGTACTTTGGGTTTTTGAGGTTTTGGTGAAGGTACAACCCAAGCTGTTTTAGATAAACACAGAGGTAGCATGAGTCCATGTGTAACCACAGAGGAAGCAAGCACAAATAGGCAAATGTTCTGAATAATGGCAGTAGATGCACATGGAAACTTGCTTGGACTCACCTGGACTCCTTTCCCCCTTTCTTGTCCAACCAGTTACTAGATGGGGCACATCCCAGGCCTCTGGCATATGGTATTAGATGCTCTGGGCATTAGTAGAAAACTACTGATAAGTCTTTTGAAATGGTACAGCTGGTGTAGCCCAAGTCCCTGTTCATATGAACCCTCAAAAATTTGGAAGGGAGAGAGCGATTTTATTTCCTACAAGTGAAAGAGGGAAACTGAAATGCTTAATCAGTTATTTGGGTGAACTGGGAGAGGAAGCTGGTTTGTTGGGCTGTGGCCATGGCTTCTGCTCTGTTAGGGAAGAACCCGAGGGCAGCTTTCAGAAAGTCATATAAACATCTCAAAAAAGGTTACGTGAAGATGCCAGAGACACAGCTGTAAGTCACAGATTACTAATTATGAAAGTATTTTGAAAGCTTTTGGCTGGAAGGGATCTCTTTTCTGAATAGGCAGATATTTTAATTCCATAATCCAGTGATCACTGTTCCAGCAGGACCCTTAAAATATTTTTTCCTTCCATGGCTGTCCTCTGTTGTTAATTACACCTCCATGCAGCTTTTAAATAACTGCACAATTTCCAGTACTACAGGTCTATCAAATATACAGGTTTTCTCTGCTTTTGGTTCCACTTACAAACACACTGAATTATTAGTGCAGCATTCAGCTTGAAAACCTCCTGCACGATTAACAGGGTGAAATATTAGACAATGGGAACTACAACTATTATTTACTGTTCATTAAATGCTAATGGAAATTCAGCCCATCCTCAAAATATCATGGCCTTACACAGGCAGAGGTAGAGAGGTACAGACAGATCAAATGATTTTTTCAGATTCAAACAATAAATCAGTGGCAAGCAAATTCTCATATTCAACTCTTTGGTTTAGGCACCAAAACAGAGACTGTCAGAGTGAAGCTGATGGTCCTCTCTCCACACTCAGGTCACTCCTTCCCTTGCTCAGGAGCTGAGGAATATCAATACGGCAATTAAACCCATCGCTTACAAGTAGCAACCAGAAACTGGGAGACCCAGCCTGACTGGAATAAGCCAGCTGACTGCAGCTACTGAAAAGAGGTCCACACTTGGGGAAATACTCAAGACATTCCTTCTCCAAGGCACCACCCATAATAACAGGCCAACAGTCTCAAACACCTCTGCATCTTGGATGGATACGCAGAACCGCATACATTAAACTGCTTTTCTTGGAGCTCATTGCAGAATGCTGCCAGCTTGTAAACAGCAGAGTCAGTTTTGCTGCCAACACAATTTTTACCTAGAGCAAACGGAAGTGCTTTTCCAAGAATTTCCAAGACTGTTGCGTCACGCTGAGCACTGGCATTGCACCACACAACCCGGGGAGGGGAGACACAAATACAAGCTGCTGCTCGGCACACCCTGAGAGGGATTATTTAGAGGTATTTCTTTATTTCCAGGAAGAGACTCTCAGTGCAAAACAGACCTTCCAAAAAGTCCCCAGTGTTCACTGCAGGGGAGTGCAATCTCGTTAATACTTTCAAAGCTGTAGCAAAAAGTGAATAATTTTTATAGCCGGCACGTTTCAATTTTCATTACACTTTTGAAGGCCTTGCTTGATAAAGTACAGTGGAAACGAAGAAATGTAGCATTTCTGAAGGACTGGAGAGCAATCTTCTCTAGCCTCCTTCCCCCACTGTGGCTTTTGCATAATCCTTTGGCAACTTTACCATTCTGAAGCTTTATTAGAAATATGTGTATGATGACAGCATTTACAGGCTGTTGCTAAGGTCAGGGTCCCATTATGCAAACTTTTAAATATGATGAGCATTTATAAGATAAATATACAAGACAAACCAAGGACATTGTATTCTCCATGCTTTAAAGATGAAGAAAACTGAAGTTGCCTAACTTCCTTTATGACCATAGCATGAAAAAATTAAACCAGGGATAGAAGAAGAGTTCCTTAGAGCACAAGCTTACCCAGAAGAATTAACTGTGGACAAACATTCAACCACTGCACCAATTCATAAAAGTAAGTGCTTATAACCAAGTTTTCTGGGTAAAACTTTTCAAGTCATAATTTACACTACTTTTAAAACAAACTCGGCCAAACACCAGTCCGCTGACATCTGAAGAATTACACTGTGATGCTCACTCTCATGCCAAAATTCCCATTATTGAGCATTTTGGTGCTATGGTTCTGGATATGGACACTTCATAGATGTGGACACAGATTTAAAGTTTTTAGTGGATTCCCTGCCATCTACAGCTATGGTAGACATTTTCCCTGCCTAGAAGGACATCCACGTTTTTCTTTGAAGACTGGGCACAATCATGTCACTAATATCACATTGTCAAAGAACATGTAAACTGCCTAGGAAAGAACAAAGAGTTTTTTCAAGGACTTGAGAAGTTTAAGCAAAAAGTTTCACATGAGGACCATTCTGGACATTTGTGAAGGTAAACAGAAACTAGGAATAACAAAGCATCTCGTCCTTCCAGGGGTAGGGGAAATAAAAACAACACAAGTTTGAGTCTCACAATACACTGGCATAATTTCAGACCTTTTTTTAAATGGTCTTGTTTAAGTCAGTCTTCAATTGTATGTGTTTGCTAGTGAAGTTTTGAGGAAAATCAGTCCCTAAACAAAGAAAGCCACTAGTTTCTTGTTTCATCCACTCTGGGCAGTTCACTAAGCCTTTGCATCAGGAGCCTCTTGCAAAGGGACAGAGAGGCTGGTTTTTTCAGTTTTAGTTCAATAACCAGTTCTTTCAGACTGCAGAAAGCAATTGAGATTTGAGGAGAGGCAGGAGGACAGGAAAGCCTACTGCCCTCCAAATCAAAACTATGTGTTGGAGATAAGTACCTGCTAGTTCCACACTCAGAAAAGAGCAACATAACTAAAAAATAATCTGTTCCCTTTTCCTCTAAGAACACTTCCTTTGCTTTGCATTTAAACTAGAGCTGAATAAAAATCACAGAACAAGTCACATAGGAAGGGACCTCAGGACGTCATCAGAAAATATTTGATAAGAAAGTATTTTCTAAAGATTTTTACTTAACACTTCAAAATATTTAAGTTTAGTATTTCATTGAATTTAATGCTATATAAAAAGTTGGTTGAGCCACTTCTCAGAAACAATAACCCAGTAAATTACTTTTGGTTTTGATTTGCATGTTAGATCATAGCCTGAATGTGTTAAACCCTGCTTAAGAGAAAATAACATCAAATTTACTTTAAAGTTATTTTTAGTTGCACATCAGCATGTTTTAATAGGTACAAACCAGCGACATCCAGTCTTTCTGCTGGAGAGTAACTACCACATAGACAAACAAGCAAGCTTTAAAATCAGGTTTCTTGTCGGCTGATTTCGATTCTCAGTTAAAACTGGCAATGCAAACTACTCCATTCTGTTCTTTATCGAACACGAGAAAAGATTTCCAAACTGTCAAACTGGCTGGTGGCATCTTGACAGCAGATGGGAATGCAGTAAGAGCAGTCCTACATGGCAGTGCCTTTATGTGACTCCTGGAAAACTGAATCCCCTCACTGAATGGTTCTTTATACAACGAGAAACGAGCACACATTTAGGGGCAGGAATCTGCTGTACACCCGTGTCATCTTAAACCAGTCCAGGAATGAATGGGACTAGCCCAGCATGAAGAGCAGAGTCAGGCTGTTTACCGTGAGGCCTCTCCGCAGTCAGTCCATCTTGTATCCTTTTTTAAACTCACGGCAAAAGACTGATTTGAAGACAATTTTATCTTGCACAGTGTTTGGTTCAGTGGGGGAAGGGAGTGGAGAGAGCAAACTGATGTATTATGGAAAGCCATCCCCTTCTCCCTTACCCAGGGGACTGAAGGACAGCGAATGCCTCAGGCCAGTGTACTGACATGAAATGCTTACTACCTCCCATCCAGAACCTGGGCAAGGACAACACTGGCAAGATTTTGCATCCAGTGTCTAAAGCTGGAAGATCAAGAGGGGGTTGTTCCTAGCTCCTGCATAGATCTCTCTGAACATTCAGCAACAGAAGCAAGAAGTTCATGCTGTTTTCAGGGCTACTCTTACTGTGAGAGTTCCCTGATGACAGTTTTGAGCAACAAACTAACTCCTTGCACTTCTCAAAACAATTTTTACTGCCAGCTGAAGACTCAGACCCTTCCTCTCCCAGCTTAGCTGTCAGTGCATGTGCCTTCTGACACTTTTCTGCAGCCAAGCTCAGCAGTTTGTCTTTTCTCTGTTACCAAGAGAGCAAGTGAAGGAACCTTCCCACAACGGGTCTGTTTCCAAATGCCTGCTTGAGGTTTTCAGTTTAAAAGATCACTTTTTAGCCCCTTCAAATCCGTAGGCTGCACATCCGAAAATGTGATATAATACAGATGTAATCCTGGATAAAGCACATTCCCCACCCCTTTCCATTAAGTAAAATCAGTAACCAGAATCCCTGTTTAGGATTTGTGATTACAAGGATCACCCTCTGCCCTGCCCTGGTCAAACAATACGGGCTCCAGGAAAGCATGAGAGCCGTCATTTCAATAACGCAAAACCCTGTCGCTTCCACTCCAGAACAGCTGACTTGGAGTGCATGCTAGGCTGTGCTTATTAACAAAATGAGAAATCTGATATATAGAAAGAAAACACTATGTGAGGATTAATCCTGGATTGCAGTTTGTGGCCAGCACTGGGCTGTCATCCAAACACAGATGAAAAAGAACAAAATTTCTCCCACCTGTCACTTACAGCAGGTACAGCTATTGCAGTGTTGCAGTCTTCTCCTTTACAGCTATTGTAACAACTCATTTTGTACCAGCTTAAAATTCAGGATTAACCTCACTGTTTCATTTCTTCCTTGTTTTGTGGGAGCCAGCACTGGAGGGTGAATTTTCTTTCCAGGAATTACAAACAAGAAGCGTGAGTAACTTACAAGTTTGGACAGCTAGTACAATACACGTACACTTCAAGGAAAGAAACCTTAAAGAAGCTTAAAGCTGGCATCCTGTTGGAACCTGGAGATGCTAACTGAACAAGAAAATACGACTCCCAGGAACATCTTTTTAACGTTGTTTCTGCTGCTTTTGGGAGAAGTAAGCACTCTGTCACTGCTGATAAAAGAGACCTGAGCGAACCAATGCAGTTTCTTCACCCATGAGCTACTGCACAGCAGAGTGAAATCCCTATTGCAATGCATTGTCCTTGCTCCTGATACTACAGCAATACAAAAACCAATTTAAGCAGCTCTAGTGGCTCAATCACTGGTGGTGTGATCATCACCAAACCAAAGGAGAAGTCATCTTTATTTTTTAAAATATATTCTCCTGCTTACGGTTGGGTCGACACTCTGTTGTTGCAATCCCACAGCTGAGCCCTGTTAATTTTTCTCCAAGCCCAGCAGGGAAGGCATGTCTGCTGATGCTGAAATGGTCCCTTCCCATTGAGCTTCGCCTGTCACAATGCAGCCAATATAATGGCTATGTCACAAATGTGATTTTGCTTTCTCCCGCTCCAACACCACATTTGCTGCAGCGCTGAAATGCCGCTCTGTGGCACCGTTCTTCCCCAGCTGCTGTCAGAAGCTGCAGTTTCATTCGTACACTTTATCAGTCAGATTTGGTTTGGGGATGGGAAAGTTGGGTTTCTGTAGAGAGAACATGACAACCCCATCCTACCAATACCTCTGCCTGTCAAGCCACGATAATCCTCATCAGGCTGGATGAGAGGGTTAAATGCTGCAGTCAGCACAAACAGGAGTTCTGATATGGAGGCAAATGCACCTCGGTTTTCAAATATTATCCCATTTCCCTACATCTGTCATCAAAGAAGGCAGCAGGAGCTCAAAGAATAGCCATGTACTATTTTCTGCAAGGTCAAAGGAATGCGCAACATACAGTTTATGTTTGACAGTTCTTAGTTACTATGGACTGTAAAGATGCTGGAAAACGGGAGCTCTCATTGCAAGATCTGCTGTTCACAACTTCAAATTTCATGCTGTGACCACCAATTTTGGGCTGCGGTGGCTATTTTACAGAGTTTGAATCCATCACACAGCCCAACTGCTTAGCATTAGGTTGTGTTCTAGTTATTTTAAACAACTAATCAAAATAAACTGCACATGTACCCTCCTGGAATCAGGCCTCTCACCTTCTCTTTCTCTCCTCTCTCCCCCCACCCCTTGTCACACATGGGCTTCTGCCAAACAATTCAGCACTGACACTACAGCACATCACGTGACACCAAGTGCTTCAAGCATCTTGCAATACTTATTACTATCTACACATCCATAAGTCATTCCGCCCAGCAACGTATGTGAATATTAACGTGAGCTGTTTCTTTATGCATTAAAGATTTAGAGCTCTCGCGGATCCTTGGAAGAAGCTTTTCCACCAAACACTGAAAAATCATCCCTTTTATGTACGTGCGTCTCATCTGCATTTCACGTAGATTAGGAAGCATGACATAGGGAAAACCTGCCATATCCTCGGATTCTCCCATTCCTCCTTCTTACACTCCTGTGGCCACACAAGTCTGTCACGATTAAGCAATGGATTTTAGATGCCAGAGAACAAGGCATTTACACGGGGCGTCCTTTCCCGTGTTAGAATGGAAAGTAACAAATGTAAGAGGTTGCTTATTCTTAATGCTGATCTCCTCCACAGCTAAAATGATATGTCAGTAGCAGGTGGCAAGTTTGAAGACACCCCCCCTCCTCCTTTTTTTTTTTAATAAATATAACAAAGGGCACACAGATTTGACCTAATGGGTCAACCATCAAAAGTTAAACTGATTTAAATAATTAGACCTAGAATGTCAGGCACCACTGCAAATAATTGCTCCTAATGCTTTTAGGATTAGATTGCTAATGAAAAGGCGCAAAAAGGAGGCCACTTGCAGTTGTGGAAATAAGTCAATTTTCTTTCCATATGTCATTTCCCCCATGTAGATTTGCTGTGAAATCCTAAGGAGTCATTTACAGCTTTCTCTCCAGAGCCACTGTAGTATATTACAATAGTTCTGAGTCATAAAAAATAGTAATAAGTCATCTTGAAATATTAGTTGTTTATACACTGTATTTATCAGGCACAGCAAACATCTGCTCATAGTTCTGACATTTTCAAATGAAAGTGACTATTGCATATTGTTTTCCCCTTTAATTTGTGGAAAAACATGGGAGCTATTCAAATATAAACAGCATTCCGCAACAAATTTAAACCAGTTTTGGTCAAAGGACAGTTAATTAGCAGAATGTAATTCTGATGCTCTTAACTGGTTTCTGGCTGTTCTCTCAGATTTATTCTAACAGCAAAGTTAACATCCTGGGTGATTTCAGTAACCGCCTGCTAAAACACTTGGTTCCACATATAATTCATTAATTCTATGTAAAGGTATATACACCCCCGCCCCGCTCGCAGATACTAACGCCAAGTTACCCGCCAGTGGACGCGCCGAGGCCACCCGAGTTCTCCAAGGCTGCGGACTTGGCAGCAGAAAGTTTCGAGTGGCCGGACCCCGGGTGTACATCCGCGCTCCGCGGGGCCGGGCGCGGTGTCCGGCGGGCGCGGAGCCCCCGGGAGGAGCGCGGCTGGCGGCCCCGATAACGGGGGGAGCGCCGAGAGCCGCCCGCCGCCGCCGTGCCCACTTCCACCTGGGACCCGGCCAAGCAGAAGTCAATAATTGACTTCCCCGCCGGCTCTCGCCCCGTATCGAAGGGGCCGGGCGCGGGCTGGGCGCTGCGGGCACCGCGGGGCTCCCCGGGCCGCGCACCGCGCAGGGGGCCGGCACGCTGCCTCCCCCGCCCCCACTCCCCCCGCCGGCTTGGCTTTGCTTTTAAATGCAATCAGAAAAAAAAAAACCACACAAAAAGCCCGGCTCCCCCCGCCGCCGAGCTGGCACCGGCACCGGCGCGCCAGGGGATGCAGAGCCCGGTCCGGCTCCGCGGCGCCGCGCACCCGGACCGGGCAGCCGCGGGCAGCCACCAGCCCTCCCCGTTCCCTCAGTTGAGATGTCGAGCGCCTGGGCAGCAATATTGCCAGCCTGGACGTACAATTTAAATTTTTAAATTTTTTTTTCAAACGGGGTGGACCGGCCGGCGCGGCCGGGGAACGCGCATTTCCTGCGGGGCACAAAGCCGGCGGGCACGGTCCGGGGAGCCCCCGGCCGCGGGAGGGTGCGCGATCCTGCTCCGTCCATTGCGTCCGAGATGGGGCCGTAACAAAAGCCAGAGACCCGCAGCGACGGGCAGAGCGAGCGGAGCTGGCGGGTCTTTCCGTCCGCGATCCCGAGCGACCGAGGGGGGCGGCGGGGAAGGGGGGAGCCAGGGCAAAAGTTCACCGCGGTCCCGGTTGGGCAGGGGGTGCTCGGTGGGGCTGGGGCCGGCGCTGGGGTTGGGGGATGCCGGCCTGGCTCGTCGCCTCGCAGCCCGGCGGATGGACCGCGGGGGGGAAAGGAGGGGATGCAAGTCCCGGGAGCCCCTTCCCTGCCCTCTCCTCCACAATGCGGCCAGATCCCCGGCACAAACACGCCCCCCGGCACCCCGGGGCTCCACTCTCTCCTTTCGGGGAAAAAATAAAATTAAATAAAATACGGCTCACTTGCAGGGGCGAGTGGGAATGGGGAGCGAGCGGCTGCTCCGGAGCTGCCTGCGCTCCCCGCCGCCCAGCCCCACGCCGGCCGGCCCCGGCGGGCAGCAGCTGCGGCCCCCCGCCTCGACCCCACCGCCGCCGGGGAAGGGGCAGCGCACACCCGTGCACACGCACACACACACGCACAAATGGCACGGGAGGAGGGGGAAAGTTTCCAGCCGCTTCAACCAAATAACCAGCATTTGCAACCCCCAGACAGGCACGGTGGCCGGCACAGCGATGCACGCCCCGGCCCCCGAAGCAACGGGGCAGCACGCCGGGAGAGCGAGGGCAGGGGGCCCGGGGCACGGGGAGAGGGGGGCACGGGGAACGATCTCGGGTTTTTTTCAATGGAAGTATCGCCGGCGCCGGGCACGGCTGATGCAGGGCAGGGAACAAGGGAATACCCCCGCCACCCCGGCGACTCTCCCGAGCGGACCCGTGCAGATGGGCAAAGCACCGGGGCTGCGAATAAAGAGCGGGGGAGCGGGGCTGGGCTGCACCGCGGAGCCCGGCAGCGCCCGGCCGCCCCGCGGGACCCGCGCCCGCGCCGCGTTACCTTCTTATTGCATCTGGAGCAGCCGCTTTTCTTCCCCTTCCCCTCTCCTCCTCTCCCTCTCCTGTCCTCTCGGTTTATACCAGCCTGTTCCTCATCTCACAGCCTTCCTCCCAGCGCCATCTTGCAAGCTTGTGACGTTGGGAGCCGCTCACCCCTGACCCACATTTGAATAGAAGCCAAAATGAAAAAAAGAAGAGGAGAGAGAGAGGGAGAGAGGAGAGAAAGAGGGGGAAGAAGAAGAAGAAAGAGCGGAACAAGGAGAGGCAGGGAAAGCAGCAGCTAAGCAATTGCTGTGCCAGTGTGGAACAGCATCGGCTCCGCTCCCTTGCCAGCTAGTTTAGTAATAAGCAATTTCCTGCTGTTGCAATAAATGTTGCCGCGACGGGGCTGGGAAAGAGACAGGAAGCGGGGTAATGCCCACCGGGGGACCAGGGCTTCCCCCACCCCGAGCCGCCCCCCTTTCCCTGCCACCCACACCCCGAAACCCAGCTTGGAGCCCGACCACTGCTCCCGGCAACCCAAATACTGCTGCTCCCTCCCAGGTTCTGAGCAATGAAAAAGGCATTTGTTAAGATTATTTCACCCATCACTGATGAATTCTCAAGTGTGTGTTAAGAGAAATAATATAGATTACAGCTTGTACATGTATTGGAATCTGAAATGAGCCTTATACACAAATTTATGGAACATCCTCATGCATAGCACTATTTGCATATTAGCTTTTTGTCACTCCTGTCTATGTGTTAAGGACTGTCACTGCATTTTGCACCATCCAGGACACAGATACAGACATGGCCTTTGCACCCACAAAATCCGTAGAATCTGAAGTTTTGTTTTGTGCATTTTTTTTAGTTATTTACCTATTGGAAGTGTACTGGGGGGAAAAGTTATTTGTGTTTGGCATCCCTGGTCCTGCAAGGTTTTGGTGCGTGCTTAATTTGAAGGACATCAGTAATCACACTGAGCAAGAAGGGCTATTTGGATGCTTGCACTAAACATGTGCCCAGCCTGCAAACTCAACCTATTATTTTGTAAAATGTTAAGTAAATTGATATCATCTTAATCTTACTGACTATTGCCCCAAAGTACAACTGTGCAGAAATCTGAATTAAACCTTTGTAGCACTTTCTTCCTTCAGTAGCTAATTAATCTGTAATAACAGGAGCAATGCATATAAACAGTTTTATTGTAATCACACACAGGAGTAAAGCCACTATCCCATGCAAGAATCACTGTATTAGCTACAAGTGTGAGATGATGTTTTCTTTCCTTCTCTACCCTGACAGCCACCCATAACCAAAACCCTCTGTAGCCTGAGCAAGGTGATTCATTAGTGAAGCTGAGCCTGCATTTAACACGTGCCTAATAATTCCCAAATAGCCACAACGCCAGGACTCTCTCAGCCACTTCCTGTGCAGATCCCTGCAGTTCGCTTGCACTTCAGCTGGATCCCAGCTGCAGCCTCAGCTCTCTGGCCCTGATAGTAAAGATATTTTCTAGTTGCTCATCCAGAGTTCAAAGTTTTTGCAGGAGATGGTTTCTTCAGCCTTACCAAAGTGGCTTGAGGAGCAAATAAAGATAAGGCAAATCACAACAGCCATATCAGAAGGGTCTGGACTGGTGGTTTGTTCGCAGTACACCCAATAAAGAGCAGAACACTTTAACAGTGGTGAGAACAGCAAACCTGACTGTCAGCACAAGACCCAGTGAAGTAGATAAGGATCAATTCAAGACTCTTCCCCCACCAGGGAAGTTAATTTAAGATTGGTGGTGCTGCTCTTTGCTGTATTTTAAAGCTAAGTGGCCTTGCAAATAGCCAGGGAGGTGTAGGTAGCCATTTGCCTCACGCTGTGCCAGAGGAATTGGTAGGCAAATACACAGAAGTCCTTGCACTGTGTTATCTAAACAGGGACAAAATGCATCACAGAGTTTTTTCAGGCAAGTTTAGGCATCTGGGTTTAGAAAGACCCGCTTTTGTCAATCTTTGTGTGGCATCTCAAGACCTCAACAATGCCACCATCTGCCCTCATCTTCCTTCCGCTGAAGCTTCCCACCCCACAACAGTCTGTGTGCCCCTGCCAGTTCACAGACCAACATCTTAGTTCAAACCCGCTTTCATCAGACATTTGAACAAAGGTGCCAGGTTTTTCACAGGAATGGCTTGAGGCACAAGCATTTCAGCCTGTCTGCCAACTTTGCTAGGCAGGTGTTAACTTTTAAGAGTAAAGGGAGGGAAGAAGGTTGGGAAGATGGGGAGAAACATCCTAAAATGCCACCACAAGATTTAGTCTAAAAAGCTTTACTTGTATTTGAACCTTCTCTAGGTTTGGGGATGATCAGTTCCCAGCATCCCTAAGGAAATGGAGAGATAGACACATTTGCAGTGGTAAGGAGACCAAAAATAGGTAGAAATTAGCTGTCTGGGACCTAGAAATGATATGGTATGATGCAGCACTGCATCCAGCTTTATATATAGGTGATAATTATAAGGTTGAAAAAGAATTAATGAGAAAGTTAGACCTGGCTCTGTCACTAGAACCCTGGACATCTGTGGAGAATCTGATGAGCCAAGGAGAAGTAGGGCCACACCTACCTGGAAAACATCTACAGGCACGCAAGGCAGATACCACGATACCTGTAATGTCTCCAAGCAACCACAGCCAGGGAACTTGCCATCCAAACAGAGGGTACACCCTCAAGTTCCAGGAAATCACACCCACTGTGGGCACATCTGGCACTGGGTGAAACGTGCCCATGTGTGTGCAAAGCAAACATGTTGCTCAGGTGCAGAGAGCAGCGATCTCAGGTGAAAGGCTGGACTAGGAGGGCGATGGTGGCAGCTCTGCTTACAGACAGTGGCACAGCGAGTGTGTTCTGAAGGATGGTTTGGGCTTGTGGATATTTTAAAGAAAGAGGCTCTTCTATTTCCAGCCTGATACTTGTCATTAACTTTGTTTTCTAATTTTGTTTGACTGTGGGGTTTTTAGCACTTATATTGAAAAGAGCACCGAGAGGATGGCAGCAGTGGATTGTGCTCTGCAGACACAAACGAAAGCTCCAATTTCCTCCTCACTGTGTTGATGCAACACATACAATACTGTTCAACACTATTGTTGAATGCAACACATCCAGGGTAGCTATGACCAACAGATTTTTGTCCTAACAGTACACAAAGAATTCAGAACAAGCAGATTTCACACCATCCTTATATATTTGCCCTTATATCTATTCACAGATATCTCTGTAAAGCTGCTTTCAAGCAGAAAAGTTTAATGAATTGTGTGTCCACCCCCTCAATAAATTATTGTTTGCAAAATATTTAGACTCAAGTCAGTGACTTGAAACCCAGAGGGATTTCAGGGCTTCCGATTGTTTTCAGTCATTTTCAACAAACTAACGGGTTCAGAAGAAGCTACAGCTCTTTGTAGAAGTGCTAACAGCAAGTTTATACTCATGATAGGACAAGAAGAGGACAGAGGTAGATTATTATAGTGGCAAGCGAGTGCTGTGGGTGAGGAGTGAAGTAATTTGAGCAAAGAAAATGCCATTGCAGAAAGTAAACAGAATAAGGACCAGAGAGTGGCCGTGTGCCCTTACGGCTCTTCAGTGCCACCTGCCTTCAGTCCCAGCGCTGGTGGATGGCCAGTGCCATCTAGCAGGCAAAACAGTTGTTTACAGTAGGGAACCGATGGGTGAAGATGGGCAGAAAAGTTGAAACGAAAAGAGAAAAACTGTAATTTAAGGAACTAAGCAAAGTATGCAAGGCAGAGAATACCAGTTTAGGCTTAAATCTGAAAGAGGTGTGAAAGTGAGGGGTAAACAGCCTGCTCTCAAGAATAGAAAATGACTTAGCTCTATAAATAAACTAAAAAATATATAAATTTCTTAGCAGAGGTTTGCAGTCATTGTCTCTGCAGTGGTGTAGTTCTGACAGTGCCACAAAAAATGCTGAGGGCCAGAACATTGGTCTGGAACTGAAACAGGCACTGTCTGAAGCCCAGGAAACTGTGTTTGAATGGGACCAGAACAGCTGGTGATAACTCATGAAATCAAGAAGTTATTTCACTGTCCCCCCAAACAGAAATATCCCTCTACAGTCAGACTTATGTGCCTGGAAGGTTTTTTCCAAAAGACTCGCAGGTGTCCATGGAGGACACTCCAATTTTATTCTAAAATGGGTTTGGAAAATCTTTTCTCTCTTAGCTGCAAATGTGCTATGTATGAAGACACATCCTCAGTAAAACTCCTTCATTATTCACTGATTAGTTGGTTCCCCCACTGCTCCTTCTGGTCTTTTGACTGGCAGATGGACACACGGAACATTACATTTTGACATCTGTGTAATGATACCTGAATTTCTCATATCAGTTCCTGTTTTTACCAATTCAAAACTTGACAGTGCAGAAATTCTACAAATAATTTTCCCACAGCTGAAAACGAAAATAGTTTAAGAGATTCATATGTAATCAAGGAAAATCAGAAACTGTAAATGTAATTTGAATCCTTGGTATCAAAAATAGCCACAAAGGTCCCAATTCAGAGCTAGTTTTATGCTGCGCCTGGTCACAGGTTCCCTCAGCTCTGCACTGGTTTGCCTTGTGAGGGTTCTGCCCAAAATAATGGAGTTAGAACCCAATTAAAAAGAAAAAAAACCCAAACACAACAGAGGGTAACAGGTTCAAAAATTAGGTTAGTGGTTTAGTGCTTGTACAAGGTACTATTTTGTCCTCTCTGCTTCTGTTGTGTTCTTTCTGATAGAAAGTTTTCATTTCCTTGGAAGAGAAGAAACATACAATATTTTTATTGCTACAAGCTGAAGCTTTTTGCTAGAAATTCTGGCATAGGCAGGGCTGAGGCAACGGGGTTTGTGACTCTAAATCATCTAAAAACACTGCTTCCATTATAACAAGATCTTTGATTTCTGTTGGCCTGTGAATTTCGTTGCAAATAAGTTCACTCTGTACCTGTCTACAAAACATCTGCATTTAACTATGTCTACCCTGTTGGTTAATATAGACTGTGCAGTTGCATCACTGCAATGGGCTGGGGGAGAGCAACAAAAGTAAGGAAAACAAGGGATGAACAAACTCACTACCTATGTGTGCTCAGAACAGAGAGAGATTTGCTGCAAATACCTCTCAAATAGCTGTCAGGAGGAAATTAAATCAAAAATGAAACATTTCTTCAGCCATTTAAATAAAGAGGGAACAAGAAAAGAACTGGTGGTACTATGAAGTGTGTGGACAAGGAAAAAATTAAAAATGCTTTTGTACCCAAAATCTAAATGAAAGCTTTGCCATAGCTTTAAGAGGAACAATGGAGTTGAAGAAAGGTGCAAAACCAGCATGATTAGCTGGGAAGAAAATGGAAATTATCACAATAAAAGTGAAAGCATATAAAAAATAATAACATTTTCATCACAGAATTCCAAAGGAACAAGTACCGGATTGACAGCAAGCATTTGAAATAAGATTTTTATTTGAAGCTTTTTCTGGATGTTTTGGAAATAGCAGATATAATACTTTTATTTTAAAAGTTATTGAAAAGTTATCTCAGTAGCCACTGAGCTCATTGATTTTGAGACCATCTCAGACTTTCAGAAGAGTTTTAAAGGAAAATATATTTAACCAGAAAAAAAAAGAGACAGCAAAAGACAAGATAAACAGGATAAAATGCAACCACAACACTGATTTTGCTGAATATCCTGGACTATATCTTTGGAGAGATAACTGATTTTCTAAGCAAGGGGAAATGTAGTAGATCTAATCTATATGGATTTTAGTCAAGCATTTGATATGATGCCACATGGGAAGTTATTCATTAAGATGGAGAAGATGGGGATTAGTACAAGAGCAGTAAAATGCGTGAGGAATTGTCTGAAGGAGAGGTGCCAGTAGATTTCTATTGGGATAGAGATTTCTAGTGATTCAAGACTGAACTTGTTTAATATTCACTCTAATGATCTCTTGTCATTTAAGCTGGAGAGTAATAACAAAATGTTCTGATGAAACAGTCAAGAGGCACCAGCATTAACAGCACGAGAGTATTGCAGCTGGTGAGCTGGAAGACAGTGAAAGCAATGGAAATGGGATGTAATTCCATACAAAAGCAAACACACATTTGGATGCACTTCACCTCTAACCATTGAAAATTGGGCATCATCTTCAAGCTGCTCCGAGGCTGCTCCTGCAGGCACTGAAACAGGAAGATACCCTGAGAATGGAGGTCTATCCTGCCTCTTCTGGATTCTTGCTGTAGGATAAGAGGAACTGTTCTGTGGATATGGCAGTCTCCAGTAACTATACAGAACTCTATGCAGAAGGATAAAGAAAAGTAGGTTCTCTTTAAGGAATAAAACTGACTGCAACAACAGAAAAAATTAGTTTTTCAGTGGGTGACTGTGAACCATCAGTAGCTGAGGCAGTGACAGAAGTGACAAATGTGATCCCAGACAAGATTGTTCCAGCAGCAATAGGAAGGCACCACTGACATTACACAAGGCACTGCTGGACACCATGTCTGTCGTGCAGGATCTCACCACAGGTGTTAGGACAGCTGTTAGTCTGC
Source organism: Lophotriccus pileatus (assembly GCA_035583135.1). Lineage (NCBI taxonomy): Eukaryota > Metazoa > Chordata > Aves > Passeriformes > Tyrannidae > Lophotriccus > Lophotriccus pileatus. The sequence continues at coordinate 5,651,233 of JAWWES010000037.1, forward strand.
CAGGATGTCCAGTGTAATCAAAAGAGGCACGAGCTTTCCAACAAGAGCAGAGAGCTGAAAACTACAGCTTTATAGACAGATGCTGCCCCAGGGGTGTGAGGGATGCACCTTGCTGGTAGTGGTGGGAATTTCTGAAGTGCCAGGATGTCCTCCAATCTTATGTTTCTGATGGTACAGTTAGGAAAGTATTAGTCGTCAAAAACGTGTGTGTGGGTTTGACCAGCTTTTTCTTGTCTCATTTTTATTTTGGCTCTTTGTTTACAGGGAAGTACATATATGTGTGTGTACACACACATCCCTCCATGAATACATAATGCAGTGAAGCTTTGCTTCTATTTGTTATTGGGCAGCATAGAAACACTGAGCTGTATTTTGTAGTGTCTTTAATAACCTGCAGAGCCAGCCTGTATTTGTTAATACAAATTTCTGAGTATTTCTGGTGGTGACTTTCAAGTTATAGATAATCTAAAAATCTCTTCTTGTCCTCACATTAGGTAAAAATGATAGGAAAACCCCCACACACATTCAGCTGTACAGAAAATCTTTCTGCTTTCTTCACATATATGTACTTGGGGTGGCAGTGTGTATAGTATGCATAAGTAATTAATGTTGCAAGCTGGAAGAATGAATTATTGTCAGATGGAGGTAAAGTGTGCAATATGGTCAAGTAAGCAGTTCCAATAATAGCTGTGCTTAGGGAAGCAAAATATAATAGAGGGCAAACTCTACAGGTTGCCAGATTGGTGTCAATGTGGAGTTTTGTTGCCAGTTGGTGACCAGGGGACAGCAGAAGGATTGGTTTTAGCTGAATGCTTTTAAGCTTACGTGTTACCACGTGTAATGAGATTGCTGCTCAAGCAGTGGCACTTAGACAAAGGCCATACATAATTTTAGCTTGATTTAGTCAGTGGAGGTCCAACTAAAAGCCACATTTTCTCCCCCCTTCCAACTTGTCATTTTCTCAGTGAGTTACACCTAGGTGAATATGAGCCATGTCCTGTTGTTGCCAGGACAGTTAGATCAGGGTGACGTGTGTGTGCTTTTCCAGCTGGGAATCAGCTGAAAAAAATGGAACTGTGTTAGAGTAACTGGGCTATGCAAGCTCCCCAAAGCTGGCACTGCCCAGGGTAAAGTACAAACCAAGGGAGTTCTCTGGTTTTGTCCAGGTCACAGCAGTGTTTTTGATTAGTGTGGTAGAGAAGATACAGGATACAAGGACAATAAAAATGCTCTTTTTCATCTGAACTAGAAACCAGAATACTGGATATGCTGTAGCCCAGCTGAAGGCTGCCCTTTAAAGCTAACAGCTATGCAAATAGCACTTTTTATACTGAATAAGAGAAAGAAACTACAGTGCCCTTGATTACCTGCACACATACACAGGTGTGTATTAATTGAGTATCAGTGGCCTCAGAATCAGTCACACACACAGGCACACACACAACATA